>CP139507.1:383777385-384197903 GCA_021014915.2 Artemisia tridentata subsp. tridentata | reverse complement strand
GATTCTGAACAATGTCTTTATGTCTAACATGTTCCTTTGGTGCCATAAATGGCATACGTGTTGAACTAATCCTAGAAGAACTAGATGCACTCATGTGATGTGTTTTAGCAACAGCATATTCCTTTTCACTAGGTCTAGACTGTGAAGTGACTGGTTTTGACAAAACTTTTTCCGCATCAATTTGGGAGGCAAACCGTGTTTTTAAAACTTTTGGCCGTTCAGATCTAAACGCAGTCGGTTGTCTAACAACTGATTGGTTTCTAAGTGGTGGTTTCCCCAAGATTGATGGTTTTGCAAACTTAGTATTCACACCATTTTCTGTTGATTTTCTTAATTCATTTTTCAACGCTGCAATTGCAAAGCCCTTTTCCTGAAGTTGAGCTTTGAATTCATCATTTTTGGCAATCAAAGAGGTCGTTTGCTCTACAGACTTAGTTTTTGCTTCTTTGATTGTATCACACAGTTCTTTGCAATGAATTTTCAAAGACTCATTTTCATTAATAAATTTAGCCACTTTGTGTTCTAATTGAGCATTTGTTGTTGCAATAACATCATGTTTAGCTTTAACTTCATAATACAAATCACACATCTCAGCAATACGTTTTTTCAGGTTGTTGATCGTTAAGTTTTTGGCTTGCAGCTGAGCTTTCAAATCGCTTATTATAAAAAATTCCCGAATGTCAGGTAATTCCGGATTTTTTGTAGGAAGGTTAATTTGAAACCTTTCTTTTATTTGTTGCATTGAAATTTCGAGATCAACACAATGTTTTTCCAGTTGTGAAAATCCTTTTAAAAGTTCATCGTAAACCCTTTTTTCAATCATATCATGTGATTTGAAAAACTCAGCCGTAGGTAAAGAACTCGACGTATTATCATGTTCATGTTCAGCACCCTGATCAATTTCTCCCCCCTTATGACTCATATTTGTTGAATCAGAGGTAATATTGCTATCAGTCTTTTCCAACAGATATGAGTCATAAATAGGTTTAAGTTGATCAGTATGTTGTTGTTCATTAGAAAAAGCATTATCTAGATAAGACAGATATACCACAGCAGACTATGCTTGGTGATTTTCAGGTTCGTAGGATGCATTCTCACATCTTGTGCAATCACCTCCTGTGCTGTCACCATCATCAATCTTGTCTGATCTTGTTCCATTCCCAACTTGTTCAGCTTTTTCCTCAATGAACCCATTAACATCCCTTATCAGTAGTAGCACTGTCGTTTTGTACATTGCAATCTCTGAACCAGTGTGTTTAGTGAAACACTCTTTAGCCATTTGACTATCATAATCATAGTCCAGAGTGTATTGAGAGTCAATAAACACTTGGAGTTGATTGTTGATCACATTGAGAGCGGCTCTGGATTTTTCTTCAGAAAATTCTTCCTTGTCCAGTTCCTGTTCTAGTTGATCCAGATATAGTGTATTTTTGACTGTGAAATCATGTACTTCCTGACCAAAGAGTGTCGCGAAAGCCCGTGTGTACCCCATCACGTATTCAGATTTTTTAAACAGAGCCTTGATATGTGATTGAAGTGTACGGAAGCATGTAACTTGACTTTCCTTTTCATTGGCTAACTGCATAGCCTGAAGACATTCTTTCATGAGTGATTGCGAGCATGACTCATTTGTTCCAGCCGAATCAGAATCACTTGCTTCTGTTTGAAGTGTGTAATTAGAATTCCCATGATCCTCATTAGCATCGTACAATTTAAGTACCTCCGATATGAAGGAGTCTGAAGTAGTGATCATTGTTGGGATTTGATTCATTTGCAACATTTACCCTATTCTTGATTGACACAAATCACTACACACAAATCGCTACTTAAGCAAACTGGACAAATTGCTATTTTGACACAAGTCGCCAGACACAAAACGCCAACTTTTGGAATCAGGACAAAACGCCAGTCACGAGACAAGTCGCTACTTTTGTAAATAGGACAAATCACTATCTTGACACAAAACGCAAGACTCAAATCGCTAAGTCGCTAACAGACAGAACAGTCACTATCAGGGACAAAACGCCAGCCACATGTAACACCCCCTAATTTGGTTTGTGGCAGCGGAAAAGTAATTAGGGTGTTACGGTGAGGATCGAGTTAAAATTTCAGAAAAACGGTCCAGAATGGGCGTTTTGAAAGTTATATGTCATTCGAAATAATAGTTTTGGTATAAAAGGAAAATATTTGATTTGAAAATCCCACAAAAGTGTGGTAATTTGGAAAGAATGACATATTTGATTTTACACCAGCTTATTTATCAGAGTATAAGATGCCCGCTCCGTGCCTTGTCCTGCTCCGTTTATTACCTGAGATAAACATGCTTAAAACGTCAACACAATGGTTGGTGAGTTCGTGGAGTTTAATAGAAAAGAACTTTCTTTCAATAGATTTTAAGAGGTGTACAGTGATTGTCGCAATAAATAATAGTTCTTCATTAAATAACAATTTGTGTTGAATAAAATTCACAAGTAATTCATGTATGATCTCAAGTGATCATAAGTTTCAAGTTTTTAAATGAAAATGAGCTACGTTGTTATATGCTCGAAATGATGTGTTGGGTCAACTTTTAGGAGTAACAATATACCAAGTATTTTGGGTTGTCTTTTGTATAATTCACAATTAAGTCACATATGATAACAACTAAGGTTCAAATACGTAATTCATAATCATAACACATAGTAAAAATATTAATCTAGTGTCTGAAATCTATCAGTGTGGAGTGGTGGTTACTAAATACAGCTGTATCCTAATATATATATGAAACATTCATATATTCATAAAGTTATATTGCCCTAAGCCTCATGACACGCAAAACGTTAACAGAGTACCGTAAAACGGCAGTGTCCCATCAGGGTTACTGATGGGTGTTTTTAGCCCTCATGTAATAGGTGGTTTGCCAATTCCTATTTTTCTCAAATATAGTGTATCGCGACTAAATACGACTAACCATGTAGGCATTCCGTCCAAGTATTTAGTGGGATAGGTCGTCAGCCTCTAACAGGTTTCGAAGCTGTTCACTATATTCGCGCTCACCGCAGTGATTAATGGCTCATGATCGAGGGACTTTATGGCAATAAAGTAAACTTAGGCAATATAGGTCTCAGGGTTCATAAAATATACGTATTCTGGTCTTGGCAATTATTTCCAGTTGGAATGTAGAAATATCATAGTAAAGTAACAGTACATTCATTTGTTATATGAATGCATACAACGAGTCTCAGTATCATGTTACGTCAAGTAGTTTGAAAATGTTATCTTTCAAATTCAGTGTTTAATCTAGCAAGCAATTCGCAAGTATAACGAGCATATATTCCTTTCAAAGAGTGATTCAAACATGTAAAACAGAGTTTATGATTTTGAGTAAATCATGAGAGTTTTCCAAAGTATATAAGTAAACTCAAAACAGTTAAAGCATGTATCTCCCCCAAAAGAGTTATTAAAACAAGTAATAAAAGTAGGGGCCACGACTCACCTGGAGCGTATCTGACAAGACGAAATTATAAGATCAGGTAAACGATCACGAAAACTTCTTCAATACGAGACCTGAATATAAGCGAAGTCTAAGAGTCTAACTTACTACTAATAACGAATGTGGAAAGGATAAATCGTATAACGATTTGATCGGTGATGTGAGTGTGATATGCTTAAAATGCCTCAAGTTAAAAATATAATATATCTATAATATTATCTTGATTCTTGTATAAATCGTCCCAAAATATTATCTTCTCAAAATATGCTGAAATGTTATGCAAAGTGAAGTTGCTAATATTTCTAATAACGAAACTCGAATGATGCATAACTAAAATATAAAATGCATATGAAATGAAGGGTGAAAAACGAAAAATAAATTAAGAATGTCAAGTAAATTAATTGGTCCTTGTCCTTTTCAGATTATTACTCTTCTTATCCTAACTGTGCTTGCGTTACGTCGTTAGTCCTCGGTTAAGTCCAAAGTCCATAATAGTCCAATATTTGTCCGTATGTCCATATAAGGCTTGGAGTCCAATGGTATGTCAATTTAAGTCCTCTATAAACTGTTTTCACAGCTTCAGTCCATAAGTTTCTCAGGTTGGCAGTTTTAGTCCCTCAAGTTAGATCGCGTTACGTTTTTAGTCCAAAAGTGACAAAATGGTGGGGAAAATGGTAGGCGACTTTTTATAAGTTATATTTAAGATTATTAAAGCTTATTTTAACAGCTTATTCGATCAGTAGCTTATTTTTACACTAAATGGGCCTTAACGAGTTACATAACTAAGCCCGTTAACATGTTTTAGTTTGTACATGTTGAAGTGAGTTGGGTCGGTTTAAAAGTTCACTTTTTACATCTTATTTCCATACTAAAAAGCTCCAGAATCCAGCTTATACCTATAGCTCATAAAACAAGTTAATGGGTTATGAAACCCACTTCGCTATTTTTGACTGTTTTCAAAAGTGGTTTGTGCAACATGCTTGGGTGGTTTTAAAAGGTCGTATCTCAATTATTTTCTCATGATGTTTATATGAAAAGTGTAGCTAGTCACGTTGTGAAATAGGTCATATAAAAATAAATTAGGGTCGTTAAGTTGGTTCGTGATGTATGAAGTTATTTTGTAGCCTACTTGGGCTGTTTTCTGAGTAGCAAAACACTTAGAATAATTTTTGGTATTTTCAACTTGAGTTTGTACGTGTGACATGTTTTATTTATGCGCTCCACTTGGGTAGTTTTTGAGGGTCGAAGTTTGGTTATTTTGGTGAGTCGTTTATACAAATGTGGTAGCTAGGCATTTGGTTTAACTGGTCGTATGAAAATAAAGTGTAGTCGTGAGATTGAAAGTCGAGTTATATGGTCATTTCTAAGGTGACGTAGGGCTGTTTCATATGGACCAAATTCTTAGCATATTTTTAGCCTTTCCCAGTTTTAGGTGTGATGTTTAAAGATTATGTGTGGTTCGATGTATGCATGTATGGAATTTTTAACGTGAGTGTGGAGTGGGATATGGCTGTTTTCTGTATGCAATTCAGTTAAGATATCTCTAAATGTTTTTCTCTTATGTCTATATTTACATGTGAACATGAAGTTAATGTATGTTCGAATGATGCATGGTACTCGACTTTTAAACGTGTGAATGATGTGAGGGGCGACTCTTAAGCTTCCCAGTGGCTGCTCAACTCATGTTGGGTACGCATAAAATAACAAGTGTAACTAAATGACACTATATATAATCGAACGAAATGAAGAACCAATGCATGATGTGATATTTTTGACGTGAAAGTAGGGTGTGAATGATTTCTAACTCGTTCACAGTGTGGGTTGTATGCATATGGGTTTCATGCATTTCACTCATGCAATATAAACGTATTAGGTAGTATGATGCGCTCGAATATACATAAGAACATGCATGCGTGATATGTGAACGTGAGGAATGAAAGTATGAGGAGGAATAGGTACTTACTACACCTCTTAAAGGTGGTGAAGACTCCCGAAAATGACTAGGCCACACGAACGAGTCACAACTCCTTATGAGTTAACATATACGTTGCTATACTCATTTCCTTCGAACCATTTTACCAACGCGAGAGGTGAGTGTCTTTGGTTATTTGGGAAGTTCAACAGACGATAGGGAATGAGAAGTAGGTAGAGGAGGTGAGGGTGAGAAGTGGGGGATGGCAGTGGTGTTCGAATATTAGCACAAGGACGAAGTCAGTAGGCTTAATGAGTTAGGATACGTCTTTACATATCGATTTTTCCTTACTGTGTTGCTTCACAATGAGACCAAAGATATTTCCTATGTGATTAGAGCGTATAGGGAGTTGGAAAGTAGTGAGGATAAGTGAGTTGGAAGGTGGCATTATATAGACATGATATTATCCTCTTTGGTTGACTACTTGACTTTGAATTCAATCATTGGGGTTTACTGTGGTTGAACAGGAATTGGAGGTACATTCTCACATGTTTTCTGACTCTAGCAATCATGGGAAGGTATGGGAGGGTTGGTAGCACCTTGTCCTTTGTGGTTGTATGTATTCATATTCGGTTGATATTTTATATGGGTGTAACATGGAGTTTTGCAAAACACAATTTGCTACTGATGTTCTAGTTATCTTTCCAACATCACAATATGCTAAAAGGGTCACTAGGAAGGTGTAGGAAAAGTGTGGTGTAATATGGTGAAGTTTTGGTGTTTTATGTTTGTCGAGCTAGGTGAGTTGGGACAAATGATTTGGCCTTCAAAATTATAGGAGTACTCGATATCTAGTACTGAAATTCGACATATGTATTATGAGAGGACCTGTGACACACGGTTAAGGTGGTTAAACCTTGTATACTTTATGTGTAAGATATATTGAGTTAATATGATTAAGCACGCGGAATTTACTTAACCACACTTAGAAGGTTCTGTATGTTATGGAAATGGAAGAATTATGTTTGTTACTTAACAATGAACAAAGAAAGTTTTTCACTAAACGATTCAATATTATTCAAAATAATACGAGTGATCTTAGGTTTATCACTTGGGTTACAAAACCTTGAATCTTATGTTACAACTTGTGATTTTTGTTTGTTCTATGTCTTAACAGATATTCACTTATATTTTTCACACGTACATAATCACTAGTCTAAGATCTCTTTTATAGTTGCAAAAGATCTTTACAAATTGCTTAAAGTCTTGGCCGACTTACTTGGTTAACTTATGCTTATTGTGTCAGTACATAAGATACAACATGTATCTATGTATACAACTTGTTAACTAAGCACATGGAGTAAGATATTATCTACCGTATATGTTTGACCAAAATACAATAAATATCTTTTCGATCTTATCCTATGACTCACTGATCAGCAGTACCTTCTACTTGAACTAGCAGTACCTTCTTGTTCTGGCAGTACCTTGATGTACTAGCAGTACCTTGATCATGAACTAGCAGTACCTTTGACTTAGAGTAAATTCTAATACTCTAACTTCAGAATATTTAATTCCCAACAATCCTCCCCTAAACATGTGAATCATTTCAAACATGTTTTCTGAATTAAATGAGGACTTGAAAAGATCTTTCAAACACTTCATGAATCTGAACTATTCTTCTATTCTGAACTCATCTGCTTTGTTCTTCTTTGACTTCAGCAATATCAAAACATTGTACCAAAAGATGGTGCAATTTCCTTGGATGGAGGAATTGTAAGAGGCAATGATTTCAACAAGTGAAATCATCTATCAGCATGCCTTTGCAAGTGATAAACAAACATGAACTGAAATTGAAACTTTCCTTCGTTTGATCTAGATAGAACTTTCTCCTTTAGAAATGCTTCATCCCTTCTAGATATTTGATCTGTTCTTGTCATTTTCAACCTCTACATCATCATCTTGTATGCTCTTGTCTTCTCCTTCCATATATTGGTTTATTCTTCCTTTACTGGGCAATTATTTCCTTCTCTGAGATTGTTACCTCCCCTGAAGCAAATAACTTTTGTTTCCTCCCCTTGTTTGGAAGATCTCACTATGTACCTTTGACTGATCTATCAATGTGTAACTTTTGTTGTCAGACAATATTGTACATGAAGCCATCAATTCTTTAAAAGTTTAAGTTGCTGTCCTCATCACTTCTAGGTGTGTTAACTCCTATGAGAGGTGAATCAGTGGACATTTTGATTCAGAATCCATCAATGGATGGTTTTTGAGAATCCTTGAAAATCCTTTTAAGAAATCATTTAACTTAGTAGTATGTTCATGATTTTAGAATTGGAAAATCATACTACTTCCAACCATTTTGAAAGAATCAAGTGTATAACAGACACTTAATTATCATTTCGGTTTAAAGCAACCTCTGGTTGTGTGAGAACCAATGTTTTTCAGTTATAAATAACTGCCTGTGTAAAGATAAATCTATTCAAAAGATTTTCTTGACAGGGTTTCCAGCTCATAGCAATTGTTGCCTCCAACACAAGTGTTAGATTCACTTTTACTAGTTGTTCTTTCTATCAGATGTCCTTAGACTAACTCATTATACTTAAAAGTATAAAATGATAGAAAGTGAGTTGTATCAGTTACTATCTGATCAACTAAGTCATCAATTCAATGTGAAATATCATAACTAGATTTCAAGAAAGAAGTTTTAAGGAGGTTAAATTCCTAAACTCAGTCCATCATAAACCTATTATGGTCAGCAATTTGATAAGCATTCTGCTGTTCCCATTTCACTTGAAATATCCTTTGTGTTCACATATTCATACCTGAAATAGTTAGTTTAAAACCAAAAGAACAATGTACCAAGTACTTGTCTTGCATTAGTTTAATCATAAAACCAACTGTATGAATAACACAATTCAAATTTTGATATATTAGTAGTACCTTATAAATCCAGCAGTACCAACAAAAATTTATGTACATAAACACATCATTTGAAAATTTTAAAGATTAAGCATTCCAATACTTGCTACCAAGTACTGAAACCTTGAAACATCAAAAGCTTTTGTTAACAGATCTGCAAAATTATGCTCTGAAGCAATTTTAAGAACTTGAATTAATCTTTTCTCATTGCAATCTCTTATAAAGTGATGTCTAATTTCAATGTGTTTTGTTTTAGAGTGTTGTACCGGATTTTTAATAATACAAATTGTACTACTATTATCAATATAAATAACAGTGTTTAAGAAATTGAACCCATAATCAAGGAGTTGGTTTTGAAGCCATAGAACTTGACTAGAGCAACTTGCAGCAGCTATATATTCAGCTTCAGTTGTTGAATTTGCCACACTTGTTTGCTTCTTACACTGCCATGAGACAAGTCTACACCCAGGGAATTGACATCCTCCAGTTGTTGACTTTCTGTCCAAGCTAGCACCAGCATAATCACTATCCGAATATGCTACCAAGTCAAAAGGAGATTCTCTAGAATACCATATACCCAACCTTGGTTGACCTTTAAGATATCTAAAAATTCTCTTAACTGCAGTTAAATGAGAAACCTTTGGAGTAAATTGAAATCTTGCACAGACACAAACAGGAAACATGATATCAGGTCTAGATGATGTAAGGTACATCAAAGAGCCTATCATAGATCTGTAACTATGTACATCTACATTTTCTCCATCTTCATCTTTCAGAAGGTGCTTCTCAGCGTCCATTGGTGTGCTTGCTATTTTTGAATCAACAAATTGAAATTTTCTAAGTATCTCTGCAACATATTTGTCTTGACTAATAAATATGCCTTCAGATGATTGCTTAACTTGCAGACCCAAAAAGAATGTAAGTTCTCCCATAGAACTCATCTGAAACTTATCTTTCATAAGCTTCTCAAATTCTAAACACATTTCCTTCCTTGTAGATCCAAAGATAATGTCATCCACATACACCTGCACTAACAGAAGATCCTTCTTGTGCTGTTTGATAAAAAGTGTCTGATCAATCTTCCCTCTTTGAAATCCATTTTCTAATAAGTAGGAAGCTAGTGTTGCATACCAAGCTCTTGGTGCCTGATGAAGGCCATAGAGAGCTTTCACTACTCTGTACACTTTGTTTGGATGTAATGGATCAATGAAACTAGGAGGTTGTGAAACATACACCTCTCTTCCAATTTCACCATATAAAAATGCACTTTTGACATCCATTTGGTAGACTGTGAAGCCTAAAAATGAAGCATAAGCTAGAAACAGCCTAATTGCCTCAATTCTTGCTACTGGAGCATAAACTTCATCATAATCTATTCCTTCTTCTTGTGTGTACCCTTGTGCTACTAGTCTAGCCTTATTCTTGATCACAATTCCTCTTTCATCCCTTTTGTTCTTAAAAACCCATCTAGTGCCAATTACCTTTTCATTCCTAGGTAAATCAACTAGCACCCAAACCTTTTGAATCTTGAACTGAAGAAGCTCTTCTTGCATAGCCTCTAACCAGCTTGAATCATCTAGGGCTGTAAGAATATTCTTTGGTTCCTTTTGAGAGAGAAAACATACAAATAAACAAGAGTTTGAAAGCTCATGTTGTTTTGAAGCATAAAGGGCATCAAGAATCCCTTTTTGGTCTGAAGAGACCAGTTGTCTTCTTGTCTTCACACCAGATTGTATATCTCCTATCACATTATCCAGGGAGTGAACTTTGTGAATTCTTGTGTGTGGTGTAGTAGGAACATGATAAGATGATGAAAGATTTGTCAAATCCACTTCATCTTCTTGGAACTCTGCATCTTTTGAGTGTGAAGGACCAGCAGGACCTTCAACTGAACTAACAGTTCCTTCAAATGAACTACCAGTACCTTTAGAAGTACTAGCAGTACCTTGCTCTGTCTCGGCAGTACCATCAATATTTAACATATTGTGTTGTTCCTCTGTTCCAACATCTCTTCTTTGAGCCTCAACATCTTCTTTTGCTTTACCAGAAGAAGATTCATCATTGTTTGAAGCTAAATTCACACTTGTACTTGACCACAATTGCATAATGACATCAGATTGATCTTGATCTAACTCCACTTCATTTGTTGCTTGTGAACCTGAAAAATTATTAGTTTCTACAACAACAGGTATATAATTCATAGAATTTGTTAGATAATCAAGATCAAATATCCATTTTGGTCATTGACCTACTACATTGGATTTGTTTTCCAGAAACTCCACATGTAGTTCTTCTTGTACTTTCTCAGTTCTTAAGTTGTAAACTCTAAAAGCTTTGCTAACAAGAGAATATCCAACTAAGAAACCTTCATCTGCTTTACCATCGAATTTTCCTAAATGGTCTAAGGTATTGAGAATTGTCACATGACATCCAAAAGGTCTAAGAAATCCTATTGCAGGAGTTCTACCATTAAAGAGTTCATATGATGTCTTATTGTGAGGCTGCACAACTAAAACTCTATTTTGAACATAGCAAGCAGTGTTAATTGCCTCTGCCCAAAAGATTATAGGTAGCTTAGAATCAGCTAACATTGTTCTAGCAGCTTCAATTAGTGTTCTATTCTTTCTTTCAACCACACCATTCTGTTGTGGTGTTCTAGCAACACTATATTCTCTCCTAATACCTTTTTCTCTGCAGAAATCATCCATAACTCTATTTTTAAATTATGTCCCATTATCACTCCTAATGACTTTTACTTTCTTGCTTACTTGGTATTCTATCTGTGTAATGAAGTCCTTAAGGATGCTTGATGTCTCATCCTTAGTGGCTAAAAAGAAAACCTATGTAAATCTGCTATAGTCATCAGTTATAACAAGACAATATTTTTTATGTTGCATACTCCTTACTGAAACAGGTCCAAATAAGTCCATATGAAGCATAAACAATGACTGATTGATAGAGTTAAAAATCTTGGGCTTACAAGTGGCTTTGTGTTGTTTGCCTTTTAGACAAGCAATGCATGTTTGATCATTTTCAAATCTTTTGTGAGGTAAACCTCTTACCAAACCATTCTTAACAATTTTATTTATGGTTTTGAAGTTAATATGACCAAGCCTTCTATGCCATAACATTGATTCATTCAATGTGGCCTTTGATACAAGACAAGTTAAATCCTTTTTAGGAATAATGTTCTTCATATCAACACTATAGATATTGGCCTTTCTAGGAATTCTAAGAAGCACTTGATTTTCATCAGGCATCTTAAAATCCTTAGATAGAACAAGACATTCAGTGTCAGTAAAAAGGACATTGTTCTTTTTGTCACACATTTGTGAGAACCTAAAAAGATTATACTTTAGCTCTTGTACATAGTACACATTTTCAAAATCTAAATTTCCGGTTTTAATAGTACCTTTACCAGAAATTTTGCCACGAAAACCACCTCCAAAGGTAACATATCCTCCATTGAATTCTTGAAAATCTGAAAGATAAGACATGTTGCCTGTCATGTGATTGGAACATCCACTATCTGAGTATCCTTGATCTTGATGATCAATAGAATGTTCCTGCACACAAATAAGAGAGTTAGTTTTCTTTGGGGATCCAAGCCATTACTGACTTGGATCTGCCTCTTGCATCAATATAATTTAATCTTTTAAGGACTGTTGATGCAACATTGGATTTTTGAATCCAACATGCTGAGGCCTTAACAGCATTTGCCCTATTACCCTTAGCAGCAGAGTGAATAACATGCTTAGCAGAGTCTGCTAGCTTTGTAGTTGAACTCTTTGGTCTCCAAATTTGTTTGTGGACCACTGCTTTTGATTGAATGGGTCTTAGAACAGTTTTAGATGCATATATAAAAGTTGTTTTTGAATCCTTAGCTGTTGATTTTGGGTTAACAGTCATCAAAGGTCTAACAGTACCTTTTGATCTACCAGTACCTTTAATTTGTACTGACAGTACCTGTTTGTATGTATTAGCAGGACCTTTTTGTCTATCAGGACCTTTTGGTCCAGACTTGTTTGAGACTGTTCTGGGTTTTGTTCTATGAGTATTAGAGTGAAAATGAGTTTGAGGAGTTTGCCTTTTGTAGTTCACCCTATTGTTTTCATACCCAGTTACCCTTTGGTTGCAGAAAGCTGCAAGATGGTCGAAACTACCACATGTATAACAAGCTTTGTTGTAAAATGCAAAGTCATCACCTAATTGGTTAGACTTGAGGTTGTTCCAATTCCTTTGGTTACCTCTGGGCTTGTTTGTAGTTCTATATTGTTCACAATATCTAACTGGTTTCCTAACAGTCTTAACATTTGACTTAGGCCTGTTAGTGTTGTGATTGACTATCTTAGGAATACTTGTTCCTACTTTCTTAACCAATACAGGTTTAGACATCACCTGTTCTTCTTCATCACTATCACTATCAGTTGTACAATCTTCAACAACTATAGCATCTCCTTTCTTAACAAAGGACACCTTGTCCTGATAAGATAAAGTTTTATCTAAACTTTTACTTCCCTTTTCTATCTTTGGACTATTAGTGGCCTTAGAACCATATTCCATGATTGGTTCTTGAAACTCAGCTAATCATGTGTGTGCTAAATCAATACCTGGAGGTGAATGAACACCTCTGTATGGTGGGGGTACAGACTTAAATCCAACACCAGAATTAACCTTATCAATAACTTGGGCTTCCCAAAGCTTATTGAATCCTTCTGAGGAATGAGCTAAAACATCCACAGATACCTTTACATTTTCTCTTTCATTTTTATGTTTAGCTAATGAATCATTCAACTCAACAATACACTCATCTCTGATCTTAATGTCATTTTTTAGTATATTGATGTCATTAGCAAAATGAGTTTCATTATCTTTAAAATGTAAGACTTGTTTTTCTAAAACACCTAGACCTCTTTTGTGATTAGCCAAATTAAAAAGAGAATTAAGTAGCTCTTCTCTATGAGCTTCAAATCTCTTATTAAGGTCTTCATAAGCTTTAAGATTAGGACATGATTCAGTACAAGATGTAATATTATTTACCTCTGAATCAGAATGGGCCATTAGAGCAAATTCATTGGCCAAAAGAGCAGCATTTGGTGGTGCTTCCTCTTCAATAGCCATAGAGCTCCAATCATAACCAATACCATCAATAGCCAACATAGCCTTTGGCTCTTCAACAGTAACTTCCTTTCTCCTATCTTGCTTATACCATGTGTTTCTATTCTCCTGCTTTCTTGGGCTTCTACACTCCTTAGCAAAGTGTCCTAACCTATGACAGTTGAAACACTCCACTTTCTTTTTATCAAACCCAGCAGTATCATTACCATTTATGGTAATTTGCTTCCCAGTTCTCTGCCAATGCTTCTTGGCCCTCATGCTGAGCAAAGCAACCTGCCATTTGATGTCCATCTCTTCCAAATCATCACCATCAACCTGCTCAAGGTCTTCATGATTTAGAGGAGAACCACTAGACTGACTAGATATGAATACATAGAATGCTGGATCACCAAGTCCTGCAACAGTCTTTTGTGAACTAGTAGAAGGACCACCATTTGTAGCATTAGAAACACCTTCAACTTCTTCTACCTCTTCAGACTTACCGATACTAGGAGATGACAAAAGTGCCACGTTCCCAGAACTAGTACTATAAATTCCATACTTTCTAAGACTTTGTTCAACAATTTTGAAGTTGTTGTACAAATCATTGAGCTTCATTGTTTCAATGTCTGGTTTGTTCATCCAGACAATAACATGAGTATGGAACTCATCAGGTAGACTTCTCAAAAACTTCATGTTGAGATCTTCCTTCTCAGTCTCAACGCCCAACACAGCTAACTGACTGACAAGCTTGTGTAATCTTGAGAATAGCTTATCAAGAGACTCATTACTAAAAGCAGTAAAGTTTTCAAATTGTTGCTTTAGTAATATCTTCTGTGTCTTTTTGGTAGTTTCATTACCACCAAAATATGCACAAATCTCTTCAAAAAGAGTTTTTGCATCAAGATACTTGTTAAATGATAGCATCTGCTCACTAGGAATGGTCATAAGCAACAAATTTCTTGCTTTCTGATCATTTCTCTTCAGTATCTTCTCTTCATTTGACACTAGTCCAGTATTTCTTTTCCTACTTGTTTTACCTTCTAGGACAACCTCTGAATAGCCTGGTGAAAAAGAATCACCATATATAATGATATCCCAAAGAGTATAATCTTGGACCATGAAATATTGCTCAATTCTCATCCTCCATAACTCAAACTCATTAGGTTTGATCATGGGCAACTTTGCAGCAACATTTGTTTGAGCATCATGCGCATCCATTTCTGTTTCTTCTAATTCAATTATATCAGCCTGGCTCTGATATCAACTGAGAGGACCTGTGACACACGGTTAAGGTGGTTAAACCTTGTATACTTTGTGTGTAAGATATATTGAGTTAATATGATTAAGCACGCGGAATTTACTTAACCACACTTAGAAGGTTATGTATGTTATGGAAATGGAAGAATTATGTTTGTTACTTAACAATGAACAAAGAAAGTTTTTTACTAAACGATTCAATATTATTCAAAATAATACGAGTGATCTTAGGTTTATCACTAGGGTTACAAAACCTTGAATCTTATGTTACAACTTGTGATTTTTGTTTGTTCTATGTCTTAACAGATATTCACTTATATTTTTCACACGTACATAATCACTAGTCTAAGATCTCTTTTATAGTTGCAAAAGATCTTTACAAATTGCTTAAAGTCTTGGCCGACTTACTTGGTTAACTTATGCTTATTGTGTCAGTACATAAGATACAACATGTATCTATGTATACAACTTGTTAACTAAGCACATGGAGTAAGATATTATCTACCGTATATGTTTGACCAAAATACAATAAATATCTTTTCGATCTTATCCTATGACTCACTGATCAGCAGTACCATTCTCTACTAGCAGTACCTTCTACTTGAACTAGCAGTACCTTTTTGTTCAGGCAGTACCTTGATGTACTAGCAATACCTTGATCATGAACTAGCAGTACCTTTGACTTAGAGTAAATTCTAATACTCTAACTTTAGAATATTTAATTCCCAACATATTATCTAGTGGGTCGTGATCAAGACGGTGTAAAAATATTGGCATTTAGCGTTTAAGAATCGAATGAACAAGAGCTGTTTTGTGAGGGATTTGGCTGTCGAGTATATACATGAATTAGTAAAAATTGTGTGACTTGAAGTTGGGCTTGGATCGTGTAATGGTGTTGACAATGGGCTGGAATTATAGTAGGCCATTTGGCTTTGTAGAATAGAGAGTGATTAGTGAAATGGTTAAATTAATGGTGATTAATGGTGATTAGTGGTGAATCTAAATGTAATATTTGGTAATGATTTAGGAAAATCAAGAAATGGTCACTTGTTAAATATAAGTATTGACATTGGTCGACATTCGTGAAAAAGTGGTGTCGTGATCGAATTGTGTCTCGAGTCCGTGTCGTTACTTAACATATAATCGTGAAACGTAACAGGTTAATAACAACATATAAGGGAAAAGTTCAAATTTCCCCGTAAAAATGGGTTTTATTAAACAGTAACTTGAGTTTATCCTAAATCAATGAGGATTATTACAATGGATTTTCTTAGGATCCTACACCACAAAACGCCAAACAAGTCACTATCGTAGAGGTTTGTCATTTTTTCCAAATCCGGTAAAGAGACAAATCGCTACCTCGAGAAAAACACAAATCGCTATTTTTCTTTCCCAGTCAGACACAAATCGCCACGAAGAACTTTTTACCATGAGACAAACCGCCACTATGAACAACCTTCTAATCTTCCAAAAACCACCACATAACGCCTAGATCTGTGATTCCAAACACCAAACACTACTCCTATGTAATCCCTAAGCTAGAAAGTACAAGATTTAACAACTTTTAACCTCTAAACAAAGCGTAAAATGGATTTTTAGGAGCAAAACAATTCGAACCAAAAACTACCCCAATCTACACAAATCCGTGAATATCAACACACATGGACCTAACCATGGCTCTGATACCAATTGTAGGATATTCACTAACACATAAACACAAGATTAGGGCTAGATAATGGATCGAATAGAAGAAGAACTAGAGAGAGAGATATGGAGGTGGAACTTTAGTGAGAGAAACAAGAGAATGTATTAGATTAGAGAATAAGGTCCAACCCTTCCCTTGTGAGTGAAGGGGTATTTATACTTACTACATATTGTGCTCCTAGAGGGCTGTGGAGCGAGCTGACAGTGGGTAAAGACCCGACCCACTCCACAATACTAATAATAACTAATCTACTAATAATATTACTGATAAACCTACGAGCTATGATGTGCTAATAAGTACTTGGGGTGACCGAGTCTTCAACTGAATATTTATATTCCTAACAATATGAAATTGACAATGGAATATCAAAACCCTTTCTTGAGTAATTACTTGTGCGAGGACGATAAGTAATTAAAAGGAGTATTTGAATCCAAATAATCTTTAGAAGTATACAAAGTGCAATAATTCATGAATGGATTAATGCATGCATCTAGGAGATGTACTTATGTTTAATTATTAAATCCAAGTGTTGATTTATAATTAAAATAAGATATTTCCTTAATATTCCTGAAAGCTAGTGGGAGTGTTATATTTATTTCCTTATTTCATATATGTTGTATAACATATAGGAAGTAACATTCCATAAACATTAAATGTTAAGTCTTAGTTTGGAATGAAACTTCACTTGATGATTTAGAAAATAAACATACAACCTTGGAATATATGTTTATTGTTATAAATATAAGCGGTAAAATAACTAATTCTAATATAACATGATATACTATTAGAAAGTTTAAATAGAAACATATCTTTGAAAAGATATAACATGAATAAAATCTAAGTTTGACACAAGGATTTTCCATGTACATCATGTTATTTGATGTATCATGCTTGGTTGAAAGATGATTTGACAACATTAATATCTAGTTGAAGGTTATTAGATAACTAAGTGTAATGGATATGGTTGGATATAGAATTAACAAACTCAGCCTGGAATTTCTCCTAAATTCTAAGTATGAACCATATGGCAAATTGTTGCGTAATCGTTATAGCCGACAAATCTTGAAAGATTGGACGGTATCAAACATTACACAATGGATATTAAAGTTTACGAAATTTTAAAGAGCATATTGTTGTTTGCATACAATGATGCTAATAAAATTGAGATGACACTCAGTACTAGTCATGGTAGGATTTCATCCTTGTTAATGGCCATAAGTACTAGTTATGCTTAACTATGAGCATAGTTGCATTATACATTAAAAAATTAGAATATTTAAACTATAAAATGTTTGATAGTTTAATTGACATAAATTAGTGGTTGAGGATGTCACACATTTTAAGAAATATTATGTGGCAATATCATGATAGTTGAATGCACACATACAAGAATTTTACTAATTGAGTTCTTAAAATAAGTATTCTCAAAATTCTGATAGATCAAGATTAGTTGATTTATGTCTTGTCAACAAGTATGATTGACATGACTTGAGACATAATTCATTAATGAGAATTATCATGCATTGATCTATTTAGTATTTGGATAATGGGATGCTATGAACAATTATTATTTTAATGAAATAAAATACTTGTTATGTTTGATTATCATTTTCTTAATAATATATCCTATATTTGCATGTTTAAATCCGTAAATAACTTATGTTATTTTAAATTATCCGTTGTCACTTAATGAAATGAGAATATCATTAAATCAAGACAAATCTGAGTATTGGTAGAATATACTTGAAAGTATATTGATGTGTTGTCATGCCAATTTCACATGATATTCAATGAATTGAATATAGGATTTATCCCAACTTCATGAGTTTACTTTATGGATCTTATCATCAAGTAAATCATGTATATATATATATATATATATATATATATATATAGTTATCCTTAGACTTGAGATACCAGATAACTGTCATGGATGTAGTGCATTTCTGTGAAGCAATTTACCGCTATACGTAACTGGTAGCTATAAGGATTGTTTTCAGGAGTGTTGCAAAGTTCATGGGTTCGGCTGGTAGTCAAGAGAGAATTTGTTCCTTCAAATTTGTATGAAGTTTAATACTGCTGGGCCCCTCGTAGGGTTGACAAGATGTTTGTGTGCGCACGCCCAAGATCTCCCCTGAATATGTTCAGAAGGTTTGGTAATCATGCTCAATCAGAAACAACAAGAAACAGAATGGTTAATAAAGAATGACTGAGATCCATATCTTTATTAATGTAGTATTAGAAACAAAAGGATAAGTATGATGATGAATCATCGAATGGTTTTTTCAGGAGACCACCACCCGAATTGTATTAGGGGCATTGGCGTGTTGCTAGACGCTAACCAATGTCATTATACTATTAATAGATGTCCAAGTAGGAGCTGTTAAGTTTATGGACAAATATTAAATGTGTATGATTTGAATCGAACTCCCGACCATAGGATTGCACACATTACGTATGAATGATTAATGTATAATAATTAATATATATAAACCGTTATATATTTTAATTATTGGAATACAAAATAACGACTAACGGATGTTAAGTAATTAACGGAAATTGACTAATGACCGTTAGTAAATAAAGGAAGGACTGTAAGTGAAATTAGATGGTAAAGAAAGTTCTAGAATCCCTAGAGGAGTCCTAGGCCAATCGGTTGAGGTTTTACAAAGCCCAATCCATATCAAACTTGTCCTCTAAATTATCACACTATAAATACAAGGCTTAGGGGCTAGGGTTTCTTGATCTTTGCACTCTTGCTATAACCCTAAGTCTTGTTTTTCTCTTCTTCTTCTTATTGTCGATCGATCCATAATCCCTTGGGGTTTGGTCGATCCAATTTTATTAAACAAAGCTAGTTTGGTTTAAAACTTGATTTATTACTAGCATAATCATTAACCCGGTTATAGTACGTGTGTACAAGACCTTGGTATAAAATCACTATAGTTTATACATCTTGGATTGAGATACAAAAAGGTAAGGGGTATCTCGCTAATCCACTTTGATTATTAAAGAAGAAGATTTGAAGTATTGATCCTTGTTCTTACTAGGATAAAAGATACGTTACTTTTATTATTCGGTTAATCTTTTACGTGTTAAATATGATCCGACGCTTTCGCATACGTGTTTGAATGATTTAGAATAAATATATGATTGTCATAGTATTAAAATTCTAACTAACATATACTTTTTGTGTTGCATCAATTACAGAATTGACGTGAGAATTGTTATTAGCGCATATATTTTTATTGAGAGGTGATAAAAATATCACTAATGGCTGTCTTTTTTGAAATGACCGGCTCTTATTTTCTTTATACGGTTATATAGTAGCATTCTTCAATCGGGTATATTGTCCACGATCCTACGAGCTTATAAATAAATTGCATTAGGTTGAAAGAAGTAATCTTATGTCTCGTAAGAGTTGTAGCTGCGCGATCCACTGAGTGGTCTAGCTAGCATGCACACAATACTTTTAACCAAACATGATTTCTTATAATTTCGTCTGCCATATTAATTAGTCATTTTGTTTTACAAGCTTTCTGTAGGGTATCTTTATTAAAGCTTACGATGAAGTATTTAGTGAGCAAGCAAAGTTTTTAATCACAATAAATGCCTAACAAAATATTGATTTGATTATCAAAACTTTGCATTAAGCAGTTGTTCAGTTTTGATGTTAAAAAGGATTGATAGAGAAATGCAAAAAAAATAAAAAATAAAATGGTATACTTGTTAAGCACATGAAGATTGTACGGTACAAATTCAAGGTTTTAATGGGTCCAGAAATGGGCCTGTGTTTCCATATGTGCGCCCTGAAAAAAGAATTAAATTGCATGTGCACTGGTTAATGTCATATGCTGGTACCACTAGAAATTGTTTTTGATTTTTTTTTTGTAAGAAAAAAGAAATAAATAAATAAATAACTTATTGCTTTTCTCCGCTACTTAAAATGCATTTATATACATTTTTTAAACTTAAAATGCTTAAAATTTAAGTGATATTAATTGAATATAATATTCATTAAACTTAAATACTTAGATAACAAGTTTTACTACTCTGTATTTTATTTTTCATTTCAAAACAAATTTAAATTACACGGTTGCTCTATTAATACCAATCTCTACCACATTTAAAATGTCAAAATTTAAATTGATCGATCTCTATATGTTTATCAATTAAAAAAAAAAATACACGGTTTCTCAATCGATATCAATTTACACGGTTTCTCTTGTAAAAGTGAATGATATTTCTTAAAACTTAAAATTGAGTAATATTAGTTTATTATTATACCCTTGATTAAAATAACATTATATATAACTAAATTACAGTAATATTTTAAACGAGCATGGAAGCCCGCGCGTTGCATCGGGTTGTTCAGATAGTTGTTTTTGTTGTACGATGTGTGTTTTACGTTTTGTAGGTTCACAATTATTTCGTGATGTAATTTTTTTTTCAATAACTTTTTTTTCGAAATTTTTTTTCTATAAGATTTTTTTTTCTTAAAGTTTTTTGAAAATGTTTTTTCAAAAACTTTATTTTTCAAAATTTATTTTTTCGAAATTATTTTTTCGAAAAAAAATTTTATAAAAAAGATTTTCAAAAAAAAAATTAAAAATTGAAAAAGATTTTTTTTTTCCTGCTATTACAAAATTTTTATTAGAAAAATTAATTTTTTTTTCGAAATTAATTTTTTAAGAAAAATTATTTTTTTTTTTTACAAAATTTATTATTTTAGAAAAATTATTTTTTTTTAAATTAATTTTTTTTTCGAAATTAATTTTTTTAGAAAAATTAATTTTAATGTTTTTTGAAAATATTTTTTCAAAAACTTTTTTTTTTCAAAATTTTATTTTTTCGAAATTATTTTTTCGGAAAAAAAAAAAAAAAAAAAAAAAAAAAAAAAAAAAAAAAAAAAATTACTGTAATGTGACAAGATCTCGCATGACTGAGTTACACGACTCGCGGTACGATTTTATATGCTTAATTGACAATTCTCTCTAAACACGTAATGTGACAAGAGTCAATATAATACTTTTAACATGTCAATAAGTGCAAGATCTCTTTGAAAAAAAAAGTGCAAGATCTCTTTTTTTTTAGCGTCACATTTTGTGTTATACTTCAAATTCTTTTTAAAGAAGTTACTCATGTCATGACTGAGTTACACGACTCGCGGTACAATTTTATATGTCTAATTGACAAAAGAAAAAAGTGCGGGTTGCATTTTCTTGTAGATATGCAGTTGATATATGCAAACTCAATCCTAGCTATAAACTGGAAAACAAATAAAATACATGTATTCACACATAATTATCATGAGTTACTTCTTTTATGACTAATTGGTTTTTAGGTCATTTAGCTGTTAGTATTAATGCCACGACTAAGTTCACCCATATCTGGATGGCATTTCTCGGTTTGAATTGACACCGGTTTAACACTTGCAACAAATAATGGTGCCTTGTATCCCTTTTCTAAAACAGATGAAGCCTTGTGTGAAATTCTTGTAAATTGTTACTTCAACTCTTGGATTTTACATCGTAACAAGGAATTAAAATCTAATTGGAATGATTGGATTTTTTATCCATCAAACTTTTGTAAGAAACCTTCGTAGAATATTGTTACTTAAACTATTTCCGTTCTAGTTTTCTTAATGAAATTGTCGTTCGAAAAAAATATTGCCTTTGTATCATATTCAAAACGCAATTATGTAGCTTACAGCCTAATCTTTACAATTTGTTTTCTCAAAAAAGAATCGTACCTTGTTAACTTTCAACCACATTCTAACATCACAAAAGTATTGTACCTTGTCATCCGTTCGTTTCAAAGGATTGTGAAAGGAAGAGTCAGATAGAATAAACGTATTGGATGCGTTTTTTTAAGTGAAGATAAAAGGTTTGATGGAGACTTTGGGATACAAGATAAGAAATTGAATGAACAAATGGTCAACAAATAATAGTTGACAGTTATGCATTGGATTAATAAATTGGATGAAATTGAATGAACATATTTTCCACGAGAGGTTTCTTGTTTACGTAATTCTTGATGTTTTTTTCTTGCATATACAAGGATTATATTGCACTTGTTTGTTTCAAGAAAAACATTAACATTTTTCATTATTGTGTTGTTTCTGGTATAAAAAAAGAAAGGCTACCAAAGTTTTTCAACTCTATAATCTGTACATGTTTATCACACAATTGGTAAATTGATCTTGATGTAAAGGAAAAGATAATAACATGGCAAGATGATGATAAAATAAGAGCCATGGGTAAGGACCAAATGACAAAACTACCCCTATACCCATGTGAGTGAAGCACCCCACACCATCTTTCCTTTGTCTCAAAATCAACTCACATGGAGGGCATATTGTCTTTTTCAGTTTTATTACTAATTTCTCTTCTCTCAGAATGTTTTTCTTTTCTGGAGTGTACTCATGTTGCTTTCAGTTTTCTTTTGTTAACTTAAGTACTTAGGAGACAATAACAATGATTAGTTAAAAGGTAGAACCAGTTAACCAGATCTAGTTTTATTCTTTTCTACAATAATGACCAGTATTATATCCGGCCCGGATAGACTACTTTTAGTAACCGGGGAAATTTAACAATATATTGGTGGTGTATCTCATTTTTTTTCTAATAATAAGGAATAAGTTGCACTAATATAAATATATAATTTTAATAAAGAGAGTCAAAAACAAGCCAAATAACAATAATCATAAACAATATAGTCAACGAAATATAAATAAAGAACTGAATATAGCGAGTGTTCAGAGAACACTAATGGAAACAAAGTCTTTACAAAGGAAAAATATGAGATGACGGAATAAAAGAAATGCAAATTTTACTACCAAATTCACATAGAAAAACACATGAACAACTCACAAATACATACTAAGGGTCTTCACTATCCTTATCCGAGGGCGCATCCAACCTTGCGTAAGGGTGTATGTTATCTTTGTGGAAGATATCATCCACAAGTGTGTAAGAGTCATCACTATCCTCCTCGGAGATCTCATCCACAAGTACTACTTCATACGTGTTAAATTAGGAGTGTCATCCTTTTCAGAACGTGGTATGGGTGCATTTCAGATGCAAACGGATATGCATTAGCATCCGCAATGGGTTCAGTCGGGACAACATCGTTTATAGTGTCAAAATCAAACGAATCTTCTTCACGATCACACAACACCTTAACATCGTCATCATCAGTTATAACAACCACATCAACAACATAATCTTATTTAGGAAATGCCTCCACCTCATCGTCATCAGATATGACCACCACATCAAAAACTGATGGTAAGTTGGTTTTCCCGACCCCCAAAATAATTTGGGTGAAGATATCCGCTTAGTAAGTGACTAAACAACCCACAAAACGATAAGTTTAACATGAACTGCAAAAATTGATGAACCAGATATTGCTCTAGTTAAGACACATTATTTACTCCATCCGTCTCAAAATATAAGTCAATTTTTTATTTTTCAAAGTCTTTTATTCCTCTTTGACCTTAATTATTTTTTTTAGTGTGATGAAAAGTATACCAATGAAAATGCATTTAAAACACAAGTCCATTTATATATATTGCATCGAGTATTATATAACACGAGAAAAAAATAATTAAAGTCAAAGTTGGAATAAAAATACTTTGAAAAAGTTAAAATTAACTTATATTTTGAGACGGATGTAGTAGTTTCTTTGCAAAATATAATATTTACTTGTTCTCTCTTTCGTTGAAAATGGTCATCATTTTCACATTCACCGGCATCATAATCATTCTTCTTAAACTAATCATCAGACGACTTGATTTTATGAAGAGCAAATTCCCTAAATAGTACTTTAAAAAAAAAAATGACTAAGTATAAAGATACGCAACATACTTTCTCAAAAGTACCGAAATACGTAACATACTTTTAAAATTACCATTGTACGCAATTTACTTTCAAATTTGGTGCAATGTACGTAACATGACCTGGAACCAGCAGGTTACCAGGTTTCAAACTTTGAAAATTGACAGGAATGGTCCCTGTGGCTTGCGTTGACTTTCACCGGTCATCCCTTGACTTTTTTATCACTTAGAAAAGTTACAGTAATGGTCCTTATGGTCCCTGTGGCTTCCATTTTTGTCCGTTTTTCTTGCGTTTTTTACGTTTTCGTCCGTTATTCTTACATTTTTTTCGTTTTCATATGTTTTTGTCCGTTTTTGTACGTTTTTATCCGTTTTTGTCCATTTTTCTTACGTTTTTGTCCGTTTTTCTTACGTTTTTGTCCGTTTTTCTTAGGTTTTTTTCGTTTTTGTCCGTTTTTCTTACGTTTTTGTCCGTTATTCTTACGTTTTTTCCGTTTTCATATGTTTTTGTCCGTTTTTCTTACGTTTTTTCCGTTTTTGTCCTTTTTTCTTACGTTTTTGTCCGTTTTTCCTACGTTTTTTATGTTTTCGTTCGTTTTTATACATCATCATCCTTTTTTAACGTTTTTGTCCGTTTTTCTTGCGTTTTTTACGTTTTCGTCCGTTATTCTTACGTTTTTTTCGTTTTCATATGTTTTTGTACGTTTTTATCCGTTTTTGTCCATTTTTTCTTACGTTTTTATCCGTTTTTGTCCATTTTTCTTACGTTTTTGTCCGTTTTTCTTACGTTTTTTTTCGTTTTTGTCCGTTTTCATACGTTTTTTACGTTTTCGTCCGTTATTCTTATGTTTTTTCCGTTTTCTTTTTTTTTGTCCAAATTTTTTATTTAGTCCGAATTTTTTTTCCCATTTTTTTTCTTTTTTGTCCGAATTTTTTTAAAAAATAAAAAAAATAAAAAATTTCAAAATTTTTGTCCGAATTTAAAAAAATAAAAATAAAAAAATTCAAAATTTTTGTCCGATTTTTTTTTGACCAAATTAAAATAAAAAATTTTAAAAAAAATTCAAAATTCGGACAAAATTTTTGAACTTTTTTTTTTTTTTTTTTTTTTTAAATTCGGACTAAAAAGAAGAAAAAAAATCGGACAAAAAATTCGGAAAAAAATTTCGAATTTTTTTTTCAAATTTTTTAATTTTATTTATTTTTTTAATAAAATTTGGTCAAAAAAAACCGGACAAAAAATTCGTACAAAAACGTATAAAAACGGAAAAAAAGGGACAAAAACGTAAGAAAAACGGATAAAAACGGACAAAAACGGAAAAAACGTAAGAAAAAACGGACAAAAAACATATGAAAACGAAAAAAACGTAAGAATAACGGACGAAAACGTAAAAAACGTAGGAAAAAACGGACAAAAACGTAAGAAAAAATAACAAAAACGGAAAAAAACGTAAGAAAAACGGACAAAAACATATGAAAACGGAAAAAACGTAAGAATAACGGACAAAAACGTAAGAAAAACGGACAAAAACGTAGTAAAAACGGACAAAAACATATAAAAACGGAAAAAAATTTAAGAATAACGGACGAAAACGTAAGAAAAACGGACAAAAACATATAAAAACGGAAAAAAGGTAAGAATAACGGACGAAAACGTAAGAAAAACGGACAAAAACGCATAAAAACGGACAAAAACATAAGAAAAACGGACAAAAACGTAAGAAAAATGGACAAAAACGTACAAAAACGGACAAAAACATATGAAAACGAAAAAACGTAAGAATAACGGACGAAAACGTAAAAAACGCAAGAAAAACGGACAAAAATGGAAGCCACAGGGACCATAAGGACCATTACTGTAACTTTTCTAAGTGATAAAAAAGTCAAGAGATGACCGGTGAAAGTCAACGCAAGCCACAGGGACCATTCCTGTGAATTTTCAAAGTTTGAAACCTGGTAACCCGCTGGTTCCAGGTCATGTTACGTACGTTGCACCAAATTTGAAAGTAAATTGCGTACAATGGTAATTTTAAAAGTATGTTACGTATTTCGGTACTTTTGAGAAAGTATGTTGCGTATCTTTAGACTTAGTCCAAAAAAAAATTCAAAAAATAGTAAAAAAATAATGGTTTTTCTCAAAAAAGTCATGTGCGAATGTGCGACTCTATCCAATGTGCGACACGTGTCCACTATTTTAATATTAAAGTACAGTGCGTAGGTGGGGTAAGTGGGAGTTTGACTTTGAAATTTTGATTAAATGATAAATTTACCCTTCTCTTAAATACAAATTTCACATTCGCACATTCACATTTGCACATTCGCACATTCACACATGACCAAAATACCCTCTTTTAAATGTGCGAATGTGCGAGTCCTATTTTTTTTACCATCATCATTTATTCCGGCAACACCCATTTATTCCTGCCGACAGATCTAACAAAATAATTACCACGCCAAGATACGGTTAATCTCAAACTTTACTGATTTACTCATATAACATTTAGAATTTCATCATCACAGCCTCTAGATCCACACATCAAACTTCTCAACTCTCACAATCAATACATCATATATATATCCGATTACAATCAATCAAACTTCTAAAACTTCTCAACTCTCACAATCAATCAAACTTCTCAACTCTCACAATCAATCAATCAAACTTCTAAAACTTAAATGAAAAACATCAAACGATCTCAGCTTATTATTTCGTGGTTATCAAAGTAACATCAAAACCTTTCAAGGTCAAACAAACGAAATAACAATCTCATTATGGATCAATTTCTGAAGACTACACTTCATATATATCCGATTACAAAAGATAAGAATATAACAATCTTGTTATCTTCTTTCTTAAAATCGTTCAAAACCAACATAAATACGAAAACAAATTATGATACACCTTACCCGAGACCTCACTTAGAGATCTAGAAGCCGTTATTGTCAAGATTCACAAAGGGGCGTGTTAGTTTTTGTGTTTATGTCGTTCGATTTGTAGATAGATTCAAGGGAGTTGATTTATGGGTTTTGGTTTGATGGTAAGAAAGAGTTTGTTGATGAATGTGCACTGGGTTTTTGTTTTTTATATATTTACTAAAGTTGATTTATGATGGTAAGAAATAGTTGATTTATGGATTTTGGGTTTTGTATAGATCTGGGTTTTTGTTGATGAATGTATAGATCTGGGTTTTGTATATATTTATTGTGTGGTGATAAGGAGATGGGTATATTAGTCATTTAAGCAGTCAAACTCTCACCTACCCCACCTACCCACTGTACTTTAATATTGAAATAGTGGACACGTGTCGCACATTTGGATGGAGTCGCACATTCGCACATGACTTTTTTGGGAAAAGTCATTATTTTTCTACTATTTTTTGAATTTTTTTAAAGTACCATTTAGAGAATTGGCTCTTTTATGAAATAGTTAGTAACAAAACTATATAAGAATAAATATATAATATAGCATGATCAACAAGTTTTTATAGTCATCTGCTAAACTAAATATTGAAAGGTTTGGTCCATGAAAAACTACACTCTTAAAGTAGAGTAAAATACACCGTTGGTACCTAAACTTTGCAAAAAAACATCACGGGGGGACAAAATTTGTCATTTATGTCGTCGAGAGTCCAAAGTTGAGGGTTTTTGTGTCAATGAGGTCCCTTGACCCGTAATGTTCAGGTCAACGTCCGTTTTGCGTTATATTATCGAGGGCATAATAGACAACTCACACTTTTGATTTAAATGTAACCCAAGTGAACCCAACAGTGAACATTGGGGACCAACTGTGAAATATAAATCTCTGACTATGCAACTTGACCATATCTTCCCTGATACGCTATTTATTTTTGGGCGCGAACCAATAAACCCACCCACCAAACCCTCATTTCGACAACTCATAAATCCAACTTAAATTCCAACAATACCATGCCGTTTGGAGCTAATGTGATCACTAATATGCTGGATTATATTAACAACATGCCAGATAATGTGATCACTAATATTTTGAATCGTTTACCAATAAAAGATGCGATGCGGACCGATATCTTAGCGACAAACTGGAGATATAAGTGGACTTTGCTCACCGATCTCATAGTTGATGAGGATTTCTTTTATTATTTACCAAATAAGTTTGATGAGAAGCATATAACTAGACTTTCACTTTAGCTTAAAGGTCCCATAAGAAGGTTTGTCTTCTCCATAGAGCCAAAAATGTTGTATGGACGAGAAGGCTTGAATTATGAAGAGATTCAACATTGGCTTTTGTTCTTGTGTCGGGAAGGAATTGAGGAGCTCAATATTAGAAACTGGTATGGTAAACCACTAACCTTGCCAACCCAACGTTACTCTCGTATGGAGTTGAAACATCTGGAACTTCATTATTGTACTTTTCCTAATTTGGTATGTTTTTGTAGTTTTCCAAATCTATTGAGCTTAGAATGTGTTATGTAACTTTTCAAAGCGGTACATTTTATGAGTTTATTGCTCGTTGTCCCTTACTTGAGTTTGTGAAAATTAACCTTGCTACTACAAATGAGATGAGACTCATGGAAATTTCAAAACTTAGAAATATTAACAAGTTATATTTGTCATTCGGTGTTTAGAACCAGACGACGAAAATCACATCTTCCAATTCTTTCAGCTGATAAGTCTTCCAAAACTTGAGAAACTTACATTGGTTTTCAGGACTGCAAGGTAAGACCAATTTGAGTTTTTATCATTCAAATTACAGAATGCTAAAGTAATCTCAAACACTTATGAAATGTAATCTCTAAAAGTTACGAAAAGTGCACTTTTGTAGTTGTTGGTAGAAGCTAATTCCAAAAAGAATGTCCCTATCGCCTTTCTATGCCTCAAGACTCTTAATCTATCCGGAGTGGATTTTGTGAATAATATTATGGTATCGTTCATCATTGAAATGATTCGTGGATGTCCAAATTTGTAAATGCTAGAAACCATAGTAAGTGGAATGCATATGTATCAAATAAATCATCTTAAATTGCCATGGTTGTTCATCTCAATACTATCTCATTTTGCAGGCTTCATACAAGCTTAGTGTTATACCTTTGGAACTTTCTTCATTTGATTTAGACAGCATCACAATGGGGCTGCTGCAGCTTCAGGGTATAGTGTTTCAATCTTTTCCTAAATCAGAGAATGAATTATCTATAATAAAGTTTACACTTTCGTGTTGCCCCTTGCTGAAGAAAATTTATATCAAGGTCTGCGATTTGAGTGATGGTGAGACTGAAAATATCAAGATGAATTTGGAGTTAGCTAGGAAGCTGTTGAAACACCACCAAGCTTCCATCACAGCCGGAATAGACTTCTTTTAGTGGTTGTAGTTTAAACCTATCATTCCATATTGTGTAGCAGTTTATGTATGGGTTGAATATCCTATGACAATTAATCTTATATATGGTACTTTTCTATTTCTGCATATGGTTTGATTAAATTTAGCTTCTGCATATGTTGTTGGCTGTGCATATGTTGGTGCTACAAATGTCCCATTTGGCATTTCCAGTTTGACTATAAAAAGTCAAACTGCAACTGGTAAATGGCATGAGGCAAAATTCCCATTTAGCATTTGCAGTTTTGATCAAATGTGGTCCAAAAAATTATACATAAAATGACACAAACTAGAAAGGAATGATACAATATTTATAAGGGGGTGTTTGGATATGATTTTCAAGTTTGACTTTAGAAAGTGTGTATGCAAATGCTTTGGTGTATTTTACTCCTTAATTAAATAGAAAAGATAAAGTTGTCCTTTCAAGTTCAGGGACCAAATGTGAACAGTTAAGTTATTAATGGGCGCGAGATTTAAGTTCACAAAGGCAACCTAGACAAATTTATCGACCAAATGTGAAAACAAATTCATTACTAGCCCCCTTGAGCGTCTCTTCCCTGACACGTTATTTATTTTTGCGCGCAAACCAATAAACCCATCCAGAACCTTTTCCTCACACATTTTCCAATGAAAGATTTCCCTATATTAAATGAACTAATGGAGGTCGCTGGTTCATCGTACTTACATGAGCGTATGGCCGTGTGGTTTGAGCAAAAGGCTGCAGAAAAAGGATGTTTTGCAAATCTAATTCGTGTCTACATTGATCATCTAAAGAGGATGATCATCAAGCGTAGGGAGCTGATTATGGAGAACGAAGCTTTGGGACCGCGTGGTGTGGCGCTTGACAGTTTGGATGCGTTGAGAGAAACCTAGGCCAAGCACACCGAGCTACTTGCTCGTTTGATAGAGATTTTTGGTGAAACTGATGCTAGTATTCGTAAGCAGGAAGGTTATGTTGCGAAAATGACTGAAAATAATTAGTGACTTTTAGGTATTTGATGGGGGTAGGTAAATGGGGTCTTTTAGTTGCTTGTTTTGGATTATTAGGTTGTTAACAGGGGTATGCAAATGGATATTTTGTTTGGTTGTTGATGATGGTTTTTGCTAGTTCTTGCTGTTCTTGTAATCTACTATAATTATGATGAAATATAAATCTAAGTTTTAGCATTTAATCTTCTTGTATTGTGCTATTGGGTGTACTGTTTCTATCAGCAAAAACAATCACTCCTTTCTATCAGCAAAACCAAATACAGTGATTATAATGTTACATGTGTTCAAAATGAAAATGCTTTAGCATTTAATCTTATTGTATTGACAATGGTGTATTGTTTATGAAAAAAATGTTATGGTGTTAGTATTGACAGTGTGACTGAACAACCCAATAACACAAGATGCAAAATATGTATTGTTGTTTGGTATAAGCAAATGCCACAAAATGTAACTTCTTGATTTTTGACTTCCCAAAGTCAAACCTATTTAGCAATGCACAACCAAACACTATCAGTTACAATAACAACCCAGTTATATTCAGAGTATGCCATTATTAAAAGCAAGAGCTTTTATCGATCGATTTCAGTTAAAATATGTTTGACTTCCCTAAGTCCAACACTATCACTTAAAATATATTTGACTTCCCTAAGTCAAACATATTTACCAATGGGCAACCAAATATTATCAGTTAAAATATTAACCCAATTTTTTTATTGATAGATTTCATGTTGACAACCATTACAAACTTCCCTATCATCTAAACATACAATTAGCTAAACCCACAACTTTCTCTGTCATCCCTTTCCTTCCTTTCCTTTAGAGCTTTAAACACAGCTTCAAGATTTTTAATCCTTGTTTCCAAATCATAAACCTTTGATAACCCGATGTCGGCAGCCTCTTGCTTCTCCTTCTTAACACCCAAACACTCTTCATTGGAGCAATCTTCTTTCCTCAAGCCACTGTACAAATCCTTCCCCTTATCGTTTTGTGCCATTGTTAGGGTTATCTGTGTTACTGTTAATTAGGGTTTTATCGAATTGAAGACACAGGGAAAGAATAAAAGGGTAACAGGTTGGGTTAGATTTAACTAAGGTGTAGTCAAAATGTGAGTTGTCTATTATGCCCTTGAAAATATAATGCAAAACGGACGTTGACCAGAGTATTACGGGTCAAGGGACCTCATTGACACAAAAACTCTCAACTTTGGACTCCCATCGACGTAAATGCTAACTTTTATCCTCCCGTGATGTTTTTTGCCAAGTTAGGGACCAACAGTGTATTTTACTCCTTAAAGTATTAAAAAAATAGGGCAAATAAAAGGTACCATACTTGCCACCATTTATTTTTATGGGTAGCGAACAAATTTTTTTGCTTATACGGGTACTTTTCTTTCAAATTCGGTCTTTTTAAGGTATTTTGCGATATTTTGTAACATTTTTGCCCCTCTCAGCTAATAGGATTTTTTTTCGAAGGGCAAAAATGTCATAAAGAACCTTAACAAGGACGAATTTGAAAGAAAAGTACCCTATGAGCACAAAATTTTGTTCGCTACCCAAAAAACAAATCGTATCAAGTGTGATACTTAATTAAAAATTTTGCCCAAGAAAATACCACATATATATATTTTTGACAGGAATTTATAACAACATATAGATGATCAGTACAATGTATAACATATAACATAATCAAGTACTTTTTTATAGTTATACAGTAAACTAAAAGTTGAAAGCGTTATACATTCTAAAAACATTATCAAAGATCACATACATATATTCGTAGACAAAAACTTGAAACAAACTATCATTTGCAAAAACTAATTTACCCTGTTTATGAAATCGTGTAAATTGACTGTTCTGATGGTTTATTTATCAAATAGCTTCTTTGCATATTGCTTTTACCTGCTAAAAAAATGCAAGTTGAATTCAGATAAGACATTAAGAGGTTATGATAATCAAACTTACTCTTGCAAAAATTCATTTACCTTGTTGATGAAATCTGGTATGATAGGGTAAGATCCGAGAAAGAAGGAGAAGCTAAAGAGAATAGGAAATTCTTCAAATCTTGGATGGTTATACCATCGTAATTTATTCCAATAATATAGGCAATCAACTTACAAAACAACCCTCAATCATACTAATTAACATACTACCCCCCATTCTTAATAAAAATAGCAGAAAATATAAATTTAAATGTAACAATACTTCCCCCTTAACCCACTTTTTGCCCTCAAAAAGTGAATCAAGGACCCTGGTCTTCATCTTCAGTTGCTTGTTTCTCAGCATCTGCCACCTCAAGTATGTAAAGTTGTTTTTTCTTACACTTGTGCCCCAGAACGAACCTTTCAGTACACCAGAAACATTCCCCTTTTGCCCTTTTTAACTCAAGTTCATCACTCGTCAAACGCCTTGAGCTAAGAGTTCCTGGTTTAGAAGTCGATGGCTCGGTTGTTGGAGTTGGCAGCAAGGGAAGTTTTGAAGCATTAACCGGGGGTGTTATTTTGGCATGTTCATTCCCACTCGTGACCTGTTGCGACCCGTCCTCAGCGCCCTTGAGTTTATTCATCAAGCTCTTGTTGTTGATATCTTGAATTCTTGCTAACCCATACGCCTCATGCAGTGTTTGAGGCTTGAACATTTTCACTGGACCTTTAATTTCCGGTTTAAGGCCCTTCAAATATAAGCTAACCGCTTGAGTTTCGCTTATAGTTACCTTGTTCAATAGGGCATCGAAGGAATTGTTATAAGTTTGTAACTCGTCCGTTTGAACGAGAGATGCTAACTCCTCCAACGGGTCCTCAAACATGGCATTCGAGAAACGGTTCGAGATGTTCCGAACATAATCTGCCCATGGCAGATCCATCACCGTCGCCCCCCCCCCCCCCCCGTGTCTTCATGAACGCTCGGTGCCATTGAATGGCTTCCCCTTCGAGGTGAATGACTGCATATTTCACATTCATATTATCTGGTGTTTCATCGATGGTAAAGAAGTGCTCGCAACGGTAGACCCATGCCTCCACGGCTTCCCCTGAAAACCTTGGGAATTCCACCTTACCTATTCGCATAGGACGCGTCCCCCCTCGAGACCCGACCTCACCGAAAAAGCTTCCCCCGCCCCCGCCACTGCCAGAACTACCTGATCCATTGCTGCCAGGACCCCCGCCTTTCGATTGATCTTGGAACACCTGAAGGATCTCTTCCTGTAGCTTCAATGATTGTTCCTGTTGCTGCATCAATGTTGCTAGGGATGTCTACAGATCTTTGATAGCCTTGCTGTGATCCTTGAGGGTGTTGTCCACATCTTGACTGCGAGTGTTAGTCATGGATGATTGGAATGGAAATCCGAAAAGGAGCGAGATGTCTCTGATACCCTTGATAGGGTAAGATCCGAGAAAGAAGGAGAAGCTAAAGAGAATAGGAAATTCTTCAAATCTTGGATGGTTATATCATCGTAATTTATTCCAATAATATAGGCAATCGACTTACAAAACAGCCCTCAATCATACTAATTAACATACTACCCCCATACTTAATAAAAATAGCAGAAAATATAAATTTAAATGTAACATGGTAGAGTGGCTGCTTTAATCGTTGTCACTTAAATATTTGGGTTTAAGCTAGCGGGTAAGTTACGGTGTAGTGGATAGTTACTGGCGCAAGTGGGTCCAGTATGTGATTTTATGCAGGGCACGTTTGGGCTCCCGCTTCTCTGGCTTAGCCGTCGTTTCTTTGGTCAACAAGTGAAGTCATATGCTTCAATAGTTCGAGAAGATTGAAGGGTAAAATGACAATATAATCTATAATTGTCGTAATCTACCTTTTTCATTTTAATTGTTTACCTATTTTCGTTAAAGATTAATTTATATTTTTAAGAGTTACTTAATTTCCTTATTTTAAATATAGTCGGGATATTTAGCTTGCTCTTCAAGATTCATCCGGATTATAATCATTGTAATAGGTTTAGGTTTTTGATAGAAGTTATTATGAGTTTATAGAAAAAGAGAGTTTTCTCTATAAGTCCCGGTTGGGCACCCTTTTAGGGTTTATTGAATTGCTTGTTTGTAACAACCTGTAATTTTCCGAACGTATTCCTAAACGAGATTATCCCTGTTTTTTATTTACGAATCTTTCTGAACTTATATGGTTTAAAAATGTAATGTTATCTCGCGAAACGTGAAATTCGTACACAACGCGTACTGGCACAACCGACGATTTGATTTGATTATTTTACTGACGTTATTTATGAGAAACGAGGCGTATGAATAGTCATTTTTATTGGAAAAATTATTTTGAGCGCAATGACGTAATTCTCGCCTCTTGAATCTATCGTTTACTAACCTAAATGATCCCCGAGCCTCATTACGTGAAAGATTACAAAAACTACAACTATGGTCCCTGCACCCCTAGACTTTAATTGTGACAGATTTGGTCCCTAGGGTTTTTCTAAACCTAAAGCTAGCCTATAAAAACCTAAGTACAACTCATTTTAGGGTTTATTCTCTTCCTCCCCTTTCCCTGCCGCCTGCAGCCACCCCCACCACCCACTGCCATTCCTCACCGTCACCTCTACCATTAAAACATCACCACACCCGCCCTTATATCACCATCATAAGAGAATTTCTAAGGTACACGCGCCTTCTCCGGCCACCACAACAACCACCAACACGCTAGCCAACTGCGTCACCACCCCTTGTGGTCAAGATTTGTATGAAACAATGAGATTCGAGGGCGTTTAGATCGAGTGCTGGAGTTTTCTGGGTTTTTTTTGGTTTGTGCTTATCACCACAGCCACCACAGCCGCCGTCTTTCCCCCCTCCTCTCTCTTTTTCTCGACATGGTAAATCGAGAAAAACGTTTGTTATTTATTGATTTTTGATGAAATCGTTTGGTGTTGTCATCAGTTTTCGTGGATTTAAAACGGATAAAACTCGTTATTAGTTTGTGATTAAAAACCGGATATAAATGTGTTTTGGAACTGAATTCGTGTGGTAAGATTGATTTAAAGTGGTGTTTGTTTGATTTTTCTTGTGCTCGGTCAAGTGTGGAAAGCCACTTGGGTCATGGTTTGTCCCAAGGTTTGCTTCGGATTGGTTATTTGTTATGCGTTTAGTTTGGTTGTCATAACTGATTTTGTTGGTTTTATTGCGGCGTTAACGACAACAACCAAAGGGTGTTTGTCCGTGTTTGGTCTCGAGTCAAAAGAAACCCAATTAGGGTGCTGGTAATCTGATATGTCGAATTGGTTAGGAACCCATATAGGGTTGGTCTCGGCGTAGCAGTAAACACCAAAGAGGTGTTTGTTATTGCCTTGTGTTTTGGTCAAAACCATAAGGGTGTGCTCGTTTGTTTATTTGGTTCTCGGTTTGATGCTTGGATTGGTTTATTGTTTTTATTAGCTTATAGCTTGTTTGTTATGATGCAGTTATGAGTCTCGAGTTTGGGTTGATACCTGATTAGTTTTTTTTTGGCCAAAGCCTGGTGGCTCTCGACTAGATTTCGAAGTGCTTATTTTCGCATTTGTTTTGTGGGTTGTGGTCTCGGTTTGGATTGGTGTAAGTGTAAGATGTTGCGTGTTTGAATTGTTGCATCTTCATTTGTGATAGTATTGGTAATGTGAAAATGGTATTCGTGTGCTTCTAGTCAAATTGGGGTGCAATTGTTTTGGTTATAAACAATACACATAAGGGTGCATTTTGGTTGCTGTGAACTGGGCCGAAGCCCGATGGGATTATATGGGTGTGTTTGGTCTTGATCATAGGCTAAGCCCAGTGAAACAAATATGGTGTGTTTGGTTATTATTTGTTATGTCAAAATATGTTTTGTGGAAAACTAGAAGGGGGGGGGGGTTGAATAGTTTTACCGGTTTTTAAGTTCTTTTAATTCTTTTAAGACTTGTTAAAAACTTTACTATTGGAAACCTTTGATTTGATTCGATTCTTATGTGCAATCAATCAACACCAATATGAACTACACACTAAACAAACTAATAATAAGTAATGAAAGTAAAGAGTAGAGATGGAAGGATCAAACTGGGACAAAGGATTTATAGTAGTTCGGCTACGAAGCTCTTCTTCGCCCTACTCCACTCCCCGAGTACCACACTCGAGAGTTTCAAGCACTATGTCAACAAACTCCCTTTAGGCGGAGAAAACCGTACACGTCACTTATCCTATTTCCGACACTATGCTAGATGTCGAGTGCTAATCTTAGCTAGCACCAATATACCATGATCCACTAGATCCTTTACTACTTCACACAAGACTCGATCTACCCGATCTACCTATGATCCACTTGATCAATCACACAAGCCCACTGGCTTCAAGAGATCTCCAAGATCTCGACACGATCACAATGATCAACTCTCACTTCACTCAACCTATCCTATCTAACTTTGATCTTCTTGATCAATCACACTAGCCCAATGGCTTCAAAAGATAATCAATATCTCTATAAGATCACAATGATCTTCACTCACTCTCTCACAAAAGAAAAATGATCTTGATGTATGCTATGATACAGGTGTGTAACAAATGTTACAAGACCCCTAACTAAAACTACAACTCTTGTATCTTATTGGATACCTTGAGTTCTTTTCTTGCACTTGAAGAGGAATGACAACACTTTGTATCTACTTGGATACTTTGTGTTCTTCTCTTGCTATTGAAGAGGAATGAAGAGGATCACTTGAATGGATGATTGGATCACTCTTGAACAAAAGAAAAACCTAACTAAATGATCTAAAAGAAAAGATGTGAAGAGAGTATCAAACTCAGAAAGTTTTGTGTGAAAAAGGATGCCCAAGAACTGTGAACAGGGCTGGTATTTATAGGTAGAAAAAATCTAGCCGTTATAGAGGGACGGCTCCACTAAATCACCCACGGCTCCACTAAATTTAGTGGAACCGTGTAAGACAAAGACGCTCCATTTTTTGTCTTTTCTAGTGAAAACTTATTTGGGGTAGTTTGGAGCTGATTTTTTTTGGGGGGGGGGGGGGATAGCTATTATGTGTTTTAAACTTATTTTTCCATTAAAACATTTCTTAATTATTTAAAAATAATTTGTAAAGTATATTTTTGAAAGAAATGTTTTGTCACATAAAAATGTGATGTCTAAAACTCAAATTCACTTCTTTGATCATTAGTTAATTTGTAAATTTGTTCTAGAGTGATTTTTGTAGAAACGGGATCTTCTGATTAAAAACTTGTTTATGTTAATTTTAACGTAACGTGTTTTCACATTTTGTCGTCCTCAAAACGTGAAGTTATCGAAAGATAGAAATAACGTTTTTAGAACATTATTTGCATCAACAATCTCCCCCTTTTTGATGATGATAAAACATAAACTTATGTTAAGTTAAAATTAGTTTTAACAAGTTTTTAATGAGTTTACTCCCATTTCTCCCCCTTTTTGTCGAAGCAAAAAGGTTGCTAAGGCTCCCCCTTGATGTATACTCCCCCTCGTTTGGAGGACACCAAGGAATCGAGCAATGATTCGTGCTACAAAACAAGGTTAGATAACACATATACAAAATCTAACATGTAACACTTATGACAAATATCCAACCACAAAAAGAATGACTAAGTAGCCAAGCATAAAATAAGAATGAAACAACCACATGAAAGCCCATTCATAAAAAGAAAACAAATGTCATACATAAGTATGACTACATCATGGAAGCAAAACAAACAACAAGAAAACACATAAACATCCTTAGTGATATGAGACTTCAAGATTTGCTTCAAATGCCAAAAGGGTCCTAAGCTTTTATTGGAGAAACTAAACATAACCATGTTTAGTTGTGTGGGCTATTGGGTGGTGGTGGAGGTAGAATGATGGGTCCTTGTGGTGGTGTGAGAAGGTGCTCAAGGTAGGAGAATTGAAGGCTCAATTCATCTCTAAGGCACATGATGAGGTGTTGGTTGTGGTGACAACAAAGACAACTTAGGGTATGTGGTTGTAGGGGATAAAGAATGGGATGACCCATTAGTGGTTGTGGTGATGGTGAGTTTGATGTGTTAGTGCCAAGTTCAAAGGGAGTTGATGGTGATAAGGTGAGTGTTAAGGCTAGTGGATGAATAGGACTTGGTTGAGACAAGGGTGTGGTGATTCTTGTGGTGGAGGTGGATGATGATGTTGGCCTTGTTGAGTTGGCCTTTGATGGAGCTTGGGGTGTAGAGATTGAGGAGGTTGATTTGGTTGAGGTTTGTGGTGTGTGGGCTTTTTCATCATCATCCAAAGTTAGATCAATGAGAATCATTTCATTGGAAGGTTTGGTTGAGGCTTGTGGTGTGTGGACATTCTTGATCCATTGATCAATAAGAATTGTCTCATTGGTTGGTTTGAGATTAAATCTTGGCTTTTTAGCTTTGTGGGAAGTGGTAGCCATTGTTGAAGACATGAGGATTGTATGATGATTGTGAAGTGGTGAGGATGAGCAATGTATGATTTTAGCTTATATAGCCAAATCAAAACATGTAAGGTTGGGTAGGATGGTGAATTTGGGGATTTGGGTGTATTGGAATCAGGTTGTGTTTGCAGATTTCCAGGAAAAGAGAGTCAAAAAGTGGAAAAGAACAGTTAAATTCGACTTCCCAGGGCACGGTACCACTAAAGGTATCACGGTACCACTAAATTTAGCGGAGCCGGGCCCCTATTTAGTGGAGCCATGGCCTGCAGTTGACTCTTTTTTTCAGTTCTGCAGGTTCTAGGCTGCCTAAAATGGGTAATTCTGGGTGGACTATTTTGCAGCAAATCCCAAAGCCTCAATCTACTAAGGAATAATCACATAAATTTCCTAACACTAGTCTAAACTAGCAAATAAAAATTATCATGTGATCTTCTAAGTTTAGGAAACTATTAAGCATGCATCATTCTAGGCAATTTTATCATCTAGTGCATGCAATAAAATAAAAGAAAATGTATGAAATAGACAAAGCTCATAATAAAACATAAAGATTGATTAGCTAATTAAAGTAACCAATGTCAAGTAAAAATTGTTAAGACAATTTAAATTTGTTAATGTTAGATGGACATTGCCATGACCCCATTAATAATAGCTTAATAATACTTATGTTAGTGACACTACTTAAGTTAGTAATCTCTAATCTCTTCTCTTCCCTAACTTCTTTATCTTGTTCCCGAGCCCTTTGATTGCCTTGCCAATGGACTTGAACCCCCCGATTGTTTGCTCATGCATCGACACTTGTTGATTGTACATGGTTGTTTGCCTTCTCATCAGCGAAGTTAAGTTGGTTTGGTTGAAGGGAAGGTCGGTGGTTTGTGCGAACGATGACGTGTCAAGGTTGCGAAAGAAGATGTCGGGAGAGGGAGTATGAGGATGAGATGTTCCTTCTTCGTTCACCTCATCATCATCCTCATCCATAGGTTGGGATGACGAACCATGACCAAATGAGGAAGACGAAAGAGGAATATCGGAAGTGGACTTACGACCACGTTTGGACCCTTTGTCCTTACGTTGCTTTGTGTGACGTTGTGGTCCACCAAGGAGTTTCATGACGGGATTGACTAGGACATAGCCGACATTATTAAGATGTGGGAAGTTTTCCATGACCCACGTGAAGAGACGAGTAAGCAACATGCCGTATGGCATGAGCTTATCGGAACGACTATGAATGTTGGCCATCCTTTTGGCCATGTAGTATGCGAGGTTATATGGTTCCTCGATACTAAGACAATAAAGCATGTGGGCGAGACTCTCCGAAACGTGATCACGGTTGCCCGCAAGGCTCAACACGTTCTCACGTAGAAGAAGTACCCAACTTCTGAGGTCGGGAAGGAGTTCTTTGAGGTATATTTTGTTTGGGTCAAGATGGACAATGGAACCATCACATTTTTGATACGTGTTGGCGACTCGAGGAGTTTGAATGACTTGTTTGATGGCTTCGAGATTGGGGATTTCGGTACGATAAGCACCTTGATTTTCAAGAATATAGATAAGTGACTCAAGGGAATGGTCTTCAGTGTATGCACATGATGAAGCGAAAAGTGTACCACTTTTAGGGGGTCATTTAAGCCCTAAATCGTATTTATTTGATCAAATATTGCCCTAAATCGTTCCTTTTGTCATTTTAGGTACTTTGGAGAAGAAATCTGGAAAAGGAAGCATTTTGGACGTTTTTGGAGCATAAAAGTGAAGAAAACGACAAAGTCTCCAAAGCTGCTGGAAAAGTACACGTGATGGCGTCAAGGATTGCTCCTGACGGCGTCACAGCTTGGCAAAAGAGGTGGATATGACAAAATACACGTGACGCGCCAGAGAGTTTTACAATAGAAATCTGACGGCGTCACCTTTTAAGGTGATCAAGGTCGTCACGGTTTAAGTTAAAGAGAGACGGCGTCAAGCACAATTCTGACGGCGTCAGCCCTTGACGGGCCAGAGAGGATTTTGGAGGATTAAAGAGGGACGGCGTCAGGAAGACCATCCGGGAACCCTAGCCGCGGCGAGGTGACGGCGTCACCTCCTACAACGTGACGCCGTCAGACCCTAAACTCTATATATTGTTTTGCAATTTTTAGTCATTAGTGTGCAACTTTGTGAGGAGAAACCCTAAGACGAATTTTCTGCCATTTTTAAGGGTTTTATACCCTTGGATCTCCCATGTTTAATTGAAGATAAGTAATCAATTAATCATTCAATATGTCTATGTGTTGTTTGATTATATCTTGTTCTTGTCTTTTAATTAACATGCTAGGCTAGATTTATCTTGTGTTTGCTTAGATCTAATGAAACCTACTTATTGATTATTGGTTGTTGGTGTGTCATTAATTGTATTGGATGATTGTTTATCGATGTTAGGCTTAAGAAAACTGGCTAACCTCCTATACGGTAACTTGCTTGAACGTCTTAAGAAACATGAACCAATGCGTACTAAGGTTTTTATGGTTGTATTTAATGCATGAGCGAATTCTAGTGATCCCATGTTAGGAGCTTCTTAGCCGGCTCGACATAGGAGTGAAGTAGGAGCTTGTAGAGTTGGGGAAGTACGTACGCCACCCCACGATTGGTATTAAGGAATACACCCGTCATCCACGCAATTAATACACACTAATCAACCGGTAAAAGATAGTTAGGGAGTAAGGAAATCTAAGTAAACACATTTCTCTCCATATAAGTTTCACAACCTTTTCATTTTCAGTTATTTTATTTTATTTGCATTTGTAGTTATTTGGGTTAGTTGACTAGCAACTAATTCCGCCCACTCCTTCAAACCCGAGATTTTACTTGCTTTCATAAAAATATAAAAATACAAAAAAGAATCTTCCCTCACCCTTAGACCTATTAGAGTAGTTTTTCAATCCTAACGACACTATTCCCCTAGAGAACGATCAATCCCCTGGTACTTGCCACTTCACTATACTACATCGGTCAGGTACACTGCCTGGTGGGGATTGCAAGCCTCTTGAGATCCCTCGAGAGGTAAAACCTGTTGTAAGGTCGCAAAACCACGCATCAAGTTTTTGGCGCCGCTGCCGGGGAATAGTTATTGTTTAGGTTGAATTTTTATTTTATTAGGTCTACTCACTAGATTCCTTTCTAGTGAGATTTTTATTTTATTTTTCTAGGTTTTCTTTAGTCTATCTTTTTTCTTCGTTTCTTTGTTCGTAACCATTACCATTCGACATCATGGAAGGTGGTAATATCCTCGATCCCAACAACCCACCACCACAACAACACCCACCTCCTAGAGCCCGTACCTTAGGAGACTACTCCCGTCCTAGCCACCATGGCTATCGAAACACCATTGAGCTCACTCAAGGAGCCAATGTCACTCCCTTGCGATCCGACACCATCCGGTTGGTGCAAAGCGGATGCGCATTCCATGGACTTCGTTCCGAAGATCCTAATCAACATCTCAAGGACTTTCTCAAAATCATTGATTCCATAGACCTTGATGTTGCCACTCGAGAGACGACCCGACTACGTCTCTTTCAATTCTCTTTGCGGGACCCAGCTAGTCAATGGCTAGAGCGTCTACCCGCAGGATCCATCACCTCTTGGGATGATCTCACCACTCGTTTCCTCGCTCAGTTTTTCCCACCAGGAAGAACTACCAAGCTAAGGAATGATATCTTGATGTTCCAACAACGTCAAGGCGAAACCCTCTACGAGGCATGGACTCGATTCAAGGACTTACTCCAAAAAGTCCCTCACCATGGCATAGAACTTTGGCTCCAAGTCCAAATCTTCTATGACCATATCAATCTCTCCACGAGGCAAACCATTGACCAATCGGCCGGTGGTAAGCTACGTGATCTAAGTGCGGAACAATCATGGGCTCTCCTGGAAGATCTTGCTCTTTATGACAACGAAAGTTGGATTGATCCCCGTGATTTGAATAAAACGGTCAAGGCAATATCTTTGCCTTCGAACAATTCAAGCACTTCCGACCGTAGGATCATAGAACTTGAAGACCAAGTCAAGTTTCTTCTGAAATCCTACGAGGCTCCTAAACCTTCAAGCCAAGTGAACAAAATCACTTCTTCATGTGAATTATGTAGTGGTCCCCACGACACTCGTGATTGCATGGAACTCCCCGAACAAGCTTTTGCGGACTACGCATCCTCGCGTACCGACGGAGCGGGAGACAAGTGGTACACTTTCAAACCCGAGCCAAACCCCTACGGTGATTCATACAACCCCTCATGGAAAAATACCCAAACCTTAGGTGGAAACAAAACCAAAACACACAACAAACCAATTCTTCCAACCCACCTAATCGTTTCCAATCAAGCGGTTCACCCTCGAACCGTACTTTCAACAACAATCCTTCCAACAATTATGGTAGTACCAATAACTTTGAAGGATTGATGTCCTAATTTATGGCATCTCAAGAAGCTCGTTTGGACAAGTTTGAATCCGAATTCAATCAACAACAAACGGAGATGACCAATAAAATTGACAACTTATTGAAAGCCCTCGATAACCAAGTGCTATCACCTCCACATAAGGACGCTAGGAACACAAATAGCGGACCCCAAGTAAAAGAACCCTCTTCATCCAAACACGTCCACTTCGTCAACATTGTCACTATTAAACCAATTGTTAGGAATGAGGATAATAGTGAACCTGAGGATGAGGTTAAGAAAGTCGAGGTTGATAAAGAAGTTAGGAAAAGTGAGATTGAAGAAGTAGATGATGATGAGGACTACTTCAATAGGCAACCCACTAAGGAAGAGCGCGCATATCATACGGACTTATTCGATGACCCCGAGACACCATACTTCCTAGGTAGACCAATTATAAAAATAGGCGACCCTTCTAATCTCAACATACCATGCAACATCGGACATTTGCATGTGTGGAAAGCTTACATCGACCTTAGATTGCCTATAAACATCATGACTAGAGCCCACTACAACTTGATAATGAAAAATCAACTTGGGTATAGGATGTTCCCTGATAAGGGTTGGATGAGTAACTTCACGGGAAGAGTTAAGGGATTACCGGTTTATGTAGGAAACTTCACCTATGTCACCGACTTTGTAATTGTAGAAGATATCCGCCCAATAGTCGATGCATGCTTAACTCAAGTAGTTTTTGGAAAACCATTTGTTGAGGTCTCTAGAATGACTTATGAACCTTCCTTAGGGATAGTTAGATTTAAGGATGAGACCGATGAGGTAAACTACCAAATGCCATATAAGATAGAGCAATTCCAACACTTGTCAAATGTTGAGAAGGAGCTTAAGCAAGCGGTCTACTATAGGAATGATGAAGATAGAAGTAAAGGAGTAGACTATGTTATGGAAAGGATATCCAGTTTCTACAAGGATTGTCTGAAATTAGGACCAGAATATAAAATCGGACATGAAAATGGCCTAGAAACCGTGACCAATGATGGAATCACGTAATGTACGGTGACTTTGAGTCTAGCTACAAGACTCGTTAATAAAGAAAAGCGCTTCTTGGGAGGCAACCCAAGCTTTATTTGCTTTGTGTGTTTATTTATTTGTTTGTTTGATTTTATTTGCTTCCGTATGTATGTTTAATTTTTATTATTATTAATTCATGTTCAAAACTAAATTGTAAAAATGCTTTATCTTGTTTTTAACTTCGTCTTAACTACATATATAGGTATTTTGCAAAAGATAAGTGTAAGGGAAATCCAAATCGGTTTATTAGAACAAATGAACATGAATAGTAACAATAATAAATTAACATACATATTAGTAATTGTTTGAGTCAAATGCTTGTATCGAGTCATAATGATGTTTTGCAGGAATTCCAGGAAGTAAGGAATATGTTTTTCCAGAAATTTTCCGGAAACTTAACATGAGAATTCTGTCAGATCATTTCTGACGGCGTCAGGCCTTACAACCTGACGGCGTCAGGTTTTAATTTTCTGAAATTTTTGAAAGTTTTGTTTTTCTACCGGAATCATAAAAAGTTTTTATTAAATCTCTAACTTATAAACTCCAGGAATCTGCAAAATAATCATTCCACAAGCATTATATCCTTATATAGATTTATCCCGCCGATGTTATGCAGGTTTTCGTGTTTCTTTTCTCAGGTTTAACAGGTTATTTTGGACAAGGAGATGTATGTGGAATCTAGATTTTAGCGATGCATTAGTCTTGAAGCTTCAACATTACCTTGGAAGAAGATCTAACCATGTTACCTCTTTATCCACCGAACGAATCAGGGGAGTATTTGATTTCATTTTTTTTTTACCTTATTTACTTTTACATTGTGTTATTTGAACATTGGGGACAATGTTCATCTTAAGTGTAAGGGGGGGGGGGATAAAAGTACGATACTTTAGAGAATACAATTGCACTTGATTTTTGTTTGTTTAATGGTAGATGTGTAATAAAACTGAGAGAAATACCTGTTAGGGCAATTTTAGTGCCAAATTTAAAATTTTTTACAACATATAGGAGTGAAACTTTGATCTTAATGAGCGTCTCATGGATAGGAGTTATATGACTAGCACAAAAACCGTACCACTAAAAAATTTTCCACCCCCAAATATGTGAGGTTCGCCCCTAGAATTGGTAGGAAAAGCATTTATGCTATGATGTGTGTACCGGTAGCACTTAGATTCTAGAACTTGCGTTAGGACCATTCCGAGGCCACAAGTGAGACTACATTCGTGTAGTTAGATTTACTACATGATAAGAGGCATTAGGATTAACCCATTGTTTTACACCTGTGTTTTTGTTATAATTACATTGGCTACATTGGTCAAGTAATTCTCCCACACCCTTTGCGTTGTACTCATTTTTAGTACACGATACCCCTAGTACACCCCTCAGAGCCTATCTTTTCGTTTCTAACTTTAAGCATTTTACTTAAAGTAAGAATTTGTTTACACCCCACTTAAATGTACACCTAAATCGCCTTATCCTACCTTGTATGCACTCAATTTTAGTGCATTATTGTGACAACATTTGTTTAAACCCCAAGTTAATTATCTAATTGATTACATGGTTGCTAAGTCGAGTCATATCCTTGTACATATTGTTTTGGGACGATTGGGACTCATGGGTAAAGTACTAGTGTAATGGAGTAATGGGGAAGAACAACATTATTACCCCCATATGTGCTAAATATTTTAAAAGTACTCCAAGTGTTTCGATTATCTTAATTCGAGTCATTAGAATAGTAATTGTAAAGTTATGTAAAAGTTCAAGTGTAAGGGGAATGCAACGCCCCTATGATGTATTATTTTGGATGGTAGGGCAAAAGTGTATGCCAAAAAAAAAAAAAAAAAAAAAAAAAAAAAAAAATCGAAAAAATCAAGAAAAATACAAAAAAATGAGAAAAAGAAAAGTAGAAAAAACATACGGACTACCATCCCGTTTCATTTTATGTTTATTTTATGTTTTTGTTATTTTGTTTTTAGCTTAAGTCGAGTCTAGTCTTGGCTTAGCAACGCCATATTGTACATGTAATTAATCAAGATCTTTAACTCGCCACCAGTAAAATATTCCTTATCCAACAAATCCGTGTTTATCATATCCCTACACCTAACGTTATAACCCATTTAAAAGCCCTCTTTGATAGTTTATCTTAGGTGCCTACGCCTAGTGGAGGAGGTTTTTGATCCTTTCCCAAGCCTATGGTAATCTATTTGCTATGACAGGTAGTGAGAGATATTATCCATTTTCATTTATGAGATATACTTTTATGACACCTGAGAGATGTGAGTATCTAAACACTACTTGTGAGGTGCTAGTTTGTAATCTCCGTGCTTATTATGATTAAAGTGGAACGACTATTTGTTGTAATTACTTTTATATTAGCATTAAATGACCCCTAACTTGTATTTTGATTAGAATAAAAGCGCATTTGCTTGAGGACAAGCAAATCTCAAGTGTAAGGGTATTTGATGAAGCGAAAAGTGTACCGCTTTTAGAGGGTCATTTAAGCCCTAAATCGTATTTATTTGATCAAATATTGCCCTAAATCGTTCCTTTTGTCATTTTAGGTACTTTGGAGAAGAAATCTGGAAAAGGAAGCATTTTGGACGTTTTTGGAGCATAAAAGTGAAGAAAACGACAAAGTCTCCAAAGCTGCTGGAAAAGTACACGTGACGGCGTCAAGGATTGCTCCTGACGGCGTCACGGCTTGGCAAAAGAGGTGGATATGACAAAATACATGTGACGCGCCAGAGAGTTTTACAATGGAAATCTGACGGCGTCACCTTTTAAGGTGATCAAGGTCGTCACGGTTTAAGTTAAAGAGAGTCGGCGTCAAGCACAATTCTGACGGCGTCAGCCCTTGACGGGCCAGAGAGGATTTTGGAGGATTAAAGAGGGACGGCGTCAGGAAGACCATCCGGGAACCCTAGCCGCGGCGAGGTGACAGCGTCACCTCCTACAACGTGACGCCGTCAGACCCTAAACTCTATATATAGTTTTGCAATTTTTAGTCATTAGTGTGCAACTTTGTGAGGAGAAACCCTAAGACGAATTTTCTGCCATTTTTAAGGGTTTTATACCCTTGGATCTCCCATGTTTAATTGAAGATAAGTAATCAATTAATCATTCAATATGTCTATGTGTTGTTTGATTATATCTTGTTCTTGTCTTTTAATTAACATGTTAGGCTAGATTTATCTTGTGTTTGCTTAGATCTAATGAAACCTACTTATTGATTATTGGTTGTTGGTGTGTCATTAATTGTATTGGATGATTGTTTATCGATGTTAGGCTTAAGAAAACTGGCTAACCTCCTATACGGTAACTTGCTTGAACGTCTTAAGAAACATGAACCAATGCGTACTAAGGTTTTTATGGTTGTATTTAATGCATGAGCGAATTCTAGTGATCCCATGTTAGGAGCTTCTTAGCCGGCTCGACATAGGAGTGAAGTAGGAGCTTGTAGAGTTGGGGAAGTACGTACGCCACCCCACGATTGGTATTTAGGAATACACCCGTCATCCACGCAATTAATACACACTAATCAACCGGTAAAAGATAGTTAGGGAGTAAGGAAATCTAAGTAAACACATTTCTCTCCATATAAGTTTCACAACCTTTTCATTTTCAGTTATTTTATTTTATTTGCATTTGTAGTTATTTGGGTTAGTTGACTAGCAACTAATTCCGCCCACTCCTTCAAACCCGAGATTTTACTTGCTTTCATAAAAATATAAAAATACAAAAAAGAATCTTCCCTCACCCTTAGACCTATTAGAGTAGTTTTTCAATCCTAACGACACTATTCCCCTAGAGAACGATCAATGTGCTGATGCGTGTGTTTTGGATCCAAAAATCAAGGAAGACATTACCCTCAAGATCATTGAAGGTACGGACTCGACTATAAAACTCGAGGACAAAACGAGGACAAATTTGATCGTTTATTTTGTATAAACAATCAAAGTTGATAGTAGGGAAGCAAGTTTGGATGTTGTCCAAGAGAACAAAATGAGCATCGACTACACGACCTTCGTGTATATATCGATCTTAGACTTTAGCAAGATAAGCTTTTTCCTCATCGGGGATGGTTAGATCGTCTAATAGACGGGGAATGTAAGGTTTGGTATCTTGATAATCATTACGAGGCATCGTTACCTACAAAAGTATAATTTTGTACATGTTAACTTGTTGCAATTTGGTGATCACATTTTCAATGTGTGTGTGTGCCTAAATGCAAACAATGTGGAGGTGCGGTGATCTCGACTCTAAAAAATAAACCTAATGAGATTACCCAAACGCTCCTAACTTTAATTTTGCTCAAGCAAATATGTCGAAGAATACATATTAGTTATGTAATTCGATCCATATTTGAGAGATCATGTATGCATGCAAAATCGTTTTTAGTATGCATCAACAATGCACGGAAAAAGGTTTCATGATCCTAGATACGTGAACTTTTTCGAAAACGATGGAATTGGGGTGTTTGGCAAACATCCTAGACATGATTCCTCTACAATTAATCAATCTTAATCCGATTTAAATGGTTAAATTCGGACTAGGTTATGCAATATGAGTGGGTTTATAAAAATCCTAGGTTTAGGGAATCATGTAAGTACTACATTGTCTAATCCTAGTTCTAATTGCATGAAAATTCAACAAAAATTGAAAACCCCCAATTCGATTTTATGTATAAGAACAAACCCTAGACTCAAATTGAAAAGAAATTAAAGATAATTGACTTACAATTTGTGTTGTAGTGATTAGGATTGTTTGATTGCAATGCCTCGATCTTGATTAGCAAGAGTGTAATTGGATTTTGGTGTTGGGTTCGATTTTTGACAGCAGTAGGAAGTTGGTGTATTTGTTTTGAATGGGTGTGTAGAGGGAAAGAAAGGAAAAACGGGCTTTCTCAGTCATACGGTACCACGGTACCGCTAAACATTAGTGGTACCGTGCCACTTTAGTGGAGCCGTGTGTCTGTGAAACCCATTTTTGTTCTGTTTTGACTCTTGACTGATTAATCTTACTTATTTAGTAAGACTTTTTGACGCGAGGAAAAAGTTTATACCTAATAAACTCTTTGACGAAAATGATAAGGCGAGATGACAAGGAATGACCTTAGTATTTCCAAGGAAATGCCTAAGTTGTCATTGGAGAGGAATAAGGATTGACTTTCAATATTTCTCGTGAAATAAGTAGAAGTCATGAGTCGAGATATAGAGGATGACTACAATATTTCCAATGAAAATATTTAATAGTCAGGATACGAGACGTAAGGAATTAATTAATATTTCCAGTGAAATATTTAGAAGTCATGAGACGGATATGACGGATGACTTAATAATTCTAGTGAAATATTTAAGAGTCATGAGATGAGAGAATATTGACTTGAAAAGTCACGAGGCGATACGTAAGAAATGACTTCAATATTTCCAGTGAAATATTCGAGTGGTCATTGGAAGGATGGGAAGAGTGACTTAATATTTCAAGTGAAATATTGAGCGAGTCACGAGATAGGACGTAAGGGATGACTTTAATATTTCCAGTGAAATATTGAAATAGTCATGAGTGGGATGAGAAGGATGACTTAAAGAGTCATAAGATGAGACGTGAGAAATGACTTCAATATTTCCAATGAAACATTTAGAAAGTCAGGAGATGGGATTTGAGAGATGACTTTAATATTTCCAAAGAAATATTCAAATAGTCATAAGAGGGGTGTGGAGAACGTATTGGTTAGAATATCAACGATGTTGTCCTTTAAGGGAAGCTTTTCCAAGAAAAGATTTCTCTTTTGACATTATCGTGACGGAGGAAATGACGTACTTCGATAGACTTCGTACATGAGCAATCCACGGGGTTCTCGGTCAAGTCTATTTGCTTCTCGGCTGTTACTCTTCACAGGAGTGTTGTTGAGATGGACGTCTCATTTGATTACTGGTTGTCTCATCCATAGTGCTTGTTTTCATGCCTTTCCGGCACTTACGTATTTGGCTTCGGTCGTGGAGATAACAAGAGTAGTTTGTTTCTTGGAGAACCAAGAAGTTTGACAACAACCTATGAGGGTACAAACATCACTCTCTCTTTATCAATCCACATTATCACCCGCATTATCAGAGTTGGTATAGACAACAATTTCTTCACCAATCTCCTTGAGATCTCATAATCTCAAGTGTATAGTGCCTTTAATGCATCGGAAGATACATCAAACACTTTAAGGTAAGAAGTTTTGGGATCCTTCTTACAAGTGGGCACAAAGCCAGATACTAAACATGATAATGGGCCTACATGCCGTTAGGTAAATTAAATTACCTATCATGCCCCTAACCTAGTAATATCCGCGCACTCACCTTCATCGTCTCTTGTGAGATTCGTTTTTGCGGATATGGGCGTTAAAATGAATTAAGATTTTTCTAAGCTGAGTATCTTATACATATATAGTATACTTAGGTTTATGAGAATACTTTCTTCAAGTAGTATTATATACGGGCTAGGGAAGAAACTTGATTCACTCATCATTACTCATCTCAAACTTGTCACACATGATCTTTAAGCGATCATTGTACATTTCTGGACAAGTTGAGTTTGTAATAATAGTTTTTGACAAATATTTGAGTCATGATGAAAATGAATTTTGTTTCTTTGTTATAGTGCCTACTATGTTAGATTCTAACGATGCTACATGCTTAGCATTTCTACCAATCAAAGGGTGTTTTAAGAAAGCGTACCTGAGCCTGAGGTGCTGCCCTTAAAACTTTGAAGACTAGTCTACCTTTGTTGAAAGCTATGCATATGACACATGACTTGACTTTTCATCACCAGATTAGTGTAATCACTAATCACACTCTATTTGTTTGACTTCCAGTTTATTTACAACCATGTTTATCTAGCAAAACAGAAGCTCAATCATTTGGTCCCCAATATCTCATGGGTCCAAAGTTGTTAGTGGCAAACATCCTACGCATTTGTTGCAATTGTTTAGGATGTGAGAATGGAGGACACATTTCCCATGGTAAATAACCTTGTGATTGACTGTCATTCCAAGTTACGGGAAAGTTACTTGGATAACTTTGTCTTCTAAAGTTACCTCTCAGTAGAGGAGTTCTTGACCGAGGTTTGGGAGAATTAGTTTTTCTAGGTGGAGGAGTCTTTGACCTAGTGTCGGGCTTTACAAATCCAAGTCCGGGAGTTGACAAGGGTTTGTAATAGCTTTTGACTTCCTCTATGCTAGCAATAGGTACTTTAGTACCATTTACAACTGTGTGACTTGGTTTAGGACTTAAGTTATTTTTCAAAATTGACCCTGATCTGACTTCAGCACCAGACGGTACCATTAAATTTAATGGTACCGTCCGTACCTTTAGTGGTGCCGTCTCCTTCAGACTCAGACACTTCAGGCTTTACAAATTTTACTTGTTTAGTACTACTTGTTGAAGCTTGATTTGGGTCAAATCCTAAGCCCGCACGGTCATGTTCATTATATCTAATGTTTTCAAGCATATCATTAAGTACTTTTGTTCCTTCTTCGAACTTAATGATTTTTAAAGCATTTTCTTTGAGTTTCTCATTTTCTACTTGAAGACTTATGCATGACCCACATCCTAAGTCTACTTCTTTATTTTTCTCAAGTCTTTTGACTTGATCCTTTAGTTCTAAAATTAGCAATTCAAGTTCTTGCATTTTTAATTTTAGTTTTCTGTTTCTACCTAAAATTTTAGAACTAACCTCGCATAATTTATTATATTCGTCATGCAATCTATTGTCATCTATTGACGAATTATCATCACTATAATAAGAAGAGTCGGAATGTACCTCATTAGAAGCTTGAGCCATTAGGCATATTTCATCGTTGGGCTTCTTCTCTTCTTCTTCACCGCTATCACTCCAAGAGCCTTCTTGATTATCATCTCGTGAATTTTCAAGTTTCCTATTAGTTCATCGAGTGATAATGTCGCCAAGTCCTTTGACTCTTCAATGGCGGTGACCTTTGCTCTCCATTTAGGATGTAGAGCCCTAAGAAACTTCCTAACATAATTCTTGCTAGAGTAACCTTCATCAAGAGCTTTAAGACTAGTGATAATAGTATTAAATCTAGCAAAAGCATTATCTATTGACTCATCTTCCGAAATGGAAAATTGTTCATATTGTTGAACAAGAAGATCTATCTTGTTCTCTTTGACTTGGTTATTACCTTGGTGAGTGACTAACAAAGTTTTCCAAATATCTTTTACCGTATTACACATGAAAATTCTTTCAAATTCCAATTTAGGCAAAGCATTGTAAATCATCATTTTAGCCTCATTATTTTTGGCTAGTTTTCTTTTAACTTCATCACTTTATTTATCATAAGAAACTATTTCATCCTTTTTAGTTTCCGGATTCATTTGAATCGGTTGAAATTCACCCTCGGTAATAATATGCTAAAGATCAATGTCTTTTGATTACACATAAGTTTCGAATCTTGTTTTCCAATAGATAAAACAATCGGTTTCAAAAAGTGGTGGTCTTTGCATAGATTTCCCTTCTAGATATTTGTCAGAATCCATTGATCGATTCAAGTTTTAAAATACAATTTACTTTAAAATCTTGACTGACGTGGCTTCTGATACCAATTGTGGAAAACTAGAAGGGGGTGTTGAATAGTTTTACCGGTTTTTAAGTTCTTTTAATTCTTTTAAGACTTGTTAAAAACTTTACTATTGGAAACCTTTGATTCGATTCTTATGTGCAATCAATCAACACCAATATGAACTACACACTAAACTAACTAATAATAAGTAATGAAAGTAAAGAGTAGAGATGGAAAGATCAAACTGGGACAAAGGATTTATAGTGGTTCGGCTACGAAGCTCTTCTCCGGCCTACTCCACTCCCCGAGTACCACACTCGAGAGTTTCAAGCACTATGTCAACAACCTCCCTTTAGGCAGAGAAAACCGTACACGTCGCTTATCCTATTTCTGACACTAAGCAAGATGTTGAGTTCTAATCTTAGCTAGCACCAATCTACCACGATCCACTTGATCCTTTACTACTTCACACAAGACTCCACTTGATCCTTTACTACTTCACACAAGACTCGATCTACCCGATCTACCTATGATCCACTTGATCAATCATACAAGCCCAATGGCTTCAAGAGATCTCCAAGATCTCGACACGATCACAATGATCAACTCTCACTTCACTCAACCTATCCTATCTAACTTTGATCTTCTTGATCAATCACACTAGCCCAATGGCTTCAAGAGATAATCAATATCTCTATAAGATCCCAATGATCTTCACTCACTCTTTCACAAAAGAAAAATGATCTTGATGTATGCTATGATACAACAAGTGTGTAACAAATGTTACAAGACCCCTAACTAAAACTACAACTCTTGTATCTTCTTGGATACCTTGAGTTCTTCTCATTCACTTGAAGAGGAATGACAACACTTTGTATCTACTTAGATACTTTGTGTTCCTCTCTTGCTATTGAAGAGGAATGAAGAGGATCACTTGAATGGATGATTGGATCACTCTTGAACAAAAGAAAAACCTAACTAAATGATCTAAAAGAAAAGATGTGAAGAGAGTATCAAACTCAGAAAGTTTTGTGTGAAAAAGGATGCCCAAGAACTGTGAACAGGGCTGGTATTTATAGGCAGAAAAAATATGGCCATTATAGAGGGACGGCTCCACTAAATCACCCACGACTCCACTAAATTTAGTGGAACCGTGGAGCCATGTCAGACAAAGACGCTTCATTTTTTTGTCTTTTCTGATGAAAACTTATTTGGGGATGTTTTGAGCTAATTTTGGGGGGGAAAATAGTTGTTATGTATTTTAAACTTATTTTTCCATTAAAACATTTCTTAATTATTCAAAAATAATTTGTAAAGTATATTTTTGAAAGAAATGTTTTGTCACATAAAAATGTGATGTCTAAAACTCAAATTCACTTCTTTGATCATTTGTTAAGTTGTAAATTTGTTCTAGAGTGATTTGTGTAGAAACGGGATCTTCCGATTAAAAACTTGTTTACATTAATTTTAAAGTAACGTGTTTTCACATTTTGTCATCCTCAAAACGTGAAGTTATCGAAAGATAGAAATAACATTTTTAGAACATTATTTGCATCAACATGTTTTACTAACGAGATATTGATTTTGATATTGTGACGATTGGTACATTTCGGATTATATTTGGATTTGTGAATTGGATTTGAATACGGAATATGACTATTATACATGAATGTTTGGACAATTATGGATCGTTATCGGATTTACAATATTAGATATTGGATTCATTGGACATTTTGAGACTTGGGACGACATAATATATTAAACTCGAAAAAACTTTAATATATTAGTCTCGGACTGGACTCAAAATATTCAATAAACCCAAAACTAATAATTATGCGAATGATAACGAAACATAAAATTTATAAGATATTGAAATGTCAAACTTGGTTAACTTAAGTCACAACGACTTGAGAAAACTGATTTTTATTAGTTAAACTATTTATATTTATAAGGTGTTATGTTTTATACAAATTATTTGGGAAACCGGGGTAAATACCGAAACGTACAAACTGATTTATTTTATTTGAGGTGTTTATTTGTCGTTAACTTCTAGATTTGTCTTCTTGGTTTGAGTTCTCGTCGGTATTCTCTCGACTATGTCGATGTCTATTTCTCTTTGGCGTGAGTTGTATGTCGAGTCTATGTTTTCTTACCACCACACGAAACGTTGATTCTAAGTTTTTGATAAGTTTTAAAATCAAGTATTCCACAAAAACTACGACACGTTGTCTTTTATAGACTTTATTATTGTGCGAGACGTATTTTGAGATAACTGTATACGTATTAGGTTGTGCCGATCCTAGACCGTTGTGCCTGTATATCTTGGAACCGTCGTGCCATATGTCTTGAGACTGTTGTGTTTTGCTTCTCGATGCCAGTCGTGTCAGTCGTGATCTTTGCATTGCTGTGGCTAAGGTGAGTTCATGGCCCCTACTTTTACCGGTTTTATAACTATTTTGGGGGAGAATACAAGCTTATTTCTACTTAAACTCAATACTTGTTTTACTTGAAACGTGATTTGTTTTCTCAAACGTACTGTTTGGCTGAATTATCTGACCTGATTATTTGAATGCGTTATGTGCTTACCTGTTTATTGACATGGCCTGAAATTGTGATTGTGGTTTATGAAACTGTTACACGAGCTGGCTAAGGTTATTAATTCATGTATGCAATTGTACGGAGTTATTGTTAAGAGCTGCATTACTGCAGGATAATTATTAACAAGGTCTTTTTGTGCCTATTACTAAGGGATCCTGTGCCTATAGACTTTTGTAGGGTGCACCTACAGGGAATGATTGTTGTGATTTGACTTTTGTGACCTAGCCAGCGTAACAGTTAAACTTGCGTGACACTATATGAGTGTAGTATCTGTATGATTGATTATGGTTCGAGATGCTTTGACTATGTTATTATTTGCGGATTTGGTTCTGGAACGGTGATTTAGGCAGTGTGAGCCTACGTTGAACTTGACTTGTTTGTGAATGATGATTTAAACTCGAAAACCTTTTGGTTCAACCATATTGTTTTAAACTAAAACCTATGGACTCACCAGCCTATGCTGACCCTTTTAGCATGTATTTTCAGGTTTAAGGTGATAGCTTATTTCTGAAGGCGCTTGGCAAGGGGCATGGTCATAGACGACTCTGATATTTATATTTGGGACCACTTTACTTAATTTATGGGCCTACTTCCGCACTACTTTTGAATAATGTGAATTTAACACTTTTTGTTAATCAATTTTATTCTAAATGGTTGAGGTAAAACTGTTCTTTGTACCTTGTGTTGTGATACCAATTAAGTAGCACCCCGGTGACATGTATGCTTCCGCTGGACCCAATTTTGGGGGTGTTATAGATTGGTATCAGAGCCTAGGTTATAGAGAACTGGGTTTATTTTCTAAAACTTGGACTATAACCACTTTTATGAAAACTTAACCCTATGACCGCCACGTGCCTGCCTGCCAAGCCTATGCATCACGTATGATCTTGTTTGAGGATATAATTGATGAGACGAGTAATTATATATTAGATGAGATGCTTGATTACATACTTGTTGAGATGTGTGCCTGACTATTGGATATTTTATATCCGCCTATTTTAGCTGTTCACTATAAGCATTTCCATATGCTTACGCACGCACCGTACCTGTCGTGGAGTTACGCTATTTCCTTGCGTAATCTCATTATTGAATGTCGATTTTGTACACTTGTCGTGGTTTTGGGAATGATTTTGGATGTAACGGACATACTACTAGTATAATTAGGTTGAGTATTTCAAAATTCATTGAACCTCGGGTGAATATAGACTGATCACCTATATTCAACCAGGGACAGTGGGACATAGCCTGATCACCTATGTCCGACTCAGAGGTGAATTTTGAAATACTTGGATTAGTTATAATGGAATTATGTCTGGGTTGATTTTTGATTTTGGAAATGGTAAAGTTTTGCGTGTGTACATGGACATGGAATATTACTTCCGCACACACAACACACTGGCATCACAACACCTCATGAACCGTAATACTTCTAGCACCGCTATACTTCTTTGTTTATATGGAAATTCTGTTTGTCGCTGTCTGGCCGTAATTCGCATCGGGTTGGGTTAGACCCGATTGGCACCATTTGAATATGAGTTGCTTACTTGTAACTCATCGAAATTGTAATAATAAGCCCATTTGAGCTTATTAGAACGTTTGGATTTGATATTGGCTTCGTTTGGATTTGATATTGGCTATGTTTGGATTGGTTTTATATTCTGATTAAATTCGGATTGTTTGATTTTGTTATTTTGGACGTCATCTTGGATTTAGATTTGTTATTCAGCCTTGTTTTGTTGTGGCCTTGTTACAGTCACCTCTACTCTAAGCCTTGTGCTCAATCTATGTTGTACAATCGAAGTTGTTCAATCAATGTTGTACCTCTCGCTTTAAGTACTATGTACATTACTGATTCAACCAGCTGATTGCTTGTAGCAATCAACATCCTCCCACAGAGTGGTACTCTGAACTTGCTAAACTCTCCATTTGGCAGAGATTCCGCGCCCGACAGAAATTTTAAGACCCTAAGGAGTAACCTGAACTTTGTTCCTTGGGACAATCAACTAATTTTCCTCTCGTCCCTCGGGAATATCAGTTATCTTTAGTAACCTCTTATAGGATAATAAACTGTTTTGCCATTAATTTACAAACTTCCTTTGATTTTTCTACCGACCATTTTGCGGTTATCCTACAAAATGTATTAACGCTATTTCACGAAAATCAAAATTTTGATCTTACTATATTTTTATAAATGGCGAACTGCTTTCCTATTACCCTATAAACTGTTCTACAAATCGTTTAGCAAACCAATTTCATAAAATGTTTCGTTGCTTTGTTACGATGTTATAAATCAAATTAAAAATAAAATTTTTGACTTTGCTACAAATTTTATAAACGATGAATTGTTTTCCCTATTATCCTATAAGCCGTTTCACAAATTATTTCACAAATTATTTTGTAAGACGATTTATTGTTTTGCTACTATATCAGAAGCTAGACCTCAAGAGCGAATCCCGTACCTCTACCTAAGTAATCGAGTGTGGCAATGGTTGGGATAGACACCTCCCGTTGGCCAAGTTCTCTTATAACGATACCTATGACTCCAGTATTTCAACGGCACCGTGTGAAGTATTTTGTGGTCGATCGCAGAATTGTTAAGTAGAAGTTGGGGATACCCAACTTACTGACCTTGAACTTGTTCATGAGATTACCAAGAAGATCGTTTAGATCAAAACCGAGTTGCAAGCTGCTCACGAATCGTCAGAAGAGTTATGCTGACAAATGACGTAAACCACTTGAATTCCTAGTTAAAGTTTAGATTATGCTTAAACATTCACCATGAGAAGGTGTGATACGTTTAGTAAATGTGGGAAGCTTAATCCTCGCTGTATTGATCCTTTTGAAAATCCTTGCTAGAGTTGGACCAGTAGCTCACAGACTCGAGCTACCGTCAGGACTCAACAATGTTCGCAACGTTTTTATGTGCAAAGTGAAGAAATGACTTGCCGATGAGGCAACCGCTATTCCTCCGGGAGAGATACAGATTGATGAATGTTTAAATCTCGTTGAGAAACCTATCGAAATCATGAACCGTGAAGTTAAACGACTTTAGGAAAGTCGCATCCCTATCGACAAAGTTCGTCGAAACTCGCGAAAAGGTCCTGAATTCACGTGGGAACATGACGATGAATCCTCGTGTGTATGTACTCATCTCTTTTCAACCATAACAAGTAACTTGAATTGAATCGCGAGGACGCGATTCCGTTTAAGGAGGTGAGACTGTAACAACCCGTAATTTTCCGGACGTATTCCTATACGAGATTATCCATGTTTTTCATTTACGAATGTTTCTGAACTTATTTGGTTTAAAAATGTGAAGTTATCTCGCGAAACTTGAAATTTGTACACAACGCGTACTGGCACAACCGACGATTTGATTTGATTATTTTATTATTTTTGAGAAACGAGGCGTATGAATAGTCGTTTTTATTGAAAAAATTATTCTGAGTACAATGGCGTAATTCTCGCCTCTTGAATCTATCGTTTACTAACCTAAATGAGCCCCGAGCCTCATTACGTAAAAGATTACAAAAACTACAACTATGATCCCGGCAGCAAAAGATTCACCGCCGCCCCTAGACTTTAATTGTGACAGATTTGGTCTCTAGGGTTTTTCTAAACTTAAACCTAGCCTATAAAAACCTAAGTATAACTCATTTTAGGGTTATATTCTCTTCCTCCCCTTTCCTTGCCGCCTGTAGCCACCCCCCACCCACTGTCGTTCCTCACCGCCACCTCTATCATTAAAACATCACCACACCCGCCCTTATATCACCATTATAAGCCTATTTCTGTGGTACACGCGCCTTCTCCGGCCACCACAACAACCACCAACGCGCTAACCAACTACGCCACCACCCCTTATGGTCAAGATTTGTATGAAACAGTGAGATTCGAGGGCGTTTAGATCGAGTGCTGGAGTTTTCTGGGTTTTGTTTGGTTTGTGCTTATCACCACAACCACCACAGCTGCCGTCTTCCCCCCTCCTCTCTCTTTTTCTCGACATGGTAAATCGAGAAAAACGTTTGTTATTTATTGATTTTTTATGAAACCGTTTGGTGTTGTCATCAATTTTCGTGGATTTAAAACGGATAAAACTCGTTATTAGTTTGTGATTAAAAACCGGATATAAATGTGTTTTGGAACGGAATTCGTGTGGTAAGATTGATTTAAAGTGGTGTTTGTTTGATTTATCTTGTGCTCGGTCAAGTGTGGAAAACCACTTGGGTCATGGTTTGTCCCGAGGATTGCTTCAGATTGGTTATTTGTTATGCATTTAGTTTGGTTGTCATAACTGATTTTGTTGGTTTTATTGCGGCGTTAACGACAACAACCAAAGGGTGTTTGTCCGTGTTTGGTCTCAATTCAAAAGAAACCCACTTAGGGTGCTGGTATTCTGATATGTCGAATTGGTTAGGAACCCATATGGGGTTGGTTTCGACGTAGCAGTAAACACCAAGGAGGTGTTTGTTATTGCCTTGTGTTTTGGTCAAAACCATAAGGGCGTGCTCGTTTGTTTATTTGGTTCTCGGTTTGATGCTTGGATTGGCTTATTGTTTTTATTAGCTTATAGCTTGTTTGTTATGATGCAGTTATAGGTCTCAAGTTTGGGTTGATACCCAATTAGTTTTTTTTGGCCAAAGCCTGGTGGCTCTCGACTAGATTTCGAAGTGCTTATTTTCACATTTGTTTTGTGGGTTGTGGTCTAGGTTTGAATTGGTGTAAGTGTAAGGTGTTGCGTGTTTGAATTGTTGCGTCTTCATTTGTGAATGTATTGGTAATGTGAAAATGGTATTCTTGTGCTGATAGTCAAATTGGGGTGCAATTGTTTTGGTTATAGACAATACACATAAGGGTGCGTTTTGGTTGCTGTGAACTGGGCCGAAGCCCGATGGGATTATTGGGGTGTGTTTGGTCTTGATAATGGGCTAAGCCCAATGAAACAAATATGGTGTGTTTGGTTATTATTTGTTATGTCAAAATATGTTTTACTAACGAGATATTGACTTTGATATTGTGACGATTGGTACGTTTCGGATTATATTTGGAATTGTGAGTTGGATTTGAATACGGAATATGACTATTATACTTGGACGTTTGGACAATTATGGATCGTTATCGGATTTACGATATTAGATATTGGATTCATTGGACATTTTGAGACTTGAGACGACATAATATATTAAACTCAAAAAGACTTTAATATATTAGACTCGGACCGGACACAAAATATTCAATAAACCCAAAACTAATAATTACGCGAATGATAACAAAACATAAAATTTATAAGATATTGAAATGTCAAACTTGGTTAACTAAAGTCACAATGACTTGAGAAAACTGATTTTTATTAGTTAAACTATTTCTATTTATAAGGTGTTATGTTTTATACAAATTATTTGGGATATCGGGGTAAATACCGAAATGTACAAACTGATTTATTTTATTTGAGGTGTTTATTTGTCGTTAACTTCTAGATTTGTCTTCTTGGTTTGAGTTCTCGTCAGTATTCTCTCGACTATGTCGATGTCTATTTCTCTTTGGCGTGAGTTGTATGTCGAGTCTATGTTTTCTTACCACAACACGAAACGTTGATACTAAGCTTTTGATAAGTTTTGAAATCGAGTAATCCACGAAAACTACGGCACGTTGTCTTTTATAAAATTTATTATTGTGCGAGACGTATTTTGAGATAACTGTATACGTATTAGGTTGTGCCGATCCTAGACCGTTGTGCCTGTATATCTTGGAACCGTCGTGTCATATGTCTTGAGACTGTTGTGTTTTGCTTCTCAATGCCAGTCGTGTCATTCGTGATCTTTGTATTGTTGTGGCTAAGGTGAGTTCATTGCCCTTACTTTTACCGGTTTTTTAACTATTTTGGCGGAAAATACATGCTCATTTCTGCTTAAACTCAATACTTGTTTTACTTGAAACGTGATTTGTTTTCTCAAACGTACTGTTTGGCTAAATTATCTGACCTGATTATTTGAATGCGTTATGTGCTTACCTGTTTATTGACATGGCCTAAATTGTGATTGTGGTTTATGAAACTGTTACGCGAGCTGGCTAAGGATATTAATTCATGTATGCAATTATACGGAGTTATTGTTAAGAGTTGCATTACTGCAGGATAATTATTAACAAGGTCTTTTTGTGCCTATTACTAAGGGCTCTTGTGCCTATAGACTTTTGTAGTGTACACCTACAGGGAATGATTGTTGTGATTTGACTTTTATAACCTAGCCAGCGTAACAGTTAAACTTGCGTGACACTTTATGAGTGTAGTATCTGTATGATTGATTATGGTTCGAGATGCTTTGACTATGTTATTATTTGCGGATTTGGTTCTGGAACGGTGATTTAGGCAGTGTGAGCCTATGTTGAACTTGACTTGTTTGTGAATGACGATTTGAACTCGAAAACCTTTTGGTTCAACCATATTGGGTAACACCCCCTAATTTATAATATAACAGCGGAAGAATAATCAGGGTATTACGGGGAGGATCTTTGCACAATAATAGAAAACGGCTAAAAAAGAGGCGTTTTAAAAGTACTTGTTATTCAAATCAAAGTTGAAGTACAAAATGTGAAAATTATCAGAGTTGAAACATCCCATAAAAGGGTGTAGTAGTTTAAAAGTGAATGACATGACTTTATTTTGTTTTACACCACATTAAAACCCTTGGTTTATTGCCCGCTCCGTGCCTTGTTTGCTCCGCTAATTACCTGAGATAAACATGCTAAAAGTCAACAAAATTGTTGAGTGAAATCATAGAGTTTGTAATAATAATGAGTTTGAGAGAACACAAGTAGTGATTGCCTGTGAATTACAAACATGTTTAAAATGGTGATATTGCATTTGTACATATTGCCCTAAGTCTCATGACACGCAAACGTTAACAGTGTAGTAACCGGTGTGGGGCTCTTGTGTAATAGGTGATTTGCCACTGCCTATTTCCTTCAAATATAGTGCATTGCGACTAATCCGGCTAGTAACTAAGACTATCAATCCGGCATTAGTGGAATAGGCAGTCAGTCTCCAATAGATTTATTAACTACATTCGCGTTCACTCGCAAGTGATTAATGGTTCATGATATGAGGGGCTTGTGACAATAGAGTAACTTAGTCAATATCATATCAGGTTAAGCATACAAAAATACTTGAAAATACTTGTGAGTGTTTGTAGCATGTATCTCCCCAATAGAGAGTAAACTTTGATAAGTAAGTAAAAGTGGGGCTATGACTCACCTTGTGTGTAACTGGCAAGGTGGAAATGTGAAATGAAGTGAAATTACGAAAACAGCTCCAATACAGGACCTAGATAATAGTTAAGCCTGAGAATTTAGAATTGTTGACTTAATATTAACAATGTGTGTGAAAATGAGTAACGGATAACGAATTGGTGAGAGATGTGAGTGTGATATGCTTAAAGTTCAAAAATAATATTGTACATAATATTATCATGTTTTTATGTCATTGATTCTATAAATATCATTTCCTCGAAAGGTGTGTGAACGAAACGTTAAGTTAATTGATTAAAACTCGTTATATATAAATATAAACGTTAACGGAATTAAATATGCGAACAATACGTAAAATGCATGTAAATGAGTGGGAAAATGTAAGATATGAAATAACAATGAATATGGAATAAAGTTACAATTTGGTCCTTGTACTTTTACCAATTATACATTTTCTACCCTAACGGTGTTAACTTTGCACCGTTAGTCCTTGGTCATGTATGTGTTACATTTTTTGTCCAAATGTTTCATAGAATGGCAATATTACCTCTTGTTTACTGTTTTTACCTTTTATACCCTTAGGTTAGTAATTTAACTGTTTTACCACATATTTATACGAACTTGTCATATTTTATCCAAATAGTGACATTCTTTGCAAAACAAGTCCAATTTTTTTACAAAAAGAGTTGGAAAATATTTCCGAGAGTTTGGTAAACATAATAAAGCTTTTTCAAGTGTGTTTCAACTGCTTATTATACGAATTGCTTACTTTTAAGCTTAGGCTTTTAACTATTAAGTTTAAAGCCCATTAGTGACATTTGATCCTGGGGTTTTTAGAAAATATTGGGCCTTGTCTTGGGCTTGTTTAAGGAGTCTAAAAACATTACGCAAGTGCTTATAAGGTCAGCTTATCAAATAAGCATAAAAAGTGCTTATTGGGCTATTAAGCCCACTCGGCAAAATAAAAGGTTAAAGGGGCAGTTCGAATAGCGAATACTTTGAGCTTTTTAAAGAGCTTATAAGAGCTTATGAGGGGAAACTCAAAACATGAACTTGGTAAACGAGATTATAAAGAAACGATTTGAGCAATAAAATTAATATGGTGTGTGTTCGAATCCAATTTTATTAGTCCATTTCTTAGTCGAGTTAACATGATCACATAATATTTAAATGACATATATATAAATGAAATGCGATACAATAATAAATGGAAATGCGATACGATAAGGAAATAACTGAATATGTAAGTGTCAAGTATAGATAATACATATGTTCTTAGCCATCATTTGAGGAGGTCATGGATTATATACGTACGAAATAAATAAATAAAAGCGTAAAATGCATTAAAGAGATATACGATCGAAATGGATAAAAGAACAATGCATGGTGTGATTATAAATGAAGAGAATGAATTGTAAAGGGTGTAGAAGGACTTACTACACCTTATAGGTGGTGTTTTATGTTCAAAATAGATCAAGAACAAGGAAATATGGTCGAAGCTCGTGTAAACTATCACCAATGATCGAACAATGAGTTTATATGACTTGATCTTGGCTCGAACTGAATGGAAACTACTTCTGGTCCTTGTGAACTCTCGGCAAAGGGAGAAAGGATGAGAAAATTTGAGATATGGCTTAAGGTGTGAAAGGAGTTTAATGTGGAAGTATTATGTATCTATTTATACCTGGAAATATTGTATTATACTCAAACAAGTTGGCGATTAGACATATGGCAGGGATAAGGAATATTTTCTCGAGTATTTAGTTATCTTAGGAGGGGGTTTTGGTACTTGGATTGTGTATAATACATTTATGCAACATATAAGTCTCGTACGACTTATTTCTATGGGTCCAAAGTGGATTTTAACGTGCAACATTGAGTGGGGAGGTGACGAATGACATGAAATAAATTCATGGAGTCACATTCGATCTTAGAAAACCAAATAGGTAGGTGAAAATTGATTTGGATCGAATTGGATTAAAAAGGGTAAATAGGGTACGATTTGTACATGTTCCGAGTGGCATTTACTTTGTGTCTCGTTAAGTGTCCAAATATTTGAATGGGAAAATGAGATTTGGCACACTCATTCTTTGCTGGGGGAGGGTTCGAATGATGCTAAATAATGCATAACATATGTGTCGATTTTGAGAGAAATCGGGCTAAAGCTATGGGTGTTAATTCGAGTGTTACATGAAATTTAATAAAATTATAAATATTGGGTTGGGACGGATGAATATTAACAAGCCAAGACTTGGGCTAGAAATAGTGTGTTGGATCCGTTTGGTGTATATTGAGTGTGTTGGATCATTTGTGGCCCGTTGTGGTCCGTGTGTGAGCTCATTCTAATGTGGTTGTAATATAATAACAAAATTTCAAATTTTGGCCATAAAAATAGTTAACTGAACTGTATTAATATTTAATACTTGATTAGCAATGTACAAATTACTAGGAAATTTTACAGGTTGCTACATATTGTTTTAAACTAAAACCTATGGACTCACCAGCGTAAGCTGACCCTTTTAGCATGTATTTTCAGGTTTAAGGTGATAGCTTATTTCTGAAGGCGCTTGGCAAGGGGCATAGTCATAGACGACTCTGATATTTATATTTGGGACCGCTTTACTTAATTTATGGACCTATTTCCGCACTACTTTTGAATAATGTGAATTTAACACTTTTTGTTAATCAATTTTATTCTAAACGGTTGAGGTAAAACCTTTTTTTGTACCTTGTGTTGTGATATCAATTAAGTAGCACCCCAGTGACATGTATGCTTCCGCTGAACCCGATTTTGAGGGTGTTACATTGTTCATTGTGTTTGTGTGGTTTCTTTCATTCACGACGGTTCCACCATCATGATTACTTTGAGGTTGAGCGAGTGAGATTGAAAGGCTGAGATTATTTGATCATGCGATTCAACGGCTATATATCTAAATATTAACACGGCCATGATCGAACTTGATGAATTTAAACTGCTGAGATCATTTCGGTCAACAATTGTGGTCAACTTACCTGCAACAATATATAAAATTTTAGAATACTTTAACAATACTACTTCTCACTAATGTAAAATTGTTATTTGATATTGTTACAAACGTATGTGATATTATTACAGTTATAAGCACAAAAGTATTTGAAATATTATTATGTTTTCACACATTAAATTGTAAAGAACAAATTTTGCATTTATAAGCGTGTACAAATATAAAATAAATGTTGTTACAAATATATGATGCGAATTGATTCATGCTTCTTCTTTTGTGAGCAAAATTAGACGTCACAAATTGATTTCCGGATAGTGTGTTTACAAGTTTATTCTTTTACATACTAACTAAACGAATACTCGTGCAAAGCGACGGTGTACAATAACAAATAATTATATTTGCGAAATCATTATTGTAGTTTGACATTTGATGCAAAACTTGGGTTCAATTTGAAGTTGCGAGAAAAAAGTTCATGGGTTAAAAAAAATGATAAACGTTTAAGAATTAAACAATATTTAAGAAATTTCGTGATATTTTTGAGTTTTAACCTAATTGAATAAAGTTGATAAGTGCTCTGTTTTGCGATTATTTGAAAACCTAAATTATCATAAATTGTTTTATGTAAACGGTTCATGTGAATGAGCATTGAATTTTGATTTTTTATTTTTTTTTTTTTTTTTTTTTTTTTTAAATTGTGTTAGTTGTAAATAATTATGAAGTGTATTAGTTTTTAGGTACATGTATGAACAAATCTGGAATAAACATTTAATGAGACTAAAGATTAGGGCTTATTATTTAAGAGGTACTAAGGAGTAATTTAGTCAATCCACTTTACCCATTTTTAAGCATTTTTAAGTTTCAATATTTTAAAATAAACTCTTTATAGTTAGTAGAGATAAGTAGGGGTGTTATCGGGTCGGGTTATCGGGTCTTATCAGGTCGGGTGAGTCAGGTTTTGATTTTTTAAAAACTCACCCGCAACCCGACCCGATAAGGAATCGGGTTATCGGGTTCGGGTGGTAATCGGGTTGGGTTATGTCGGGTCGGGTGATTCGGGTTATCGGGTGACCCGATACTAAATGTCATAAACATAGCTTTTACAGTAGCAGGTTCAATGTAAGCAATCCCACTATCTCTTACTAACTAGTTGTGAAAAAAACCTCTTATGGGGGTGTTTGAATATGCCTTTAAACTAGAAATAATAGAATGGTTGGACCAAATGCTTTTTTTGCAAATTTAACATACGTCTAAAGATAATTAAGATTTGGATATGTTTGTTCTTTTATCTGCAACAAAACATGTCATTTTTTCATTTGGTCTCTCTTAGATTTATATCAACATTTGATTTATGAATTCTAAAAGGTGTATCACTATCGAAGATCTGAAGCATCGGTTGGGCGAAGATAAGCATACAAAAGCGAAAGAACTGTTTGTTGGATCAATGTGTAAAGTGGAAATAACTAAGGATGGTTTCACTCATTGGATGGTAAATAAATACTCTTCAAAACACTTTTAGACTCTGGTCTCTACAAAAACTTTAATATATAAACTTACTTTCGTTTTTATTCATAAAGATGGAAGCATATACAGAAAGGAGGACTCCTAGCTTTATCAGTCAGAAAATTATATACCCAAACAGCGTGTTGGCTACCAAATCAATTGGTAATTACAGTCGCAGTAAAGGATTGTCGGGTTTATCGGGTTACCCGATAACATTTTTTATTTAACCCGAATCCGACCCGATAACACTATCGGGTTATCGGGTTCAGGTCAAAAAAACCCGACTAGATTTTTTGACCCGATTAGACCCGACCCGATTAGCCTTATCGGATTCGGGTTCGGGTCGGGTCAACCCAACCCTACTGACACCCCTAGAGATAAGTGTGAAAATTTGTTCACACAAGCATATGCGTATTATTTTACTCATTTACTTTATTAATCACACTTATAAATGTAACTCACTTGTATACATTTATGAAAAAGTTGATTATTTTACACAATATCTGAAAAGGTAAAGAAAAAACCGTCTGCGAAAACATTTTTGTTATAATGATGTGTCTTCAATTCTTTGATATGGTTTAGCAAATTTCTACTATTTGATCAAACATTACATTACATTTTTGTTATAATGATGTGTCTTCAATTCTTTGATATGGTTTAGCAAATTTCTACTATTTGATCAAACATTACATTACATTTTTACCAAAATGATATTCTGAAAACCTTTATCCATACTTCTACGCGTTGCAACTTCATGATGATGCAGGGAGAAGAGAAGATTAGAGAAATAATTTAACATTTTAGAAAAGCCAGGTTCAATGATTAGCACACATGCAATGACAGTTGTAACAGTAAGTTTATTGGTAATAAATAAACACTTTGCATGATCATGGTGATTATCTTTATCACTAATAAAACCTAGTATTTAATTAAGTTCCTGATCCAAGAACACCTTTCTTGGTAACCAAGGGATATATGATAATTTGGCATGTGAGTCACCGATTTGATTCTACTGATACGCATAATTGTTTAGTTAGATAAAACCTTTTTAATTATATAATAAGTATATGGTGCGTGTTATCCTAACACCCCTAAATATACAACGGACACACCCTCTAGTGGGGTATGTGTACTTTTGTACATTTTTTTTAGTATGTATTTGTTTTATTTTATTTTGTGTAATGTTTATTTTAGTGTTTACGTGTTATGTTTTTTATGTTATATTATTTGTATTCGTCTAATGTGTTTCTATTTAATTAAACAACAACAATAACACGTTAACGTTAACACATTAAACAACTACAATATATTCGTCTAATGTGTTTCTATTTAATTAAACAACAACAATAACACGTTAACGTTAACACATTAAACAACTACAAAAATACCTGTTATTATTCAATTAAACAAGAACATTAACACATTATTTAAAAATAACAACACCTACTACATGTGAAGATTATTTATGTCATCTAAAAACTCATGGAGCATTGCACCCGACTGACATGCGTGATCCTCAGGATTCCTTGCCAATTCCAGTGATGCCTCGAGCGTCTTTATTCTTGTCATCAACATCTTGTTTTGAGACACTAACATCTTGTTTCTTGTTTCAAGCTTGTCAATCTTATTATCTTGCTTGTCAATTTTATTATCTTTAGCTACGCAGTTTGAGCATTGCGTTGAAGAAGAGGCTTGACTAAAGTACTTGGTTTGAAACTCATCCTTCCACATAAAGTACCCACACCCAAAGTCATCTGTTCCTGGCTGTTACATGTTAAGAAAATTATAAGAGATATATTCTTAACAAACAAATAATTTACATAACTAAGCAAACGTATGATTATTTACCACTGAAAAAGGACATGCATAATACGGTCGACCATAACTAGTGTCTCTACGGGATGTCCTTTCTATAATCAATCCTCTCCGACAGCGACACAAGAAAGGATTATTTTGTTCCACCTGGCCAAAGAATTAATTTAAATAATACAAACAGTTATTTACAACATAAATCAGTAATGTATTGTTAATTTAAATAATACAAACAGTTATTTACAACATAAATCAGTAATCATTCACAATGTTTTGTCGGTATAATTATTTACAACATAAATCAGTAATCATTTACAATGTTTTGTCTGTATAATTATTTACAACATAAATCCGTAATCATTTACTATGTTTGTCTTTGTCTAATCTCAGTATACAGGTGTAGTCGATCGTAATATAAAGTTGCTCATTCGGATGCATTGGCAACTCTGACGCCCTCCATTGTGGGTGAATATCCGGAACTGGTGAATTTTCGTCTAGCGTCAGATAAATGTAGTGACCACATTCCTCACTCCCCAAACGGGCAATCACAAGGGCGCCAGTTTCTTGTGATAAATTTGACCAGAAAAAAGCGAAAAACACGTATGACTTTGTCGCTCGGATATAAATACAACAGGCCGGTTAATCACTGAAGCAATAACCAACCCCGTGTTTGGCATACTCATCCAGTAGTCTTGCGGAGCAAATCCATTATATAACCATTCTACTGATCTCCGAAAATGGTCATAGTCATTTTGCCACCACATACTTATGTTAAAGTCACGATTAATGTCTAACTCTTGCAATAACCACATTCGAACATCACGCCACCTTTCTTTGGGTTGACCAATACCGTGGGCAACGCACCGAAACCTAAAATTTCCATCACCTCGCACATTATAAATACTTATGATGTATCGACAGAAAAGCTGTGGAATCTGCTCAATCAAATAGTCGCTACCCGCATCTCCAACGTATAACCTGTGTCGTATATTCTGTTCAACTCTAGGACCCATGTAAGAACTATGTCTCGCAGGTTGTTTGTTCAAGTCCGGGACTTTTGTAGATCTTGAATTTGTGCTTCTTCGGTGATCTACGATTGGTACTTTATTCAAGTCTGGGAGTTTTGTAGACTGGGACTTTTTTTCCTTTGCGCTCGGATATCCACGAGTACTTTTGTGAACAGCAGGTTGACGTATATCAACAGATTGGGGATCGTATATCCCTCTCACCTTCTTTAACATATTTTTCTTGACAAACGACGATATTTTGTCAAAAACACTCTTGAATTGTTGTATGTCATCTTCACAAGAAGGATCATCGTCAGGTTCAGAAGAAGGACCATGTTGGGAATTAAATGTTCTGAAGATTAGTACTGCTCAAGATATAACTAACAGTACTAACTGCTAAGTTAGTACTGCTAGAACAAAGAAGGTACTGCTAGTGTATTCAATACTACTGCTAGTGTTGAAGATTCTACTGCAGCAAGAATACTACTGCTAGTGTATCAGATACTACTGTTGGAGTGACTCATACTACTGCTTAATGGATAACTGTCGCGTATTCTACTGCTGAATGGATAAGTATGAAAAAGATATTCTGTGTATAAAAGTCAAACATATACGGTAGATAATATCTTTGATAAGTGATCAGTCAACAAGTTGAATACACAGAACAAGTTGTGTTGGGTCCATCAGTACCCAAGAATACTTAAAACAAGATTTGGACACAAATTAACTAAGTGTTAACTAAACCGAGAACAATTCAAGTCACTGAGTGAACAGTCACTCAGTGAGTCATCTTCAGGATGCTTAAGGCGAATTCAAGAAGAAGGATTCACTACTCAGGTAGGCGGTACTCCTTGAGTAGGACTTAAGCCAAAGAAGAAGATGATGGTTCAGTGAGTGTTGGACAAGAACTCACTGAACCCCAGTCTCCTCAACAACAATAAGTGATTGAAGACTGAAGAAACCAACGACTGAAATAAAGGCGGGAATAAGTGGGAAGTATTTGAGAAGATAAGAATGTCAGATCAAACACTCTTATCTTGTCAGATACCAACCTTCCCAAAGACGGCTAAAAGTCATGGAGTGTCAGACCAAACACTCCTAAAGACTTTTTGGTCCATTCCTATTGGTTCTTGGAAATGAAAATTACTGTTGTAATTGTCAGACACGCTTCCTCAACAAGTTGAAGTATTTTTAATCACTTTTACTCTTTTATACTTGTGTATAAATGGGTTCAGAAGGAGAGAAGTTGAGTGTGTTTTGTACATTGAAAGCCTTAGACTTTTGCAAAACAACTTCTCTCCTACAAAGAGTAACCAGTCCCTGAGATAGCTCAGTGAGGCATATTGTTACCACTCAAGCATAACATTGAGTTTAGATAGGAGACAACCCATACCTTGTCTATTCAATCCCAAAGTGTTTATTCCGCAAAACACTTTGGGTAATAGATTCTTTGATTCATTTCTAATAAGAATTTAAACGTTGAAAATACTGTGTGTTTTATATTAACGTTTCATTAACTGTTAGAAGTAATCATTACATTGTATTAGTCATAAACACAAATAGATTAACTTTCTAGTTAACTCTAAGCGTGTTAAGGGAACAACAAGTGGTATCAGAGCCTCTGGTTTATAAAATCTTTCAAAATTAACCAAGAGTGCTCAAGGTTTTTAAAACCAAGATCCTAATATGACTGATGCAAATGTGCCCCAGCTAGTCGACAAAAAGGGTGGAAGCTTTTCAGCTGTTGCCCCACGACTTGAAACTGGTAAATTTAGCAAGTGGAAAAAGCGAATGCTTTGCTACTTGACTGGTATGGAACCATACTACATCACTTGTGTCAAAGATGGTCCTTATGTCCCAAAGACTGCTGAAGGGCTAAACAAGCCTGAGGCTCAATGGACCATTGATGAGAGGAGGGTGGTCAATCAAGACCAACGCCTGAAAAGCATCATTATATCATGTCTTCCTGACGATATAATGGAATCATTCATCAACTGTTCAACAGCCAAGCAAACTTGGGACGACTTGGTCAATAGCTTTGAGGGTCCTTCAGATACCAAGGAAAACAGGGTCATGGACCTAAAACTTGAGTATAATACTTTCAGGGCAAAAGACTCTGAAAGTCTCTCTCAGACTTATACCAGATACAAGACCTTGATAAACGAACTATCAAATGATGGTGTAGTTTTGTCTAAACATGAGCAAATGTTGGCTTTGTCAACAGTCTCCCTGAGAAGTGGCTAAACTTCTCACAAGGCCTGAGGAATGCTAATCACATTCAGACCCTTAAGCTCCCTGAGATCTATGGGAAGTTTGCTTATGAAGACAACTTAATCTCAAGGAGATACCCTGACTCAAAAGCTCTTGAGTCCAAAAAGGCCTTGACCTCCACACCCATATCAACTGCTTTTTATACTAATGGTGTTGTGCAGGACTTTCAAGAGGATTCTGAGGATGAAATTGATGAAAGGACTAGTGATGAGTACCTAAAAGATTTAAACTTGGAATTCCAAGAGAGGGCACTCCTTGCTAGTTCAAAACGTTTCATCAAAAGAAACCAGTCAAACTTTTCAAAAGGAAAAGCAAATGAAACCACTGAATGCTTTAATTGTGGTAAAAAAAGGTCATTTTGCTAAGGACTGTTATTCTAAAACCACCTCAGAACCCTCTTATAAATTTTCAGGAAATAGTTCCTCAGGAACTAGCAAGTTTCAACCTAGAATGTTTCAGTCGACCCAACAATTTCAAAACAAGGGTCAAAAAGACTTTGAAGCAAAATATAGGAAAGCCAAGGCTAAACTTGCAATTCTTGAAACTAATCCCTCTATGTCTCAGGCTGCTCAAACATCCAAACCTGTTCAGGCAAAGAACAAGGTTTTAGTAGCTGAAGCTTATGATTGGGATGATGAAGAGGTATCCTCAGATGAGGAAATTAGAGTGAGTGCACTGATGGCACTCTCTGAAGGTGATCAAGTGGCTGTTGGAAAAAGCCATGCAAGGAATGGAGAGTGGGTAAACATCACCATGAAGAAGGTAAACACTTTACTTTCTATGGATGATGATTCTGATTGGCAGTCTTACATGAATTATATTTGTGTAGATCTTAAATTTGTTGAGAAACAAAGGCTTAACATGTTTTCAAAATATAACAACATAGTGTCAGAATTGAATAAATGTAGAGATGAATTGCTTGTACTAAAGCAAGCCAAATTAGAAACAATTACTCTACAAATTCAGAACACTGAAATTTTGAAACAAAACCAAGCCCTACAAACTGAACTTAACAAAGAAAAAGCTGTCATCCAAGGCTGGACCAAAAAGAACCCCAAGGTCTTTGATACTGTGGGTTTAATCCCTAGGAAAACAATAGGAATTGACCATCACATGGTTAACCCCTATGTAAGTCCCAGTGAATTGACCTTTGTTCCAGCTGGCATATCATTTGAGCAAGAAATGCTTCCTAAGTCAAATGACTGGATTGTCAGGGACAACCCAGTCAGTAAGTTACCAAACTTTGAGACTGGAAAGATCTTGCTTCCTGAAAGTCAGGCTTTGAAAAATATGCTTGGACTTACTGAACAACTCAGTAAGCTTGAACTCACTGAACAACTCAGTAATACTGAGTCAGTGAATGAGTCTGAGTCAGAATCATATCCACCACTCCCACCACTGAATACCCTTCAGGGTGCGGCACCCAACTTAGGCCTCCCACCAATGGTCTACTCTCAACACTCTCCAAAGGAAAGGTCAGGATTGGGAAAAAAAATCCTGAAAAGACCAACATTTGAAGTCTCAGTAAATACTGATGACTCATCTTCTTCAGTCCCTTCTGAAGTAATAACCCAAAGCCCTGACTCAAAATTTGATCAGTTGGCTGAAATGGTCAGGAAGCTGGGTGAGAAGATTACATCTTCTAAGAAACCTTCTCAATCTAAGAAGGAACAAAAACTAGCTTCCTCAAAGACCAAACCCAAACCCTCAAAACCCCTGAAAAGATGTGAACTATGTAACTATACCAATCATATCACTGATGATTGCTATAGAATTCTTTATTGCATGATTTGCAAAAAAGATGATCACAGGACCTCTGATCATAAAACACACTAAGTCACATCTAAGATGGCAAGCCTTAATGCTCAGTCTTTAAACTACCCTTCTGATTCTAAACAGAAACAGAAACAAAAGGCAAAACCTTTTGCACCTTGCCCTTACTGTGGGTTCAATGATCACCATCCTAATGATTGTCAAATTGACAATTATTGTGAAAATAGTGAAAGTTCCACTCATGACACCTCAGGAGGTGATAAGGCCATTCAGGTTAGAAGAGGTATGACAAAGTCAGCCTCTCAGTCTACTGAGTCTACATCTGCAATCAAATGCATAATTTGTGGTAGCTCAGCCCACTCCACCACTGACCATAAATCAATTGTAAATATTAAAAAGACCCCCAAAGCTAAACCCTCCAAGAAGTGGAGTCCTAGAAAGAACTAACCCAGTTTACTATTTGTGCAGAAACATGCCAGAGATCCTGTTTGGCATCTAGATAGTGGATGTTCAAGGAGCATGACTGGTGTGAAGGAGTATCTGCACAAGTATGTTGATGAATCAGGACCCAAAGTGATATTTGCTGATAACTCATCATGTCTCACTGAAGGTTATGGTTCAGTAAACTGCAATGGTATAGTCTTTACTAGGATAGCTTATGTAAATGGTCTTAAATACAATTTGATAAGTGTTAGTCAACTATGTGATGCTAAATACATAGTTCAGTGTGATGATAAACAAGGAATCATCTTCAATGCTAATAAGGAAGTTGTCCTTATTTCACCAAGAAGACATGATGTTTATGTGTTGGACATGTCCAGTCTGACTCAGAATGGAACTTGTCTCTTTACCAAGGCCACTGATACTCTCAACTGGCTTTGGCATAAGAGACTCTCCCACCTGAACTTCAAAAACATAAACAACCTTGTGAAACAAAACAAGGTCCTTGGCTTACCATCTCTTGTGTTTTCAAAGGATAAACCATGCTCAGCTTGTGAAAAAGGTAAACATCACAGAGCATCCATTAAAACCAAAACCAACTTTTCCATCAGGAACTGCCTACATCTTCTCCATATGGATCTATTTGGACCAATTAGTCCTAGATCCATTAACCATGAGAAATATACTCTGGTCATTGTGGATGAATACTCAAGATACACTTGGGTATACTTCCTGATCAAAAAGAGTCAGGCAGCTGAAACAATAATGTCCTTTGTCAGGAACATTGAAAATCAAAATGACATCAAGGTCAAACAAATTAGGACTGACAATGGAACAAAGTTCAAAAATTATGAACTTGAATATTTCTGTGATGAGAAAGGAATTTCCCAAAAATTTTCCTCACCATACACACCTGACCAAAATGGTGTGGCTGAAAGAAAAAATAGAACTCTCATTGAAGCAGCCAGAACAATGCTAAATGGATCAGTCCTTTCTAAACACTTTTGGACTGAAGCAGTAAAGACTGCCTGTTACACACAAAACAGATCCATCATTGTCAAGAGACATGGCAAAACTCCTTATGAGTTATTCAAGGGAAGGATCCCTGACATCAGTTACTTTCATGTCTTTGGATGTCCTGTGTTTATTCATAATCACAAGGATCACTTAGGAAAATTTGATGCCAAAGCTGATGATGGATACTTCCTTGGATACTCCCTTGTCTCAAAGGCCTTCAGGGTGTTCAACACTAGGAGACAACATACTGAGGAAACATTTCATGTTACCTTTGATGAGAGCACTGATGCTATCAGTGTCTCTAACAACTCAGTGGAAGAGATAGGTATTGATGAATCATCAAGATATCCTCCTGATGAACATCATCCTGAAAATGGTCCTTCCACTCAGTACCAAGCAAATGCTGACATCTCCTATTACATCATTCCCCATAACCTTCCTTACCCAACCATCACTGAGTTTGTTGAAGCACAAAGTACTGATGAAATCATTTAGTTAGTACAAAATGCTCAGGAAACAAACAATCACAGCGATGAGTCAACCCACTCAGACACTCAAGATACTGAAGATCATCATGTGTCTGATCCTGATCCTACCCATCAGGCTTCTACAAGCTCTAATCAGTTTCCAAGACCTCAGGACAATTGGACTAGGTCTTAGGATATAGAACTTGTCAATATAATTGGTGAGCCTACTGAAGGCATGCTCACAAGAAGCATGGCTACTGAACTGAGAGCAGCCTCAGCCAATGAATGCCTATTTGTGGACTTTATTTCCGCAATTGAACCCAAAAGTGTCAAGGAAGCACTTAATCACCCAAGTTGGGTTCAGGCCATGCATGATGAACTAGAACAATTTGACAAAAACAAGGTAATGACCTTGGTCAAGTGTCCTGAAGATGTTTCAGTCATTGGCATGAAATGGGTATTCAAAAACAAATCTGATGAAAATGGCATAGTCATTAAGAACAAAGCCAGACTTGTAGCCAAAGGCTATAATCAACAAGAAGGCATTGACTATGAAGAAACATTTGCACCAGTAGCAAGGATGGAAGCCATCAGGATCTTCCTTGCTTTTGCTACATACATGAACTTCAAGGGGTACCAAATGGATGTTAAAAGTGCATTCTTAAATGGTTCACTGAAAGAAGAAGTTTATGTTCAATTGTGGAAATAAAGTCCACAAATAGGCATTCATTGGCTGAGGCTGGATTTGAAACCCATGAGTTTCCTGACTATGTCTGCAAGCTTAACAAAGCCCTTTATGGACTGAAACAAGCTCCCAGGGCATGGTATGAAACTCTTTCAGCCTTCCTGATCTAAAACAAATTTGTCATAGGCAAGATAGACAACACATTGTTTATCTATAGGACAAATAATGATGTCATACTAGTACAAGTGTATGTTGATGACATCATCTTTGGCTCAACAAGTTTCAAACTTTGCAAACAATTTGAAAAACTAATGGCAAAGAAATTTGAAATGAGCATGATGGGAGAACTGACTTACTTCCTTGGTCTACAAATCAAGCAGACTGATAAAGGAACCTCTATCAGTCAAGAAAAGTATGTCAGAAGCCTACTGAAAAAGTATGAGCTCAGTGACTGTGCCTCAGTCAAGACTCTCATGGTACCCCCAAACAACCTTGGTCCTGATCTTACTGGAAAACCAGTAAATCAAACTCTTTTTAGAGGAATGATAGGATCACTGATGTATCTACTTGCATCAAGGCCTGATATCCAATTCTCAGTCTGTTTGTGTGCCAGATATCAATCTGACCCAAGAGAATCACACATCATAGCTGTAAAAAGGATATTCAGGTACCTGAAAGGTACTCCAATCCTTGGATTATATTATCCTAAATGCTCAGGCCTTGATCTTAAAGGATACTCATACTCTGACTATGCTGGATGCAACATGGACAGAAAAAGCACCTCAGGCTCCTACCAAATTCTTGGTGGAAAGCTAGTCTGTTCGAGTGCTAAGAAGCAACAATCAGTTGCCATGTCCTCAGCTGAAGCTGAATATGTTGCAGCAGCAAGTTGTTGTGCAAATTTACTCTGGATGAAAAGTCAACACAGTGACTATGGAATTCAGCACAAGATGGTTCCCATCTTATGTGATAACACAAGTGCAATTGCCACCTCAAACAACCCTGTTCTTCATCAGAGAACAAAACACATTGATATTAGATATCATTTTATCAGGGATCATGTCATGAATGGTGACACAGAATTACACTTCATTCCTACTGAATATCAGCTAGCTGATATATTCACCAAGCCTTTGGATGAACCAACTTTCACAAGACTGAAAGCTGAACTTGGAATGTTGGATATTGAGAATCAGTCCACCGATTGATTCCAGTGGAAAACTAGAAGGGGGGGAGGGGTTGAATAGTTTTACGTCTTTTTAATTTTATTATGAAAACCTTTGTTTACTTTTAAAACACTTAGATTCAAGTTTGTATGAAAAATAAAACTTGAACCTTATTATTAGTTATATATGTATTCTTTTAAATTGATTATAAAAGTTTTGGTTTCTTGAATGGAGTTTCAAATTGATCTTTATGTGAAGTCGACCTCTAAGTAATACTAACAATTATATAAGCCTATGTGTATGAAAGTAATGACGATGTAAGTAAAGAAATAAATAAGGAATGGAAAGATCTAACCGAGACACGAGAGATTTATAGTGGTTCGGCTACAAGGACACCTTCCTTGCCCTACTCCACTCCCCGAGCACCTAGCTCGAGAGTTTTCTTCACAACTTCAATAAGCTCCCTTATGGCGGAGAAAACCTTACACGACTTTGGCTTACATGGGTTTAACGACACAAAGCTAAATGTCGAGTTCTAATCGTAGCTAGAACCAATCTCACAACTTCACAACACAACTTCTTCACGACTTATTCACAACGGCTTCACGACTTGAACTCTAGGACTTCACGACTTCAACAAGACCGCTTCACAACTTCTATGCTACGGCTTCACGACTTCAACACAAGGACTTCACGACTAGGATTTCACAACTTCAACACGACCGCTTCACAACTTCTATGCTACGGCTTCACGACTTCAACACTAGGACTTCACGACTAGGACTTCACAACTTCAACACGACTGCTTCACAACTTCTATGCTACGGCTTCACGACTTCAACACTAGGACTTCACGACCTCTACCTTACGGCTTCGCGACTTCTATGCTACGACTTCACAACTTCTTCACACCGCAACTACTTCACAACTTCACTATGCTTCTACACTACTTCTTTACACCACAACCTCTTATACAACTTCTTTGCTACTTATACACTACACTAACCTAATCACTTATGTTTACACCTTATATACACACTTTACACAAATGAATGAATGATTTACAAAGTATACAAAACTAACAACTTGAGTAACAAGATGATACTAAGTTGTAATACTTCTAGTCTTGATTGATAGAAGTATTCTTCTTTTGCACTTGGATGGTGGAAGCTTGGATCACTTGGAAACCAATGCTTAAGATTATATGATCAAAGGGTTTTTGAAGATATGAAATGAGATCTACAACAGAAAGTTTTTAGTGCAAAAGGTGAGAAAAAATCCAGGGGAAGGCTGGTATTTATAGGCAGAAAACTGGACAGCTGGAAGGCTACTGGAGCGTGGCCGGCCCCCTTAAATAGGGGGGGCGGTCCCCTTAAAATTAAGGGGGCCGCCTTGTATAATTAAGGGGGCCGCCCTCCCTAGCCGTTGCCCAGTTTTGTCTTTTTGTGGGGAAGGTTTTTCTGGAACATTTTTACTGATTTTGGTTGTAAATTTGAATTCATAAATTTATAATGAATTAAACCTTTTTATTTATTACCAAAAATGTTTTTCTAAAAGATATAAAATGTTTTTGACATTTTATAAAAAATCTAGTGTTTAAGAAAATGTTCCTTTGATCATATAATGCATTAAACATTAGTTCATTCATACCTTAAGTGATTTGAGTTGTAGAAATAGATATTTACAACTAAATACTTGTTTATTTGATAAGTTTATGTTTAATGAGTTTACATTTTGTGATTATCAAAACATAGAGATATGAATAAGTATGAATAATGTTTTTAGGCATTATTTATGTCAACAATCTCCCCCTTTTTGATGATTACAAAACTAAAACTCATTAAATCCAAAAAATTATTTTTGGACAAGTATTTAGTGAGTTTATATTCACTTCTCCCCCTTTTTGTAGCATCAAAAAGGTTGAGCCGACAAGTTTTAGAGACAAAATTTGTCGGAACGAGAACTCCCCCTTGATGTGTGCTCCCCTTCGTTTGAGGGCACCAAGGAATCGAGATATGGAATACTTGCAAGAAAAATATTAGAAGCACAAGCATATATACATATCATAATATCACATATAAGTTTAACAAGCATAGCAAACACATATTAAGAACATAAAACAAAACATTCATTAAATTAAAAATGATTATGTAAAAGACATAATCGTTGTTACAACATACATAATGCTTAGATCATACATTAGGTAGAGAATTCTAATTTGCCTAGGAAATCCATTTGACTTGCTTGAAAAATGACAGTTTTGGATGAATGATGATGGAGTGTTTGAAATGGTGGTGAGTGATGAGGGTGAGGATGTTTGATTAATGGAGGTGTATTATTGGGTTCATGGAAGTTGGAGAGAGTGGTGGTTAAGTTGCTTTGAGCAAGGTGCAAAGCAAGGAGAGCATTAAGCTCATGGGCTTCCTTGAGTTCTTCAATGAACTTCAAGTGTTGAGTGGAAGGTGATGATGATGAAGAGTGGTTGTTATTTGGTGGAGGTGGTGGTGACACTCTTGGTGGTGGAGACATTTGTGAACTTGGGTAATCATGAGTGGATGAGGGTGGACATATGGATGAAGTGGATGTTCCAAGAGTGGTGAGTGTTTTGAATGGTGCATTGGTGGGTTGAGTGTGAGTGAGATTGGGATTGTTGTTTTGAGATTGATCATTGGGAGATGAAGGTGTAGGGATGGATGATTGGTTATGTGTTTGAACAACATCATTTGTTGGGTTATGGCAAGTTTCAAGCTTCCTTCTCCAAATTGGTCTCACAGAGATTTTAGCAACTTTTGAGGGTTTTGACTTTGGTTAGTTGGAGGATGACATGTTTGAGTGGATGACATGAATGAGCAATTATGGTGAGGAAGTGCATTTATAGTGTAGGAATGATGTGGTTTAGGAAGGTAAATTTTGGTGGGTGGTTTATGACAAAATGTGTTTGTGAATTTTGGGAAGTATAGGGTAAAATGGGTTGGAAATTGAAAAAGAAAACAGTAATCCGTCACTCCAGATGGCCGGTCCCCTTAAATAGGGGCCGGTCCCCTTAATTTTAAGGGGGCCGCCTGGGTATTTAAGGGGGCCGCCCATCTGCTGACTTCCAGATTACTGAGAATGGGTTTTTGGCAGAAATTTGTAGAAAAGGTTGTGTTTTTGAGTTTAGTTTCAACCAAGTCCAACTTCTTTTTAAGGCAATATAGAATTCAATAACTCATGTATGCTAAGCATATTAAGCAATTTTATCTAGCATGCAATCTACACATTAACCAAGTAACATATATATATATATATATATATATATATATATATATATATATATATATATATATATATATATATATATATATATATATATATATATATGTATATATATATGGACAAGGAAGCAATAGGTAATTCACAATATCATTTTTAGGAAGATTAATACTCTAGTTAATTAGTCCAAATAAGTGTCTATGTGCAAGGGAGTGGGGAGTTGTGATAGTATGGACTTCTAGTCTTGTACAAAGTGAGATCTTTTAATGAGTAAATTATGGTTTTTCAAATTTAGTTCACTTATAAATGTCACATACACAAATATAGATGACAGATATGAGATCACCATGCATGATTTAAAGAAATGTTTTTGGTATTATTCAACAATGTTTGAAAGTGGGTTTTTATGTAGATGTGAAGGTTATTTGAATAAAATAGATTGAGTTTTATTTCAAAAAAAAAAATTATGAGGAAAGAAAACAAAATTTTCAATCTTTGGCTTTGATAAAAACATAATCATGGACAAATGTTAGGAAGAAAAGTGGGATGGTAAAACATATTAGAAAGGTGATATAATCTTTTGAAAAATCTTTTTTTTTTTGCAAAATGTTAAGCCTTTGCATATTTAAAAATAAATGTCATTAAAACAATGGTTGTAAAAGATTTCATGCTCGAGGAAATTGGTTTAAGACTATTGTCACATGCTACCCTTTTCTACATATTCAATGGCATCTAAGCATGTAAATAAAAAATATCATATCAGAATAGTCAAGAGAAAAAAAAATTATTATAACATGCTTTTAATAACTAAGCGAATAATTACGAAGGCATGCAATTAAAAACACATATGAGCAAGAAAACATCTAGAAATTTTATATATGCAAGATGGCATAAATCTAGGAATGAAAGAAAAGCTTTAATGAAAAACAAAGTTCATAAAAGTAAACTAGCGTTAGGTATATTTAGGAAGAGTAATGTAATCAAGTTGAAGAATGAGTATGAGACTATTACTAGTGGTGCTCTATTCAGGCTAAACACGACCGTTTTTACGGGTTACACACACCCAACTTCTCACAAGAAGCAATTCAACCGTTAGGTCAAATTGAATTTCTAGTCAATAGATTCTCCAGTAGTCATTCTCTTTTTAGAAGAAATTAAGTTCCTAAATTTACCTATCGAAGAGTACCAAATATGAAATTTGCTTGGTTCACTAAAGCTTGACTTAATGCGATTCAAATATCATCTTTTTATGAGTTCGACAGTGAATACTTTATTTAATACTTAGGGGGGCTAACTAAAGGGTTTCTAGTTTATTAAGCCGCAGAACGAATATAGCTAAAGTGTAAAGGCAAAGCAACCTATCAAACTAAGCGTATCCTAAGGCATTTAATAAGATTATATGCATGAAGTAATTACTTATGGAATTTAAAAAGAGAACTTACCTCACGTCCTAGCTTTTCTTTGTAATGTCTCAGATGATGATCGACGTGTGAATGATAGGTGAGTCTTCAAGATAACCAAGGTGTGAAAGTATATCATGGCAAGCTTCTAACACCATATTAAATCGAAGCGGCTTGACCCAAACATTGCTTTAACTAGACATCTTTGATATCTTAGCCTTGATGCGTATAACATCTTATGTAGAATCTTCCACATTTAGACAAGATGGCAAGAGAGTCCATAAATAATCCAATTTGTCTCCACGCGTACGTTTCGAATATGAATAGGTTAACGTAAGATATAGTATCTTCCCTTTGAGCATTACGTCACCTGATCAATTAAAAGAACTTGGTACCCGGATTCTCATGGGTCCGAGATGGTTAGTTGTGGACATACATTGCATTTGAATGCACATGGTGAGGATGTCGCCAAGAGGTACAAGAATTCCTTAACAGTTTGTTTTAAAGTACAAACAGTGGATTTCTTGACTTATATCATTTAGAATCATAGTAACTAACCTTATTTCTAAATTTCTCTAATAGGTTTTTCAATTTTAATTTGTTTTGATTTACTAGTTGATGAGTTATCCGAACTAAATCCTAAACCGGTTTTATCATTGAATGGCTTTTGACAACTTAGTAAGTATTTAAGAGATTTGGAGCTTTCTTCAAATTTAGCTAATATTTTTGCTCTTTCATTTAATCTTTTAATTTCAAGTTTATAATCTTGACATGTTTTGCATTCTAGATCAATTTTAATATTACTTTCAAGTTTAGACATTTTATCTTCTAAAATTATTTCTTTTTCAAGATTACTTACAAAAGTTTTTGATGATTTATGTTTAGAAATAGTTTTTAGATCTATGTTGCAAAAATGTTTAAACTCATTTTCTAGTTTTGAAAATTCTAAAATGAATGGATCATAGCAAAAATGTTCGGTTTCGAATTGTACCTTATTTGGAGTTTTATCTAGTTTGCATTCGTCACATACCGCATGATGATCTTCTCCTTCGTCTGTGTCACTCCATGATATTGGATTGAGTTCACTTTGGAGTAGATTCATGTAGTCTTCGTCGTTAATACCTTCATTAACAACATTTGAACTAGTAGCACATGTATCTATTCTATCTAAATGTTTATCTATTAAATTTTCTAAGATGACTAATTCATATACAAAATCAAAATCCTCATATTTGGCTTGACATTTTTCTTGATGAAAGTTTAAGAGATTTTTCCAAATATCATTTGCCGTTTTACAGAAAGATATTCTTTCATATTCAACTTTCGGGAAGGTTTTGTAAATAATTATTTTAGCTTCATTATTTTTGTTATTCTTTGTTTTTAAATAATCATTATGAGTTTCAAAATCCGTTTTTGTTTGACTTTCAAAATCCGTTTTTGTTGGTTGAAAATCACCAATCGAAATGACATGCCAAAGATCTAGATCAATTGATTTCACATAATTTTCAAATTTATTTTTCCATTCAAGAAAAATATAGTTTTCAAATAGCGGTGGTGTTTGCATAAATTCCCCTTCTAAATATTTTTCGGATTCCATAGATCGATTCAAGTTTTAAAATACAGTATATTTTAAAGATCTTGATTGACGTGGCTCCTGATACCAATTGTGGAAAACTAGAAGGGGGGGGGGGGGTTGAATAGTTTTACGTCTTTTTAATTTTATTATGAAAACCTTTGTTTACTTTTAAAACACTTAGATTCAAGTTTGTATGAAAAATAAAACTTGAACCTTATTATTAGTTATATATGTATTCTTTTAAATTGATTATAAAAGTTTTGGTTTCTTGAATGGAGTTTCAAATTGATCTTTATGTGAAGTCGACCTCTAAATAATACTAACAATTATATAAGCCTATGTGTATGAAAGTAATGACGATGTAAGTAAAGAAATAAATAAGGAATGGAAAGATCTAACCGAGACACGAGAGATTTATAGTGGTTCGGCTACAAGGACACCTTCCTTGCCCTACTCCACTCCCCGAGCACCTAGCTCGAGAGTTTTCTTCACAACTTCAATAAGCTCCCTTATGGCGGAGAAAACCTTACACGACTTTGGCTTACATGGGTTTAATGACACAAAGCTAAATGTCGAGTTCTAATCGTAGCTAGAACCAATCTCACAACTTCACAACACAACTTCTTCACGACTTATTCACAACGGCTTCACGACTTGAACTCTAGGACTTCACGACTTCAACACGACTGCTTCACAACTTCTATGCTACGGCTTCACGACTTCAACACAAGGACTTCACGACTAGGATTTCACAACTTCAACACGACCGCCTCACAACTTCTATGCTACGGCTTCATGACTTCAACTCTAGGACTTCACGACTAGGACTTCACAACTTCAACACGACCGCTTCACAACTTCTATGCTACGGCTTCAACACTAGGACTTCACGACCTCTACCTTATGGTTTCACGACTTCTATGCTACGACTTCACAGCATCTTCACACCGCAACTACTTCACAACTTCACTATGCTTCTACACTACCTCTTTACACCACAACCTCTTATACAACTTCTTTGCTACTTACACACTACACTAACCTAATCACTTATGTTTACACCTTATATACACACTTTACACAAATGAATGAATGATTTACAAAGTATACAAAACTAACAACTTGAGTAACAAGATGATACTAAGTTGTAATACTTCTAGTCTTGATTGATAGAAGTATTCTTCTTTTGCACTTGGATGGTGGAAGCTTGGATCACTTGGAAACGAATGCTTAAGATTATATGATCAAAGGATTTTTGAAGATATGAAATGAGATCTACAACATAAATTTTCTAGTGCAAAAGGTGAGAAAAAATCCAGGGGAAGGCTGGTATTTATAGACAGAAAACTGGACAGCTGGAAGGCTACTGGAGCGTGGCCGGCCCCCTTAAAATTAAGGAGGCCGCCTTGTATAATTAAGGGGGCCGCCCTCCCTAGCCGTTGCCCAATTTTGTCTTTTTGTGGGGAAGGTTTTTCTGGAACATTTTTACTGATTTTGGTTGAAAATTTGAATTCATAAATTTATAATGAATTAAACCTTTTTATTTATTACCAAAAATGTTTTTCTAAAAGATATAAAATGTTTTTGACATTTTATAAAAAATCTAGTGTTTAAGAAAATGTTCCTTTGATCATATAATGCATTAAGCATTAGTTCATTCATACCTTAAGTGATTTGAGTTGTAGAAATATATATTTACAACTAAATACTTGTTTATTTGATAAGTTTATGTTTAATGAGTTTACATTTTGTGATTATCAAAACATAGAGATATGAATAAGTATGAATAATGTTTTTAGGCATTATTTATGTCAACAATTCCATCCAAATAAGTATAAATTCTGAAAACCCAGGTCCCTGACTCAATGTGTACTTCAGTGAAAAGAATCACTGAAACCTCAGGAACTAAGCCCAAGTTCCTGAAATGTTGGACTTCAGGAACTAAACCCAAGTTCCTGAACCCTTGAACCTCAAGAATTAAACCCAAATTCCTGAACACTAGAACCATCAGTGACTAAACCCAAGTCCTGACTGTCAGGTTCACTGAATGAAAAGTCATTCAGGGCTCTTAAGAGACATTAAATACTAACTTAAATGCTTTAAGTATCTAGTTAGTAAATGTCCGAGGTTGGTAACTGAATTCTTATTTAATATAAGAATATTTGTTCTTTTGCCTTTCTGGCTTCCACCTCTGGGCCCCCACATTCCCACTTGGCATTAAATGTCTCTCCAATCACATTACAGATATGTGATGACTCATCTCTGCAAATTACACTTTTGCAGAACTGCTCAACTGTTCACCTTGACTGTTGCGCCAAACCAGGGAAAGTGGAGTGGTGGCATTAAATGCGGATCTCAAAACATTTTATTCAAAATAGTTTCCAAAAATTCTTTTTGAATAAATAAAATCTGCTTAATACCCAAATTACCCTCCACTTCACTTCCCAATAAATACCCCATACAAAAAAAAACACACACATGTTTTTTAGAAATCTTAAGCAAAATTTTGCCCTTTTCTTTCAAAAACTAAATATTGTGTGTGTTCTTAAGCTTTAGAAACCTAGAATCATTTGTTAACCCAGACCTACCAATACAAATGGCTTCTTCTAATGCTATCTCATACGCCCCTAATGTGGATTTCACATTGGAGGGTGTAGACCTCACCAAGAACAATGTGGTAGGCAATTTTGCCTATCCCCAAAAGTTCTTTGCCTATAAGAATGTGGTTAAATTCCTACAAAACTGCATCCTTGCTAAGGCATTTACAACCACCCCTCAGTCATTTATCATGACTACTTGAGAGAATTCTGGTGTACTGCAGTGGCTACTAGCCCTAAAGACACCAAAGAATCTATCATCACATTCACAGTGATGAATGGGAGAAGGACCCACTCCCTGGATTACAAAACCTTCATCAAGACCACTGGTCTTGATTTCACTGAGGCCTTTGAGCCCAACCCTACTGACCAAGAGGTTAAAGCAGAAATGCTTTTTCTAGGACCTCATGACCCTAAGCGTCCTGAAATGTCCTCAGGAGCCTTATTGGACAAGGCTCCAATTGTGAAAACCTGGTTCCACCCTATCTGGAGGATCCTGATGACCTTTGTCATTCAGGTCCTTGGAGGGAATAAATCCTCCACAGAGCAGTTGAACTCATCAAAACAATTGATGTTGTTCAGTTTCCTGGTGGGTAGAAAAATAGATATCGGAGATATAATCTTCCGTGACCTTGTTGCCAAGCTCTTAGGGAAATCTAGGCAAAGTCACATGTCTTATCCTAGGTTTATTTCCTGTGTGCTTCAGGACCTACTTGGTCCTGACTATGTTAGGTCTGACGTTGAAGGTACAAAACCTGACGTCCTCCATAAGACCAATTATACTAGTGGCATTCCTGAGGTACAACCTATCGCCCTGACCAACTACATGTTGGTAGTCATTATGGGCGATAAGGCAATCTCACCCATTCCTTCTCCTGAAAAACAGGAGAAGAAGAAGAAGAAAGGGGGCAGCCCAGTAAAGTGGTTAGACCTAAACCACTCGTCGCTGAGACTGTTGCCCCAAGTAACCTTAAACAAGGGTTTACTGTGGCCCAGACCTCTGAGACACCCATAACAGAGATCCCCTCGACCACAAAACAAACGCCAACGGAGGGCACTGAGAAATCATCCTCAGTATCCTCGGGCAAACCCTTTCCACATGTTTCCTTTGACATACACAAGTCAGAGGGATCAGGAACCTCAACCCACTCACATCCCGATGAAGGAACTGACAAATCACAATCAGTTCCAGAGGGAGAAAAGGGTTCTAAATCCTCGATGGGTGATGTGCGTGTCGTTGTGTTCAAGTTTTAAAATTTATAAACACGATTTATCCAATTCTCTAATCACACATACGAGCAAGTATACTCGTCCGTGGTAGTAAAGGTGGGTAAGTCGAGATCGTCCCAAGGGAATTGGGGTTTAGGTTTAGTAAATAAGTTTTAGCAAAATGGAGTGTCAATCCAATTTGAAGCAAATTAAAAAAATAAACAAGCAAGGTTCAATCAATCAAAAACAAATATACTTGTGTGTAGGTTCCATGACAATTGTTTAGAGTAACCAATCAAGTTGGGTGTTACTTGTAATGATGCACAACTTAAAATGAATGATTCACAATCAATGGTTTTTATCATGAGAAATCATATCTAAGAATTCAATCTCCTAGTTAACTCCTTTCGGCCATTATTAACTATTACGATAATTCTATTAAGTCCTTTGTGTTGTTTGAAAGCATGTCTTATCTCAAGAATTCCTACGAATCCTTTCGGCCTTTTTCGTGATGAAATCGTTTCCAAATCCATTTTAATGAATAAAGGTGTTGCTTGTCACACACCACAATCCATACTATTTCGTGCACTAACTTTTTGGAATAAAAACATAAAGAAAACTCCTTTCGGCCTTGTGAATCTTTGAAAATGTTTTTACCAACCAATTAAGCAAGATTAGATTTTATCTCAACAAACTCATAAAACAAGATATGTTTTCATGCATCACTATGATAAGATTACTCCAACAATTGTCACATCATCCACACACAAGTATAACTAAATTACTCCATAACAATCATAACCAAACACAAATAATTAACCAAACTTTCATTCATCATATAGTAAAAGTAAAAGTAGTTCATTATAACTCAACAAGAAATACCTATCAAGGAATTACAAGAACTAGAATTGTGGAACTATAGCAATCCACACTCCTCCAATCGCCTATTATCACAAGTAAACAACTCCACACACGGACGCAACTCTTGAGACTCGAACTCAAGATCTCCTGGACGTTTTCACAGCAACTCCAAGCTTTTGGGCAATAATAATAGTAGTGGTGTAGCTTTCTTAGGTTATGTCACTTCCCCAAAAAAACTCTCTTTGTAAACTAACCAACGGTTTCTTAAATAAGTGAGGAAACCCTTCTTATCCAAGTAAAAACGTCCAATATGATTTAACAGCTGAGAAATGATAAGCCTCAATGATTATGGGCTTAAATTCACCATTTAATGCAACTTTGTAACTTCAGTGTTGGCCAACCGATCGGTATTTGGCTCCTACCGATCGGTTGGAGCTCTCGGTGTTTCCAACTTCACTCCATCCGAATCGGATGCGGGCGGCATCCGATCGGATGGATGATCCTGCCGTGCACTTTTGTTTTCTTTTATTCATTTCTTGTTACTTGCTTGATCCTTCGCTGTACCATTGATTTCCTTCATAAAACTTGATCTTTTCTTGATACACTAAGCATAGAAGTCTTGGTCTAATCAATTCTTTGAAGTATCAAGTGGTTTCTTTCTCGTAATTCTCCTTATGTGCATAATCTATTCATTTCTTCGTGTTTTCCTCCATTTTTCCTGTACTTGGCTATATTTACTTGCATACACACTTTTTCATCATTTAGTAACAAATACATGCAAATATAACCAAATATAATGCACAAAACTAGCAATAACGCACCTAAAAACATGTTAGATTTAAGCGTTATCAAATCCCCCACGCTTGAGTTTTGCTCGCCCTCGAGCAAGTCTAATTTTTAGAAAAACTGAACTCAATGGTATTTTCATTATATCCATAAAAAAAATCCTTGAAATGTAAGCAAATTAAATTGAGTTTAGTTAACATCACCAAGTACCTCACAAAGGAAATTTTAAATTCACACAACTCTCGATAGTAGATTTGATTGTATATCACTCAATTGCCCAGGCGCGATTCATGTCTCTTACCATAAGCTTGTACTTGTATCAAAACAACAAAATAAAACATCAAAGAGGTCTTTTCTTTGGGTTTAGGTTTCAAGAAGGGTTTTGATTACCTAGCTAATGTATAGATATTTCATACAAGTACATCATAATTCGCTAACAACGAATCCTTGTATAGTCAAGCAACGGATGGTCACCAGATCGTGCCTTGGTTCGCTAACGACGTTACTTGCATAACGGATGGTCACCAATTTACTCACCAGATCGCTAACAACGCTTTTCAACTATCCAAAAACTCGGATGGTCACTAAAACATACATGTGCTACATATCTAAACAAAGCCATCACTGAATCCGAATGCTCGAATAAAGTAATTGGTAAGGGAAAGGGATAAGACATGGGAATTTGATTTGGTTCTAAAGAAAAACAAAAACAATCAAGCCCAAATTCAATCCTAACTCTTTACATCACAAATGATTACTCACCAAACTTCTTCGATCATTATTCCGCATTTCATATAAACTTCATCTTCCATAATAACTCTTTGAATATCTTATTTCCCACACATACATAGCTCATTGGCTTTTCTCTTTTTTTTTTTTTTTTTTTTTTTTTTTTTTTTTTTTTTTTTTTTCATTTCAACACCCCACACTTTGAATGAGCACACGCTACAAAAAAAAAATATAAATAAGAGTAGCGACCTCCTTCTTCATTGGAACAACATATACACATACAAGGTGTGGTCAATCATGCAATCATAAAAAATAAATAGTTTCGAACTTCATTTGGACTTGATTCGGGAAAGTCTATGGTGTATGGTGTAATAATTTTCGGGTTAAATCAAAAGAAAAGATAGGCTCAAAAGGGTGTAACTAAGGGTATCTAGCATATAATGCTAACAAATGGGTTCCAATTACTAAGGAAAACTAACCGATGTGGTTAGCAAAAATGTATTGTAAACGGAAGGCCATTTGGTGAAAATCCTAATTTGCCTCTTATCATTTGAATATATTTTATTACTTGAAAGTAATTTTAACCGTAATGCATAACAAGTACAAGTTCTAGAATTGACATAATCACCGGCACACTCATACGAAATATAAGGCATGAATCCTCACAATTTAAAGTGGTGGTAAAATGTACTTAGCAATAGCTACCAAAAACTCTCAAAACTTGACTACATTCCAAAAAAATTTCAAAATAACCTTATTATTTACCATTGAATCAATTTTGTCTATCAACTAGAAAAATCAAAGGCGAATAAACTCACAAATTCTAGTCCTTGAAATCCAAAAATCCAAAATTCAAAAAATTAAAAAAAAAACTTTCCTATTTACTTCCCTCCCCCACACTTAAGTTTTGCATTGTCCTCAATGTAATAAAACGAACTTCAAAGTAAAGGAAATGGAAAGAAAAATAGAAAAAAAAACTACCCGGGAAAAAAAATTAGCATTAGCCTAGTTGATCACAAGTAATCTCGTGAATTCTTCCAGCTTCAAAAATTGATCAACACTAAGCTTCCGTCAATTCTTCCCCTGCAAATACTGCATACTATGCTCGAAACAAACAAACAAAATACCAAAAACAATAAACCAAACAAACATAAAAATATAAAATAAACATAATCCAAACAAACCAAAATCAAAACAAATAAATCCTACAAGAGTTAAAGTTTAAAGTAGTAGAAAATAGAAAATAGAAATAGTTCAACCATCATTGTTTTGAAACCATCATCATAAACCATCCCTGATCACTCATAATCCATGTCCGGATCAATCCTCTCATCTTCACTTTCTTCATCTTCATAATTCTCATCACCCTCAAAAATTGTATACCTTTGTCTCTTCTCTCCAACACCTCTTGAAGAACCTCCCACATCAAAGCTCGAACTCCCAACATTAGGAACTCTACCATACACCGGCACTGGTTCAGGAAATGGTGCGTACCCAGGATATGGGTAAAGGTATTGGCCAGGATACGGGTCATACTCCAATGGGTAGGGTGGCACATTTGGTGGGTTGTAAGGAGGTACCTCATAAGCGGCTTGTTGAGCCACATGTTGAAGCATCGGCATTGAATAATCATAGTTGTAATTTTGCCTCAACATCATTGAATCTCTCCACATGTCCCTTTTCTCAATCTCATTTAGCTCACGGTTCCAATCTCCCCATCCCGAGTCAAAACTACCCGGGGTATGAATATTCCCAACAGGAGGTGGTGGTTGATATGGTTGTTGTTGGTAAGGCGGCTGTGGTGCTCCATGAGGTGCAACCCTTTGTGGTTCAATCCAAACTCCCAACTCTCGTGTCTTCCTATTCAAGGCCGTGTTAAAACTTTTATCATCCCACGTCTCACAATTTAACATCTCTGAACACTTTGCTAACTCTAAATCCACATAATAGCCCAATCTTTTTGCCAACTTGGTCACATAGTGACCTCCACATATTGCACTATTATCCTTTATTCCCGGCGCTCTCCTTGAAAGATATTCGGCTATTATCCAAGCCGCATTCCCATTCTTCTCTTCTAACAGTTTCATAACCCAAAAATCCGGCTGATTGCATTTATCACGGCTCCCTGTCCTATGCAAAACACTCCAAGCTATCAATTTTTGTAAAATTCTCAACAACGGATTCCTTAGCTTTGATGAATTCCTTCTAGTACAAGTTGGGTCACCAACACTGTTCCAATACTCAGCTAACCCGGCATAATCATTATGCCTCCTTACTAATCTCACAAAATGAGATGCAAACAAACGATCCTTGATCTCATCTGGCTCGTACAAGCCAAGAACAACGGCAAACTCCGGCAAAGTAAACTCATGATCTCTACCACAGAGCCTAAACCAAATGCATTTGTCATTCATAAGATCCACCATCTTCCTCTCAAAGTAAAATGTGGAGAAAAACTCCAAACACCATTCACGGTTAACATTCTCGTGAATACTAAACGCATTCTCCCACGAATAATCATCAAAACTATCACCATCTCCTTCATATACATATGTCATTCTCATCAAATTCCTTAATTCCATCTCACATCCATAATCATGAAATAAACTCCAATCAACTAACCTTGGTTTAGCGATTTTTCTCCCTTGTAACATCGATAGACGCTCACGAAAAGCGTGCCTCTCCTCGCTGCTTAAACCACTGAACTTCAAATTCTCGTTACGCTCTGGAATCAAAGTATACTTAACCTTCTCTTTGTTATTCCTGTTCACAAACTTTTGCACAATTGGATTACTAACTTCACGCGATGAACTCGATCCTCCTGCAAGAAATCTCTGTAGAAATCATGATTATTTGTTAGTATAAGAGTATAAGAAACAAAGTTAGATGATTAAGAAGTCCAAAATATTCGATTTGAAAATCTTCAAAAAGTTTTACCGAGGGCTCCATCCGATCGGTATCTCTCTCCATCCGATCGGATGGAGTTGTGACCTTGTCCAGCCGATCGGTAGCAATTCGCAACCGATTCGGTTGTACTCACTGTATTCAAAACAAAAAAAATTCCGACTCCAAACTCAATCCTATCTACTTCCACTCTTCCTTATCCTGCATTTCATCAATCACTATGGTCTCTACACATCCCACTTATCTCCGAATCATATCCATAACATACTCGCATAATCAATCTTAGAACCTATGAACATATTCAAAATCAAACCTTATTGATGTTCTAATCCACAATGCATCATCCTAGGAACACTAATTAACATCTAAACAACATCTGGAAATCACTAATTTCTACCCAGAATCGATTCAAAGTTTTGACCCTTGTGTTTCAAAAAAAATCAATTAATTCATTCTTCCTCAAAACTTAATCAATCCATCTCATTCTTTTTGCAACGATCTCCTCAATCATTTACCCATCTATTCCAGAAAAATCATGCCTTAATTCAAACTATATCAAAAACGCCTAAATTTTGACCTAATTCAATCAACTCGAATTAAAACCTAATTGACACAAATTAATGATGTTACTTACTTGTTTTGGTGCCATTGATGATCCTTCAACTCTCCTGCAACTCTTAAAATTCTCCTAATGGTCGAATTAATGAACCCCAAGTATGGTGGAATGAGTGTGTGTGTGTTCTTATGATTTTTAAAATCTTGAGTATATATACTTCAATCCATCCGATCAGTATTTCATCCAACCGATTCGGATTGAATTTTTGCAAAGCTTCACTTTTTCTTTCTCTCTTCAATACTTTGACTTTTGTAAGAACAAATAAAAAGTATTTGACTTCCTTTAAGACTTCTCTTTAAGTAAAAATACCACCAACACACTTATTCTCCCAACTTGTTATCCAAACTATCTCTACAACTTCTAAAACAAAACTTAACTCCATAGATTAAAAACTTAATAAAACCATAAGATAACCAAAAGGTCTTAAACTTAAATCAAACTTAAATGCAAAACATTAAACTACCATTAAAAATTGCATTAAAAATAAACAAAACAAACATTAGCACAAGCTTTGTGCTTTATTCTTCAACTCTTGCTCTTCAACCTTCAACCTTCAAAATATTCATGCTTCAAGATGTCTTCACTTTGAAATTTACCGGATAACTTTCGATTAGTCACTTGAGTTTTAAACTTCCTTGCAAAATCTCTTCCATCCGGACAAACTACATCAAACTTCACATGCCATTCTCCATCACCTTCTTCTTTCTTGTAAACACTAGCTCCTTCGGGTACCCATTCCAAATTCTTCAATTGAACCGGTAAAGATCCAAGAAAATCTGTCAATTTATGGAACACAAAAACATTCTTGAATGGGTTATAGAAAACCTCCATAGCTAATGCTCTTTCCAACTCATCTTCAATACCAAAGTAACTAGGGACAATCGGCCCATATTTAGGTCTTCCCTCTTCATCTCTACCAACTTCAAAACAACCTAAATGATCTTCTTCTTCTTCTTCATCATGCACTTCCTTAATAATCTTGCCTCTAGGTTTTGGATAATAGGTATGCTTCAAGATCCCATCACTAATAGTCATAGTACCTCTACCCATATCTATAATAGCTCCGCAAGTTCTCAAAAACGTTCTTCCTAACAACAAAGGTAACTCCTTATCTTCCGGGATATTAAGTACAAGAAAATCTGCTAAGAAAGCTTGATATCCTACTTGCACTCTAACATTATTCACTTCTCCCATTGCTTTTGCTCTTGAATTGTCAGCCATAGTAAGATTATATTGATTTGGTTGAGGATTACCAAGTCCTAATCTTTTGTACAACGGGTACGGCATCACATTCACACTTGCTCCTGTATCAGCCAATGCATACATTGCATCGGTTCCATTCACCTTAACTGGTAACACAAAATTTCCCGGATCACTCTCTTTCTTAGGCAATCCATTTTCAACTATCCTTTCCCTTGCAAACTCATCAAAATTCTTATCTTCTAGCCTAGCTGTTGCCATCGTAACCGCATCTAACTTCTTACGATAAACCATGTAATTGTTCAACACTTCTATAACCGGCTTCTCTTCCATAAGCTCCTTAAATTTCATTTCCAAGTTCTCCAACACAGCTTTCTTTTGTTCTTGAGTCAATGGTTTAACTTCTTGAGGTGATTTGGGCGATGTACTAGATGAACTAGCCTCATTTTTAGGGGTGGAGGGTTGGGTAAGTTTGTTAAGTGGTGTTTTCTTGCGATTAGCCTTTCCCATTTTAACAATCTCTCCTTTTCCTTCCTTCTTCTCTACCATATCATCATCAACATCAATTCTCATCTCTCCCATAGCAAAATCAATCCTACATTTAGTTTTCACCATGAAATTTCTACCAAACATAACTTCCAGTTCATCCACATTTCCATATTCCAACACAACAAAATCAATCTTGAAAACATGACCATGAATATTAACTTTCACATCTCTCACTATCTTCCTACCATAACTTTCATAATCAAGCCTAACAAAGCCAAGCTTACCAAGCATTTCTTCCGTAATGTAATTCTCACCATATTCCATATTAAGTTGAGCATCCCAAGCCTTAACTCCTTCCACACCACATGGTGTAGCATACCTCATACATGGTACATCAAACTCTTTAGGTGGTGCTTGTGTAAACACAACTACTCTCTTCTCCTTAGGTAAACAAACACTGCTTTCGCCAACTTCTTCTTTCCTTTCTAAACCAATCTTAGCTTCATCCAAAATGCTTTCCAACTTCTCCAAAGAATTTCCTGAATCTCTCAACATCTCTTCCAAATTTCTCAAGTACTCCGAAACATTGCTTAAACTCTCCATTCTACTTAAACACTATCATAACATAACCACAAAACAAAAATTCCAAACTATTAGCGTGAGGGTTAGTTATAATCGAACCTTATCAAAATATCAAACAAACATAAGCTAACAAACAACCTCAAATCATCAAAACATGAAAACAACTAAAAATAAAAAATCATAAAAACTTTTACCGAGGCAACCATCCGATCGGTATCACCTTCCATCCGATCGGATGGGTAAAACTGCAAAAGATGAAATCTCACAAACCGAATCGGATGCGGGTGGCAACCGATCGGTTAGATCGAGAAATTTTTTTTTTTTTTTTTTTTTTTTTTTTTAATAATAAAACTAACTAATGACAACCTCTTCCTACTTTGTTTTGCTTTTTTTTTTTATTTATTAATTAAAACTAAAAAGAAGAAATAACTAGAAACTAAAACTAATTAACATAATCCTACAATCACTTATCAAGCATTAAATTTTTCTAATTAACTTCTAACTAATGAACTAATGACCATAAAAACTACTTATTACTCATTCAATAAAAACTTTAAAACTACCAAACATTAAAATTAATAAATTAACTAACATTAAATATAAAAACTTTCTAATACCCTAAATTAATTAATCTAATTACTATACTAATTAAACATAACATTAATAACTCATAAAAACTGAAAAATAACAAAAATGATTAAACAAAAAAAAATTATTAACGAGACCACCAACCGATCGGATGGAAATCCATCCGATTCGGTTGGTCCGAACCAAACTTTTTTTTTTTTTTTTTTTACTTAACTTTTTTTTAACTTTCTAAAAAAAAAAACTTAAGACTACTAAGCCCAACTACCAAGAAAATCTTAACAATTCCCCGGCAGCGGCGCCAAAAACTTGATGTGCGTGTCGTTGTGTTCAAGTTTTAAAATTTATAAACACGATTTATCCAATTCTCTAATCACACATACGAGCAAGTATACTCGTCCGTGGTAGTAAAGGTGGGTAAGTCGAGATCGTCCCAAGGGAATTGGGGTTTAGGTTTAGTAAATAAGTTTTAGCAAAATGGAGTGTCAATCCAATTTGAAGCAAATTAAAAAAATAAACAAGCAAGGTTCAATCAATCAAAAACAAATATACTTGTGTGTAGGTTCCATGACAATTGTTTAGAGTAACCAATCAAGTTGGGTGTTACTTGTAATGATGCACAACTTAAAATGAATGATTCACAATCAATGGTTTTTATCATGAGAAATCATATCTAAGAATTCAATCTCCTAGTTAACTCCTTTCGGCCATTATTAACTATTACGATAATTCTATTAAGTCCTTTGTGTTGTTTGAAAGCATGTCTTATCTCAAGAATTCCTACGAATCCTTTCGGCCTTTTTCGTGATGAAATCGTTTCCAAATCCATTTTAATGAGTAAAGGTGTTGCTTGTCACACACCACAATCCATACTAATTCGTGCACTAACTTTTTGGAATAAAAACATAAAGAAAACTCCTTTCGGCCTTGTGAATCTTTGAAAATGTTTTTACCAACCAATTAAGCAAGATTAGATTTTATCTCAACAAACTCATAAAACAAGATATGTTTTCATGCATCACTATGATAAGATTACTCCAACAATTGTCACATCATCCACACACAAGTATAACTAAATTACTCCATAACAATCATAACCAAACACAAATAATTAACCAAACTTTCATTCATCATATAGTAAAAGTAAAAGTAGTTCATTATAACTCAACAAGAAATACCTATCAAGGAATTACAAGAACTAGAATTGTGGAACTATAGCAATCCACACTCCTCCAATCGCCTATTATCACAAGTAAACAACTCCACACACGGACGCAACTCTTGAGACTCGAACTCAAGATCTCCTGGACGTTTTCACAGCAACTCCAAGCTTTTGGGCAATAATAATAGTAGTGGTGTAGCTTTCTTAGGTTATGTCACTTCCCCAAAAGAACTCTCTTTGTAAACTAACCAAGGGTTTCTTAAATAAGTGAGGAAACCCTTCTTATCCAAGTAAAAACGTCCAATATGATTTAACAGCTGAGAAATGATAAGCCTCAATGATTATGGGCTTAAATTCACCATTTAATGCAACTTTGTAACTTCAGTGTTGGTCAACCGATCGGTATTTGGCTCCTACCGATCGGTTGGAGCTCTCGGTGTTTCCAACTTCACTCCATCCGAATCGGATGCGGGCGGCATCCGATCGGATGGATGATCCTGCCGTGCACTTTTGTTTTCTTTTATTCATTTCTCGTTACTTGCTTGATCCTTCGCTGTACCATTGATTTCCTTCATAAAACTTGATCTTTTCTTGATACACTAAGCATAGAAGTCTTGGTCTAATCAATTCTTTGAAGTATCAAGTGGTTTCTTTCTCGTAATTCTCCTTATGTGCATAATCTCTTCATTTCTTCGTGTTTTCCTCCATTTTTCCTGTACTTGGCTATATTTACTTGCATACACACTTTTTCATCATTTAGTAACAAATACATGCAAATATAACCAAATATAATGCACAAAACTAGCAATAACGCACCTAAAAACATGTTAGATTTAAGCGTTATCAATGGGACAACACTACTCCACTGAGGAGGGGACCCATCACCATACCTTTTATCACATCTGTTAGGAATATGAATATTCAGCAGAAGACTCGGTCACCCCGAGTACTTATTAGATCATCATAGCTAGTAGGATTATCAGTAATATTATTAGTAGTTTAGTTATTAATTAGTATTGTGGAGTGGGTCGGGTCTTTACCCTCTGTCAGCTCGCTCCACAGTCCACTAGGGACATAATATGTAGTAGTATATATACCCCTTCCCACACATGGGAAGGGTTGGACCTTTTCAATCTAATAGATCACTAGTTTCTTTCTCTCTCTAAAAGGCTCCCACTTCTCTCTAGAAATCTTACTTATTCGATCCAAACAAGCCTCACACAAGTGATTCTTGCATTGTGAATACCCTACAATTGGTATCAAGAGCCATGGTTAGGTCCATGAGAGTTGGTATTCACGGATTTGTGTAGTTTGTGAGGTTTTTGGTTCGAATTTTAAGATATTTGTTTAGATACATTTATTTCATTTTGTGCTTTGTTTAGTTATTTAAAGTTGTTATAATTTGTACTTTCTAGCTTAGAAATAGTATAGGAGTAGTATTTAGTGCTTGGATTCACAGATTTAAGGTTCGTGTAGTGTTTGTGGGTGATTCGAGTGCTTTTCTTTCAAGAGTTCTTGGATGCGGTTTGTGTGGTTTGGACGTTCTTGAATGCGGTTTGTGTAGCATCGGGTACGCGGTTTGTCTTTATACTAGTTTAGGCAAAAGGACAAACGGCATTGATAGTGACAGGTTTGGAAGTTTGTGCCAACGCGGTTTGTCTCTACGGTGCGTACGCGGTTTGTGTCTACGCGGTTTGTACTTCCAGTGTGAACTCGGTTTGTCCCTAAGGCGTATACGCGGTTTGTGTCTACGCGGTTTGTATATCAAGTGTGAACTCGGTTTGTCTATTAGGTGCATACGCGGTTTGTGTCAACGCGGTTTGTATCTCCATTGTGAACTCGGTTTGTCTCTTGGCACATACGCGGTTTGTATCTCCATTGTGAACTCGGTTTGTCTCTTAGGCGTATACGCGGTTTGTGTCTACGCGGTTTGTATATCAAGTGTGAACTCGGTTTGTCTATTAGGTGCATACGCGGTTTGTGTCAACGCGGTTTGTGTATCTAGTGTGAACTCGGTTTGTATCTCCATTGTGAACTCGGTTTGTCTCTTGGCACATACGCGGTTTGTATCTCCATTGTGAACTCGGTTTGTCTCTTAGGCGCATACGCGGTTTGTGTCTATGCTATTTGTCTAGGCGGTTTGTGTCTTGGTGATTTTAGAAATTCCCGCGAAAGATTCTATTTCTCGGTTAAATCACAAGATCTGTAAAATCCCGTAGTTAATATGGCTACCACATCAAGTGCATCATCAGATGACATTCAAGCTGCAGGGTCTGACACTCGTCCACCCATGCTAGATAGGACGGATTATGAGTCTTGGGCACAACGAATAAGACTTTACTGCTTGGGAAAAGATAATGGTGTTAACATTCTTAAGTCAATTGATGAAGGACCATATCAGATGGGTACCACCAGAGACGTTGTCACAACTGGTGAAGATGGGACTGTAACTTTGGGCATTGATAGACCTAGAAACTATAATGATCTTAATGAAGAAGAAAAGAAGAGGTATGATGCTGATATTAGAGCCTCAAACATAGTCATTCAAGGTCTTCCAAAGGATGTATACAAGCTCATCAATTGTAACACTGAAGCCAAGGCTGTGTGGGACAACGTTAAAATGCTATTGGCAGGGTCAGAACTCACAAAGGAAGATCGTGAGTCACAGCTGTATGATGAGTTCGAGCATTTCAAAATGAACCCAGGAGAGAATATCACAGATTACTATGTGAGATTTCATAAGTTGGTGAATGATATGAGGATGATCAGAATGACTATGCCCAATATCCAACTTAACTCAAAGTTTGTGAACAACATGACTCCTGAATGGGACAGATTTGTTACTGCCGTCAAACTCAACAAAGGTTTAAGGGAGACTAACTATGAACAGCTGTATGCTTACTTGCAACAACATGAGAAGCATGCTGCCTATGATCAGGTGCTGAGAGAAAAGTTGAATCCTTCAACTACAAATGACCCACTGGCTTTCATGACAAATGTACAACCAACAATCCAATCATCATCCAATCCAAGCTATCACCAACTTCACTCACAAGTACCTGCTATGAGCTCACAACTTGACTCAGGCTACTCTCAGACCGACAAAATGATTGACAACCTCACCAATCAAGTATCTCTACTGGTTCAACAGTTTCAAGCATCACTCCCTCAGACCAACAATCAGTTAAGGAATTCTTCCAACCCACGCAATCTAGCAATGGTGGAGGATGGGAAAATTGTGGTTCAGAATGTGCAAGGGAGAGCTGGTAGAAACATGGGTCGAGGTTATGGGCAGAATAGAGCAGGGAATGCCAATCAGGGGCAAGGTAAACAGATCAAGTGTTATAATTGTGGGGGGCTTGGACACATTGCTAGAAACTGCAATCAACCTAAACGTCCTCAGAACTCAGATTACTTCAAAGACAAGATGCTGTTAATGCAAGCTCAAGAAAATGGAGCTGTATTGGATGAGGAAGAGTTATTGTTCTTGGCAGGAGATGGAGGAAATACGTTTGATGAAGATGTGGATGAGAAACCTGTTCAGGATCTAGCACTTAATGATCCTAACATCTTCAAGGCAGATGACTGTGATGCATTTGACTCTGATGTGGATGATAAACCTACTGCTCAAACAATCTTCATGGCTAACTTGTCTTCCCTGGCCTCATCTCGTCAAGCCGGCCCTTCTAATGCATCCGTGATATCTGAGGTACTAAAAATTTATGACACATATAATATTGTCGAGGGACAACAGATTCCCGAAGAAGTACATCAGGCAGTTGTTTCTGACTCAAGTGATGTTGATATGGAAAATAGCAATATTGTCTCATATGAACAGTATTTGAATAGCAACAACTCGCCTGATGTACCAAATGGTGAATCTATTGTCAATAATGATGTGTGTGCTGTGAGTAATGTATGTGCCTTAGATAATGCGGGTAATGTAGATAATGCATGTGTGTATCATGTGAACAAATTGCCTGTCCCTGATGATAACTTGATCACTAGACTAAACATCTATAAAGAACAAGTTGCTATGTATGAACAGCGTGCTAAGTTTGAGCTTAATGATCGTGAGCAGAAATTAGAATGTCAAATGAGTACACTTATTAAAGAGTCTAGAGTGCGAGAAGAAACATTAAAATTAGAGTTAAGTTCTTTGAAAAGTCAGCTAGAACAGTCTGTCATACAGAAACAAGAAGCACAAAAGTGTGTAACAACACTTAAGCAAGAATTCAAACAGAAAGAAACAACTCTTTTAAATGATTTCACTAGACTCAAGACGTTAAAAAATAAGCTTGAAGATAAGTTGTACACACAAAATCAAACCATACAAACTGCTCAAATGATTCATAAGCACAGAAAGTTGAGTGATAAGCACAGTAAAATCATGATAGGTGAACCTAAGTCAACCATCCTTAGGGACATGAAAGTACTCCAACCATCGCTATATGATGGTAATGTGATGCTTATGCCTATTCATGACCAACCTGAGCATATCTACACTGATGAAGAGGATGAGTTGAGTGATAAAACGAAGGAAAAAATGAATGAGAAAATGAGGGATCCCGAGTGCATAGCCAGACGAATAATAATCAAACCCCATGATTATTATGAGGAAAATCGTTTGACTATGTTTGCTCCTCAAAAGAAGTTAACACCTGAGCAGATATTTTGGAAACAAGATAATGAAAAACTTAAGGAAGAAAAACTTAAGGCCAACACCCCCCTCATTAGAAAAGTTGTGTCCATAACGGTGTATCCTCCCAATACACCTAGGAATTTGGTGCCTTTGTCTCTTCCCACTGAATGCAAAACCTTTATTAGCTTATATGTGCTTTGGCAACTGTTTGCTGATTTCGATAAAACATGTAAGAAGAGAATCACACCCACTGGCATTACTGAGGGGGAAAGGTATTTTGAACATGCAAAAAGGTGTTACTTAACTGAGGTCATGCCATTCTTTAAACTACTTAAAGAACACTTTGAAGGGTTGCAAACTGCCCTTAAAGCCGAAATAAATGAAATGAAAGTAGTGTTTAAAGATATGGAAAATGAGGTGAATGAACATGCAATAGAACTTAAAAGTCGAGAGATTGAAAGAAAAAACATACTCATTACTAACGACAACTTGATTGCTAAATGTATTGCACAAGATGTATTTTACACTGTCACTGATTCTGCATTGTCTGCTTGTCAATTTAATGAGTATGCTATTGCGTTAAATGTCACCCAGAATCGTGTTGTTGAGCTTGAGGGGGAGAATTTGAAATTGCTTGAAAAAATTCAAAATGATGACCATGATAACATGGTTAAACGTTTTTCGAAACTAGAAGTTGATTATCTGAACTTGCAACTTAAACATCAACACTTAGAAGAAAAATGCAAAATATCAAATGTCAAGACATCCACGGATGCTCCTGAGTTTGATACATATTTTGAATTAAGCAAACGTGATGAAACAATTCAAGCTCACACGAACACGATCCGACTGCTGAGGGCCCAAATTGCCCAATTGAAATCCAACAAGTGTGAAGTATATGGCACCAATAAACCTTCATCTTCAGATTCTCAGAATTTTCAATATCAAAACACCATAAATAAGTTACATTATGAAAATGAGTGTTATCGAGAAGAAAATTCAAAGATTAAACAACATTTCAAAGAGTTATATGATTCTATTAAAGTTACAAGAAGCAATCATAATGATCAAATAACCTCTTTGACAAATGAAATTGAGAATCTTAAGGCTCGGGTGAAAGGTAAAATGCCATGCACCACTTGTAATTGTGATACACCAAAGGCTACTGATTGTAAAAAGTATGATGTTGATGTTGGGCGTATTCCGTTTAAGCTTAGAAATAACAGCCTTGCCCATCAAACATATCTAGATCATCTTAGAGAAGGTCTTGACACACTTCGTGAGGTAGTTGAAGAAGATAGGAATGATAAGCCACTTGATCAAGCAGTTGTCTATGCATGCAAACTCACGAAAAGGATTCAGGAAAACTTAGAATATGCCATAGACTCAATTCCTAAGTTTAGAGGCCATAGAGATAGATTTGTTGCATCATCATCCAATGTTGTGAACAAGCATGTAGCCTTTGACCTACCACCCAAAACATCAGAACCCAACACATCATTATCAGGAAGGCATGTGACAGAAAAACAAACTAATGTTACCTTCGATGCTTCTACAGGAGTAAAAAGTGACACCCAAGCTAGCGGGTCAAGGTCTAGAGGAAATGAAAGAAAGGATATGACTGCGCCAGCTAAGAATGATCACTTGAAGAATGTAGAAGCCCAACCTAGGAACAATAAGTTTACAATGAGTAGGATGAATCGTGTTGATTCTAGTATCAAAAGTACTGTAATTAATTCGAATTCTAATGCTATCTGTAAAACTTGCGACAATTGTTTAATTTCTGCTAATCATGATGAATGTGTTGTGTCTTTCCTGATGTCTTCTGCATCATCCCATGTTAAGAATGGTAGGATTACTAAAGCATGCAAAAAGGTTTGGAAAGCAACAGGAAAAACATTTGCTAGCATAGGCTATCAATGGAGACCCACTGGAAGGAAATTCAATTTAGGAAAACAGTGCACGTTACCTAAAATGAATAAGCATAAAATTGTAAAAGTTAAGGAATGGAGACCCACTGGAAGGAAATTCAATTTAGGAAAACAGAGACCATTACCTAAAATGAATATGCATAGAATTGTGAAGAATAAGGAATGGAGACCAACTGGTAGAATCTTGCCTTTAGAATCACAATGCCTTCCATCTAGGTCTTGTCCTGTCTCAAGTTCTGTCTCTACAGTAAAGATAGTAGCATCTGTGAAATCTGTGGTTCCTGAATATGTGTGTGCTGACCAAATGGACCCCAATTGCACTTGGGGATCCACATTTTTCAGTTATCCATTGTTGTCTGGTTTCAAATGCAGGTCGTACAAATCGTCCTGTGGTATTTGGACTCAGGCTGCTCAAAACATATGACTGGAGATCGCTCACGGCTCAAGAACTTCGTGAAAAAGTTTATCGGGACAGTTAGATTTGGGAACGACCACTTTGGTGCTATTATGGGTTATGGAGATTATGTGTTTGGTAATAGTGTAATCTCAAGGGTATATTATGTGGAAGGACTAGGACACAATCTGTTTTCTATGGGTCAATTTTGTGATTCAGATCTGGAAGTGGCTTTCAGAAAGCATACATGTTTCGTTAGAGAATTGGATGGTTTAGATCTCCTCAAGGGAAGTCGGGGCACCAATCTATACACCATCTCAATTGAAGAAATGTTGAAGTCCTCTCCAATATGCTTGCTTTCTAAAGCCTCTAAAACAAAATCATGGCTGTGGCATCGTCGTTTGAACCACTTGAACTTCGGTACCATAAATAATCTTTCCCGTAAAGATCTTGTTAGAGGGATGCCCAGACTGAAATATGAGAAAGATCATCTCTGCTCTGCATGTCAACTGGGTAAAAGCAAGAAACAAACCCACAAGCCTAAAACCGTCAACACCAACTTGGAAGTTCTTCACACCCTCCACATGGACTTGTGCGGTCCAATGAGAATACAAACCATAAATGGAAAGAAGTATGTTCTGGTGATAGTAGATGATTATTCTCGGTTCACATGGGTAAAGTTTTTGAGAACCAAGGACGAAACTCCAGAGGTTATCATTAAACTGATAAAACAGCTGCAAGTAAGGCTAGATAAAACTGTCAGAATCATCCGCACAGATAATGGTACTGAGTTTGTTAACCAACAACTCCGTAATTTCTATGAAAGTATTGGCATCACGCATCAGAAAAGTATCCCTCGCACGCCTCAACAGAACGGGGTGGTTGAACGAAGGAACCGTACTCTGGTGGAGGCTGCAAGAACTATGCTTATATTTTCAAAGACTCCGATGTTTCTTTGGGCAGAAGCTATTGCAACAGCATGTTACACTCAAAACCGATCCCTAATTCATCCGGTTCATGAGAAGACTCCCTTCGAGTTAATTCATAACAAGAAACCAGATCTTTCCTTTCTGCGTGTGTTTGGTGCACTCTGCTATCCAACTAACGATAGTCAAGACTTGGGAAAGTTAAGAGCTAAAGCAGATATTGGTATTTTCGTTGGATATGCACCTGACAGTAAAGGGTATCGAATCTACAATAAAAGAACCCGTAAAATCATGGAAACCATTCATGTTACGTTCGATGAGCTGAGTGAGCTACCTGTTTCAGAACAAATCAGTTCTGGACCCGATCTTCACCTTTTGTCTCCTGGACCCATTAGTTCAGGAATTGTACAGAATTCCACGCCTGCAGATTCTTATGTGCCACCTACATGTGAGGAGTTGAAAAAGTTATTCGATCCTATGTTTGATGAATACTTTGAGCCAACGAATGGAACCATCCCGAGTGAACCAGCAATAATTCCTATGAATGAGGTTCAAGCCCCACAAGGTTCAGAAGGTCCTGCAGCTTCAGTATCAGTCAGTCACAATGCTCCTGCTGCCAGTCAATCGCCTTCGTCATCAAACACTCAAACTACTCCAGTAATGCAAGAATCTTCAGATAATAATTCTTTGGAGGTTAATCCTTTTGCTCCTGTTGAAGAGGTTCCTTTTGAAAACATATTTGCTCCTGAACATTCATCAGACACATCCTTACCTGAGGAACACAGCACTGCTACGTCCATTCATAACCATCAACCTCACGACCATCTCAGGAAATGGACCAGTGATCATCCAATCGACAACATCATAGGCAATCCTTCACGTCCAGTATCCACACGTAATCAACTAGCCACTGATGCACTATGGTGCTTCTTCAATTCCGTACTGTCTAAAGTCGAACCAAAAGATACCAAAGAAGCAATGACTAAAGATTGCTGGTTCCAGGCTATGCAGGATGAAATCCATGAATTTGATCGACTTGAAGTATGGGAATTAGTGCCTCCTCCGGAGCGTGCAATGATCATTGCTTTAAAGTGGATCTTCAAAGTGAAGCTTGACGAGTATGGTGACGTCTTAAAGAACAAGGCACGACTAGTTGCTAAAGGGTTTAGACAAGAAGAGGACATTGATTTTGAAGAATCGTTTGCTCCAGTTGCTAGAATTGAAGCTATATGAATCTTCCTGGCAAATGCTGCTAGTCGTAATATGATAGTCTACCAGATGGATGTCAAAACGGCATTCTTGAATGGTGACTTGAAGAAAGAAGTTTATGTGAGTCAACCTGAAGGATTCGTGGATGCTGAACACCCTACTCATGTTTACCGCTTGAAGAAGGCTCTTTATGGGCTAAAACAGGCGCCAAGGGCATGGTACGATACATTGTCCAAGTTCCTTCTAGCAAACAGATTCTCCAAAGGTGTTGTTGATCCCACACTATTCACCAGGAAGTCAAGACACCATCTACTGCTAGTTCAGATATATGTAGATGATATCATCTTTGCTTCAACAGATCCTAGTGAATGTGATAGTTTCTCAAAGGAGATGAATTCCAAATTCCAAATGTCCATGATGGGGCAAATGTCATTCTTCTTAGGATTACAAGTATCTCAAAGTCCCGGAGGCATATTCATCAATCAATCCAAATACGCCAACGAGATCTTGAAAAAGTTTGGATTCTATTCAAGTGAACCTGTTGACACTCCCATGGTTGATAGAACGAAGCTGGATGAAGATCCTTCAGGGATTCCAGTGGATATAACGCAATATCGAAGCATGATTGGATCTTTGATGTACATCACGGCTAGCAGACCAGATCTTCTGTTTGCTGTGTGTATGTGTGCTCGGTATCAATCCAGACCAACCAAGAAGCATGTTGAAGCAGTGAAAAGGATCTTCCGATATCTTCAAGGCACGGTTCATATGGGTCTCTGGTATCCTAAGGACACTGCAATGGAGTTAACGGCATACGCAGATGCTGATCATGCGGGATGTCAAGACACTCGTCGAAGTACGTCAGGAGGAGCTCAATTTTTAGGGGAAAAGCTGGTTAGTTGGTCTTCTAAGAAGCAAATGAGTACTTTCATATCATCTACTGAAGCTGAGTACATTGCTATGTCTGCTTGCTGTGCACAAATCCTTTGGATGCGATCACAACTTTCGGACTATGGATTCTCATACAACAAAATTCCCCTATATTGTGACAACAAAAGCGCCATTGCTCTTTGTTGTAACAATGTTCAGCACTCCAGATCAAAACACATCGACATCAGGCATCACTTTATCAGGGAACAAGTGGAAAAAGGAATTGTGGAACTGTACTTCGTAAGGACAGAGTTTCAGTTAGCTGACATCTTCACCAAGGCCCTCCCAAGAGAAAGGTTTCAGTTTATTCTCCCACGCCTTGGCATGAAAAGCATGACTCCTAAAACCCTCAAGTGTCTTCAGGAAGAAAAGGAGGAGTAAAGGATTGTCTTCTTATATCCTTGTACATAGTTGTATATACATTAAATCAAAAAGAAAAATACAAAAATATAAAATCTATAAAAAAAACCATAAAAATCGAAAAATCAGAAAATACCAAAAATAGTCCTACCTAGGCATGTCTTCTGTTTATCGATAACATTTACGGATCTAGAAATGTCATTCAACAATGGCACGGATTCTTAAATGAAGCTCGAGCAGAAGTTATACTAATCAGTTAAAACATGTCTTAATGGCTTGCAGTTACTTCATACTGCAACCCGTGCTATACAATGAGGAAAGCATGTCGCCAAAAAGACAGCTGTTCCTCCAACCGGGTGATGTTCACCTGGGAATGGATTACTTTATATCCATGATTCTCCGACTTGATGTACGTTTCAGTGCATCACTTCGTATATAAGAAGAGAAGTCTTCTTTTCATCAAGATTCTATATCTTGTTAGATCCCTCAAGAGAGTCTTGATGTTACACAAGGTGGTAAAATGAACTAAATTTTCACAAATGTCCGTCGCTCAATTGAATGACTACAGCTCTTTTAATGGAAAACGGGTCATTAATTGAGGGGGAGCATATTTGTTCAAATTTCCGACACCTTGCCATATTTGTGCAAACATCAGCAGTGACACTCTCTCGTTGTTTCAAGGGGAGCATAGTATGCTCCAAAATCAGAATACATTTAAACCTGCCACATTTTCTCCCAAATTTTTCTAAATGTATTTAAATCAATTGGGATCACAAATCTCAAATGGTTTGAAATTTTTGATCGGGGGAGAGAATGTGATTTAAATAGGAAATTCTGATAAAATGTGATGATTTGGAAGCTAATGTAGGCTCTCCCATATGTGCTAAACCATTTTATATATCAATGCACATATTGAGGGGGAGCAAAATGTTTTGGATGTGAATGTAAGCTCTCCAGTAAGTGCTAAACTCTTTTGTATACCAATGCACTTATTGAGGGGGAGCAAAGGATTTGGCATGCATCTTATGTGAGCACGGCTCAGACTTCACAAAAGAATTGACGAAACAAAACTGTCATCTATCGAAAGGGCATATCCTGGCCGGGTAATAATTTCAAGCTGGTCTAACCAGTGATGTAAGCGTGTCTCGAAAAGGATATGTCTGAGTAGAGTGTACCGTTTCGAGAAACTTTCTATGGACTTGACCAGGCCGGGTAATAATTTCAAGCTAGTCTAACTAGTGATGTAAGCGTGTCTCGAATCGGTCATGTTCACTGAAAGTTGATCAATTCAAAAAGTGCGAGCTCTACCTAACATGTGCAAATTTATAAAACAATCAACCGAGCACATGTTGAGGGGGAGCATTTGAAAAATATAAAACTCTCAAGTGTTTGCAAAAATGTGTTTCAGAATCATGAACACTTTGAGAGATTTTTCAAAGATTTGGTTTATGGCAATCGTGGAAGTACACCAAAGACCGACCATTTTAATTAATGCATGGAGTTATAAGGATGGTTAGGTTAGGCTCAAGTTCCCACGATCCCGCCAGAGCCGGAGGGATCTACCCAGGGACAATCCACTAGATAGTGTAGAAGTCCTTAGGTATGATTAAAAAAGGAGAAATGTGAATTAGGGAAGAGTGCCGACTGAGATGGAGCTAACACTGGAACAAACCCAACAAGGTGTTAGTTATGAAGTCTCGGTAAGCACTGAAGGGGTTGAAGAATGAAAAAGAATTGTAAAGAGAAAGGGTGAAAAGAAATAGCCCTCCTTACAACTTAGGCAGAAACCGGGTCAATACATATGCTGTCAGAATCACTTAGTTGATTGCTGGCATTGAAGACAAAGTATCATGGACCCAGTGATACGCTGCACAACCCTCCCTAGCCACTCAAGGTCCCTCAAAGGATTCTTGTTTCAATTGTCACGGAGTTCAATACATTTCTATCGTCTCTCTCACTCCGAGTTAGATGATATTGAAAAGGTGGCAGTTCTCTCCAGCCTCCGCTCACTAAATCAAAGCGCACTATTGAGTCTAGAGCCACGAGATGCATAATAAGATCTCATAGGGACACGAATTATTTCTACACTGGTTGTTCAACATTAAGGACACCAGTTGTAAACCTATGAGTCCTACGCAAATCTTAGCAATCTGCCAGAACATTTATGAGAGAACTTACTTATGTAATTCTCAATGATTGAATGGAAATTCCTGCCAGGGTCAACATCAAGCAGCCCTGAAAGCAGGTCACTTCGGTAATTCCTCGTGGATTACGCTTAGTGGTCGTGGCGGTTTCAAACGGTCTACAGTCGTGGAGTGATCTCCAGCGACTCACCTAATCGTTGAAATGCTACGGCATAGTCTTAAAAAGCCCTCTGTGGGTTTTCGATTAGGAACGGTCTTGGTAAGGATTAGAGAGAGTTTCCACACTATGCTGTTAACAATCTCGAAGTCCAAACCTGTAAGTACCGGTCGATTTGTTGCTAACTGTCTTATGCAGGAACTTCTGGCGGCTGTAGCTGTGGAATGCTGTAGCTGGTTGCTGTTGTAGCTGGTTGCAGAAAAGATGCCGATCCTCTACCACATGTTCACACTACATCATCACTGTTATTCAGCAAAGTCATGATCACCCAAAAGACCTTCAACACAGCTTCTGCACACTCTGATGCTGAAGATCATGACGCCATATAGTGTGAGCATGTCGGCTCTAAGTATATTTCATCACATGGAGACCTACTACTGAAAGATGACTTGAAGACTCAAGTGGGATGATACTTTCAAAGATTACTCAAAGTTCATCCAAGACAAAAGAGAAGTCATCTGAAGATCACGGATGTTTGCACAACGATCTATGAAATTGAAGAATCAATGGTTACGAGCTATGAAGTCAAGATCCAAGGAAGAAGTGCTGAAATTCAGAACAGTACTTCTGGGGTGACCTCCCTTAGGGGGAGATTGTTAGGAATATGAATATTCAGCTGAAGACTCGGTCACCCCGAGTACTTATTAGCACATCATAGCTCGTAGGATTATCAGTAATATTATTAGTAGATTAGTTATTAATTAGTATTGTGGAGTGGGTCGGGTCTTTACCCTCTGTCAGCTCACTCCACAGCCCGCTAGGGGCATATTATGTAGTAAGTATAAATACCCCTTCCCTTGCAAGGGAAGGGTTGGAACTTCCCTACATTTCAAGCTAATATACACATAGTATTTCTCTCACTAGAAGTTCCCATCTCTCTCTCTCTAGTTTCTTTCATTCGATCCATATCTAGGCCTCAAACAAGTGTTTCTTGCATTGTGAATACCCTACATAAGTAATGTCTTAAAACATCGATACAGTTACAATAGTACTATTGGAAACTAAAAATAGAACAATGCAACAATAATGTCCCGTGTAATCTCATTAAAATGCTCGACTCGTGAGCAATTACCTGAACAAGATAGTTGAGCAAACTAGACTACAACACTCAAGCGTCACAAACATGTAACGAGAAATGAATATAAACAAATGCAATAGATAAAATTATAAGGAATCTTAAAAAGAGTATATATGTATGTAAAGATACAAAAAGGGGGTTGTGCATAGCCAACTTGCAGTTGAACAACTGCAAGTTTCATTTAATCAAAATTAGCTAGCTAAAGGTCCCACTGCCCCTATCACCCCAATCAAGTTCATCACTTTTTCTTTAAAAGAAGATGCTTGCTTGCTTGTTTTGGGTCCCCTTTGCAACATCTATCTTGTTCTGGGCTATGTTGCTTGTAAAACAAGGAGGGATTGTGTACCCACATCTGTACGATCTTGGGGTCTATGAAAATTTAATTACAGTTAGACTATTATCCCTTGTTAAATTTGTTTTTTTTACATACTAGTCTGTGTAACATATTTTTAAACCGCGTGCTATCATAATAGGTGCTCTGTCCAAATATCCTTTGTTGGGTTAAGATTAATCCATCTTGTTTATGTAAGAAAAAGACTGAGGGGGTGGTTGTTTGTGGCGACGTGGCTGTGAAGGGACATGTGAATGTAGTAAAAGATGGTCTCTTTTCATGCAATGCGTCATGTGGAAAAACTCTTGGGTGTGGAAACCATGTCTGCAAAGAAACGTGTAAATATGGATCACTTGTTGAAACAGAGTTAACTATCGGCTTAGCTCCTTCTTCGTCCTCTTTACAAAAGCCGGGATTTGTTCCAATTGAAGAAAGGGAATTAAACAAACAATATTCATCCTTTAAACAAGGTTTGTGGTCTCGTCAAATTTTGCCTAAATTTCCCAAAACTATTATGGCCCAAGGGTTTGATCCAAATGCAATGAACCCATAGATACGTGTTGCTCGACCACCTATTGTGCGGCATAAAAAAATCAGTTACTTCCGCGTTACGGGCCCAGAATTACAGAACAAGAGTTGCAACAGATATGTGGAAAGTATCCTTGTTTAATGTTGCTTCCTTAATTTTGTATGTCAAAAATTGGAATGAAAATTCCATAAAGAGTAAATTGCAAAAATCGTCCCTAAAGTTTGGCCAAATTGTAAGTTTCGTCCCTGAACTTTGGAAAGTGCAAATATCGTCCCTGTGGGAAAGTTTTGGGGCAAATTTCGTCCCTGGCCTCTGCCAAATTACCCAAATACCCCTGTCCTTTTATTTTTATTAATTCATTTTAATTCCTTTTCAGTTTTTAACACAAATGGTCCCTGTGTTGCGCAAGGCTTTACAAAGTTAGTCCTTTTGTTAGACAAATAGTTATTCTTACACAAAATCGTCCTTGTGTTGCGCAAGGCTTTACAAACTCTGATGCTAAAGATCATGACCCCATATCGTGTGAGCATGTCGGCTCTAAGTATATTTCATCACATGGAGTATTACTACAGAAAGATGACTTGGAGACTCAAGTGGGATGATACGTTCACAGATTACTCAAAGTTCATCCAAGACAAAAGAGAAGTCATCTTCAGATCACTGATGTTTGCACAACAATCTATGACATTGAAGATTCAATGAGTACGAGCTATGATGTCAAGATCCAAGGAAGAAGTGCTGAAATTCAGAACATTACTTCTGGGGTGACCTCCCTTAGGGGGAGATTGTTAGGAATATGAATATTCAGCAGAAGACTCGGTCACCCCGAGTACTTATTAGATCATCATAGCTAGTAGGATTATCAGTAATATTATTAGTAGTTTAGTTATTAATTAGTATTGTGGAGTGGGTCGGGTCTTTACCCTCTGTCAGCTCGCTCCACAGTCCACTAGGGACATAATATGTAGTAGTATATATACCCCTTCCCACACATGGGAAGGGTTGGACCTTTTCAATCTAATAGATCACTAGTTTCTTTCTCTCTCTAAAAGGCTCCCACTTCTCTCTAGAAATCTTACTTATTCGATCCAAACAAGCCTCACACAAGTGATTCTTGCATTGTGAATACCCTACAACATCCCATTAACGTCCCTGAGAAATCACACTCAGGGTCTCAGGGAGTTCAGGACCCTAAATCCCTAAAAGGACAGCACAATCCTGATGGGAAGGGGGTCCATCAATCTTCACTATCAGTGCCTTATGATACTACTGAAAAAGACCCATCAGTAGTTGAAGGCGCTAAGGGGGACAAAGACTCAGAGGGATATAAACCACCCGCTGATACGGAACCCACAACCACCTCAGGTGGATCCCTTCACTCAGGAACTGCCCCCAAAAGTCAGGCTGAGCAAACCCACTCAGTTATTATGATGGGGTCAGGACCTGGCCACAACAAAGGTGAGCCCTCTTTTGAGGGGGAGCCAGATTCCCTGAAGATTCCTTCTCTGGCTGACCTTAAAACATTATTAGCCGAAGAGTCAGGAGGAAATTATGGTTTTTGGTGATGAAGAAGATCTTGGTGTTGAGGAGGAAATGGAGACTAAGATAAGCCCTCCTCAGCACCCTGAGCAACAACAATCTTCTACTCCCTCTGAGGATCAACAACCCAGCTCCCCCACATCATCATCATCATCATCATCATCAGGTGCTTCCTCTCCCGCCACTCCTCAGTGGTTGGCGAGATATGATAACGTTCTTTCGTTGACTGAAAGACAACTGGTTAAATTCCTTCGCAAAGCCAACGAGGGTCTTTACAATGAACTCACAGATGAACAATGGATTCAGCACACTGAAGTGGCAGCCTCCTATGCCGACTTCAGGGCTTCTGTGGAAGAATCTCAGGGAAAGGGCCTTCAGGCCGCCAAACTTAATGATAAACAACTGGGCGACCTGAGCAAATCTATTGATGAAATAGCCACTAGACAACACAAGGACCTCTCCAACATCCTTAAGGCTATTGAACCAGTTCAAGAATAACTCGCAGATGATCCTACACTGCTGAAAAACCTGAATGAATACATGACCACTCAGACGACCACCTCCACCAACATTACTGAGCTTCTAAAGCTTCTTCAGGAGGTGGATCTCAAAACTATCAGGATAAACCAAGAGTCAATTCATCAGGCAGTAACTGAATTCAGGGAGCACCTAGCAAAAATATCCTCAGCCTTTGATCAGCTCTCAACAAAACATAATGAGCTGATCGACTACTATACCTCCCATGTCACTGAACTCACCACCACCCAACTTTCAATGGCTACTGAAATCAACACACTGAAGAATGAGGCATCTGAAAAAAAGCAAATGGTCTCAAGTATCATCTCCATTCTTCAGGCCTCTCATCCAACCCTAGTTCCTCAGTCAGCAGGTCCATCCACTAAAGTTCCAGTACCTGCTGAGGGGGAGAAACCTATTGAACGTACTCCTGATCCTTCATCAGCTATAGTGGTAGTCCCTGAAACTTCCACCAGTCAACCCCCTCCCACTGACAAAGGGAAGGGAATCATGGTGACTGAGAGTTCTCCTCCTCAAGCACATTTGGTTCAGGCCACAACTAAAAGGCGTGTAGATCCTGATGCACCCTTTATGGTTGAATTAGAAGGAGGTAGGACCTTCTTTGGGACTCCAGCTGAAGTAGTAGAAGTCTTGCATCAAGAAGACATCAGAAATGCAAAAGAAAAAGAGCAGCAACTCAACAGACCAGTAATTGTTGAGGTTGCTAAGGAGGTAATCAAAGAGTCTGAAAAAGACATCAAAGGGGATGAGTTTCTCAAGCTCCAGGCTGAACTACTTCAGGAACATAATCAGCAAGCCAAGCTGAAAGAAGAAAGGAGACAGAGAACTTACGAGAGGTACTTATGGCACATGACAAAAACCAAGGGAGAAGGCACAATCACTGACATAACCATTACCCCCACCAAGCCCCTAAGCATAACAATACACAGGGGACCAAGAAAGTCAGAGGTTTACCAACCCTTCAAATTTTCTGACTTTGGGCTAAGGGAATGGGATATGATGATGCCCATCCTGAGAAAGAAGACACAAAGCAAGACTGCCCCATCTCTTATCAAGACCTTGAACTCCAAATATGAAGAACTCGAAAAGGTAGCAAAGAGTTTGGGTATTGATCATGAGAAGGCGCTTGCTTCTCAGGGACTAGCAATCCCTGAACCTACTCAGAAGACCGGGGGGAAAAGAAAAGATGTGGGTCAGGAAACTGAATAATTCATAGCTGCTCTTCACTGCAACAGGGTTCCCCCTCTGGGAGTCAAGTTCTTCCCAAACCTGGTCATCAAGGATCCTGAGTATGGTATCTTCTTTGTCGATGAATTTAATCAGGCAGCCTTTCAGAGAGTAAGTGACATCGATCTAGTGGAAACGACAACTCTCCTCGCCTACAAACTGATGGCGCTAAGAGTAAAGAGTCCTGAGAACGAGGAGTTTGTCAGGCTCCTGGACCAGATGATGAGCGAAAGACCTGACAAGGAGGTGTTAGTGTCTAAGAAGGCAAAGCTTGAACTCATGGGTTACTTTCAAGAACCCTGAGCATTTTGTATTTAGATTGTTAGGACTTGTAATGATATGAATAAATTGATGAATTTTTTTGTTATATCAATGTCCTTATTTACTTTCTAGTACATTCAGTATGAGAAGAAGTCATTAGCTCAATCATTACTGATCAAAACACTTAGGAATAATTTATATCCAAATAGGGGGAGATTGTTGGGTCCATCAGTACCCAAGAATACTTAAAACAAGATTTGGACACAAATTAACTAAGTGTTAACTAAGCCAAGAACAATTCAATTCACTGAGTGAACAGTCACTCAGTGAGTCATCTTCAGGATACTTAAGGCGAATTCAAGAAGAAGGATTCACTACACAGGTAGGCGATACTCCCTGAGTAGGACTTAAGCTAAAGAAGAAGATGATGGTTCAGTGAGTGTTGGACAAGAACTCACTGAACCCCAGTCTCCTCAACAACAATAAGTGATTGAAGACTGAAGAAATCAACGCCTGAAATAAAGGCGGGAATAAGTGGGAAGTATTTGAGAAGATAAGAATGTCAGACCAAACATTCTTATCTTGTCAGATACCAACCTTCCCAAAGACGGCTAAAAGTCATGGAGTGTCAGACCAAACACTCCTAAAGACTTTTTGGTCCATTCCTATTGGTTCTTGGAAATGACAATTACTGTTGTAATTGTCAGACACGCTTCCTCAACAAGTTGAAGTATTTTTAATCACTTGTACTCTTTTATACTTGTGTATAAATGGGTTCAGAAGGAGAGAAGTTGAGTGTGTTTTGTACATTGAAAGCCTTAGACTTTTGCAAAACAACTTATCTCCTACAAAGAGTAACCAGTCCCTGAGATAGCTCAGTGAGGCATATTGTTACCACTCAAGCATAGCATTGAGTTTAGATAGGAGACAACCCATACCTTGTCTATTCAATCCTAAAGTGTTTATTCCGCAAAACACTTTGGGTAATAGATTCTTTGATTCATTTCTAATAAGAATTTAAACGTTGAAAATACTGTGTGTTTTATATTAACGTTTCATTAACTGTTAGAAGTAATCATTACATTGTATTAGTCAGAAACACAAATAGATTAACTTTCTAGTTAACTCTAAGCGTGTTAAGGGAACAACAAGTTGTATCTTAGCTACTGACACACTCCACAAGCAAGTAGTTGACAAGATTTAACAATAGTGTAAAGATCTCCTTTGTTCTATAAAAGGGAGATCTTAGCTTAGATTTTAAGTGACTAGTCTTGTGTTGAAAATAGTAAGAGCCAGATTAAGAGTGTATTGAACATAACAGAAATAGTTATCTTTGTAATTGAGATTCAAGGTTTTGTAACCCTAGTGATAGTGAAGATCACTCGTATTATTCTCAATAATATTGAATCGTTTGGTGTTATACATTCTGTGTTCATTGTTCATCACAAAAGCAATACTGTTCCATTAACCAAACCCAAAACTCTTCTAAGTGTGGTTAAGTAGATTCCGCATTCTTAATCATATTCACTCAAAGTATCATATACACACGTTACAAAGGACTAACATCCTTATAGTGTATTACATCCTCTCATACTTGTATCAGAGCAAGGTTGATATCTTAGATTTAGAAGAAGAAATGGACATGGAGACATCTCAAACTAATGTGGTTGCTAAGTTGCCAATGCTCAAGCAGAATGAGTTTGATATGTGGAGGTTAAGGATAGAACAATACTTCCAAGTGCAAGACTATACACTTTGGGAAATTATTGAAGAAGGAAACTCTTTCAAGCCTACAACTTCTACAACAACAGTTGATGATAAGGTAGTGACAACTGTGCCGACCAACCCAACAACTGCAGAAGATAGAGTAAAGAAGAAGAATGACCTCAAGGCAAAAAATATGCTGATGATGACCATTCCAAAAGATCAACTTTTAAATTTCAGCAAGTTCAAAGATGCTAAGTCATTATTTGAGGCCATTGTTGCTAGGTATGGTGGGAATGAAGCCACCAAGAAGACTCAGAAGACTCTTCTCAAGCAGAACTTTGAAAACTTCTCTTCCACAAGCAATGAATCATTGGATCGTATGTTTAACAGGCTTCAGAAGATTGTGAGCCAACTTGCTATTCTTGGGGTGGATATACCTCAAGAAGATATAAACTCCAAATTTCTGAGAAGCTTACCTAAAGAGTGGGCTATGCATGTTGTTGTCTGGAAGAACAAGCCAGACATTGACACCATGAACCTAATGGACTTGTATAGCAACTTCAATATTATGGAACAAGATGTGAAGAAGTCTGGAGGATCTAGTTCAAGCACTGGGAACATGGCCTTTGTGTCATCTCCTAGTAACTCAAATCTAGTTGAAGATGTGAAGGTTAATGTGGGAGTTAGTACTGCTAGTTCATCAAGCAGTACTATTGGTATTCTGGATGAGAAAACATGTTGTGCCTTCCTAACAAGCCAGAATGATGGGTCTATGCTTACTCATGAAGACCTACAGGAAATCAATGATGATGATTTGGAGGAAATGGACCTCAAATGACAAATTTATCTTCTTAGCATGAGGGCTAAGAAATTCTATCAAAGAAAGGGGAAGAAAATCACTATCAGCAGCAATGATACTGCTGGTTTTGATAAATCAAAGATAGAATGCAACAACTGCCACATGATGGGGCACTTCTCAAGGGAATGCAGAAGACCTAGGCAGCAGGATATCAAGAACAAAGGTTATGGAAGCAAGTCCAAGGCTGTGGAGACCACTGAACCAAATTCAAAAGCTATGGTAGCTATTGATGGCTTAGGATTTGATTGGAGTTTTATGGCTGATGCAAAAGAAGCTTCTACTCAGATGGCACTTATGGCCTTCTCTGCTACTGAGGTACAATCTGATAAAGTTTGTTCTAATACTTGCACTGCTCTTAAAGAACTAGAAACTTTAAGAAAACATTATGATGATCAAAGGATAGAACTAAACAAAACTCATCAAAACTTAACAAATCATAAGATAGGTTTAGCTGTCCTAGAGGAGCAGATCATACACTATAAGACAAATGAATCTACTTTTTCTGATGATAAAGGTCTTTTTAAAAGAGACTTATTTTTTAAAGATGCTGAAATTAGCTTTTTAAGAACTGAGTATGATAGGCTTAAAAGGAAAAATGAAAACATTCAATTAAGTGTAGAAACATTAGACTATGCCTCTAAGGGTGTAAACAAAATAATTGAATGTCAAGTGATCAATAAGGCCAAGTCTGGGTTAGGATATAATAATGTTCCACCTCCTTACAGAGGAATTCCTGCACCCCCAGGGATAGACCTAGAGCGTACAGGCTTATCTAAATTTCAACTACCAAAGTTAGAATATGGTGTTAAGTCAAAAGAAAATGTAGTTATTGATAAGCTTGAGAGTAGAAGTGATACTTTACCCCCTGAGGACAAGGTGTCCTCTAGTAGGAAATCAGATGGTCCAATCATAGAGGACTGGACATCTGATGATGATGAGGAAGATCAGGTTATTGTTAAACCTGATGTTGTTAAGGTAGGAGGAACAAGTGTTCCTAAAATGGTCAAGAATAATACTGTTAGGCCTAAAACAAATGTTAAACATGTTAGGCAACCAGTAAGATATTGTGAGCAATATAGAACCACAAACAAGCCCAAAGGTAACCAAAGGAATTGGAACGACCTCAAGTCTCACCAACTAGGTGATGACTTTGTCTTTTATAATAAAGCTTGTTTCACTTGTGGAAGTTTTGACCATCTTGCAGCCTTCTGCAACAAAAGGGTAACTGGGTATTCAAACCATAGGGTGAACTTAGAAAGACATCAAAATCACTCTAATTTTGCTAGAATGTCACCCAGAACAAGTTTATTCAAGTCTGGCCCAAAACAAGTTCCTACTGCTAGACCAGCAGTTAGTACTGCTAGACAATTTAAGCCTGTTTACCTAAAACAAGCAGTTAAAGGTGCAAAAACAAACTTACAAACATGCACCAACAACTGCTAAAAGGCCTTTTCAACCAAAAGCAGTGGTACAAAAATAAATTTGGATGCCAAAGGATACTGGCAACATTAAATATACTGCTAGGGAAAAGAGGGCTAATGCTGTTAAGGCCTCAGCATGTTAGATTTGGAGACCTCTTAAATCCAATGGTGCATCAACCATTCTAAAAAAGATTTAATTACATTGATGCACGAGGCAAACTGAAGTCAGTAATGGCTTGGGTTCCCCAAGGAAACTAATTTCCTTATTTATGTGCAGGGACGTTCACAAGCAGATGATGAAGATCAAGGATATTCAGATAGTGGGTGTTCCAGACACATGACAGGCAACATGTCTTATCTTTTAGACTTTTAATCATTGGATGGAGGATACGTTACCTTTGAAGGGGGAATAGGAGGACGAATTACTGGTAAAGGTACTCTTAAAATCGGTAAATTGGATTTTGAAGATGTGTACTATGTGCAAGAGCTTAAGTATAACCTGTTTAGTGTCTCACAAATGTGTGACAAAAAGAACAAGGTTCTTTTTACTGACACTGAATGTCTTATGCTTTCTTCTGACTTTAAGCTACCTGATGAAAGTCAAGTATTGCTTAAAATTCCAAGAAAGGGCAACATGTACAGTGTTGATATGAAGAAGATTGTTCCTAAAGAGGCCCTTACTTGTCTTGTTACAAAGGCCACATTGGATGAATCTATGAAATTTTATAGGAGGCTTGGTCACATTAATTTCAAAACCATAAATAAAATTGTCAAAGATGGTTTGGTAAGAGGCTTGCCTCAGAAAAGATTTGAAAATGACCAAACTTGTGTTGCTTGTCTCAAAGGCAAACAACATAAAGCTTCTTGTAAGCCCAAGCTTTTTAACTCTATTGATCAATCATTGTATATGCTTCATATGGACTTATTTGGACCTACTTCTGTGAGTAGTATTAAGCATAAGAGATTTTGTCTTGTTTTTACTAATGACTATAGCAGGTTTACATGGGTTTTCTTTATAGGTTCTAAGGATGAGACATCTAGCATTCTTAAGACATTCATTAAAGAAATAGAAAACTTAGTAGACAAGAAAGTAAAAGTCATTAGATGTGATAATGGGACAGAGTTTAAGAATAGAGTTATGGATGATTTCTGCAAAGAAAAGGGTATTAGAAGAGAATTTAGTGTTGCTAGAACTCCTCAGCAGAATGGAGTTGCTGAGATGAGAAATAGGACACTCATAGAAGCTGCTAGAACCATGTTAGCTGAATCTAAGTTGCCTATCACTTTTTGGGCTCAAGCAGTTAATACTGCTTGCTATGTCCAGAACAGGGTTGTGGTTGTTAAGTCTCACAATAAGACATCCTATGAGCTTTTTAGAGGTAGAACTCCTGCAATAGGATTTCTTAGACCTTTTGGATGTCATGTGACAATTCTGAATACCTTAGACCATCTAGGAAAATTTGATGGTAAAGCAGATGAAGGATTCTTGGTTGGATATTCTCTCAATAGCAAAGCATTTGGAGTATACAATTCAAGAACTAGGAAAGTTGAGGAAAACCTGCATGTGGAATTTCTAGAAAACAAATCTAATGTTGCAGGTGAAGGTCTAAAATGGCTATTTGATCTTGAGACACTAACCAAATCCATGAACTATGTGCCAATTGTTGCAGAAACTAATGATTTTGCAGATTCATATTCTAATAATTCAACAAATAAAGCAGGTTTGGGAAGGGAGAAAGATCAAGATTATGTGTTGATGCCAATATGGTCAAGTGTGGATTCAACTTCAATAGATGGAAAACCTTCTACTAATGATTCTAAAGAAGGGATTGAAGGTGAAAACAAGGAAGATGGTACTGAGGAACAAGAGAATCAAATCAACAGTACTAATGATGATGGTACTGCTGAGCCCCAACTTGATACTGCTAGGCCAAATGTTTCTACTGCTGGCCCATCAGACTCAAATGAAGCAGATTTCTCAGAAGATGAGGTGGATTTCAACAATCTCCCACCTATCTATCAAGTTCCTTCTACACCACACACAAGGATTCACAAAGTCCACTCCCTGGACAATGTGATTGGTGATGTACAATCTGGTGTGAAGACAAGGAAGCAACGTATGCCTTCAGACCAACAAGGGCTTCTTGATGCTCTTTATGCATCAAAGCAGCATGAGTATACAAAATCTTGCTTATTTTTATGTTTCCTCTCACAAGCAGAACCCAAAAATGTCCTCAAATCCTTAGAAGATTCAAGCTGGTTAGAAGTAATGCAAGAGGAGCTTCTCCAATTTAAAATTCAGAAGGTTTGGTGCTCGTTTATTTACCCAAGGGTGTAAGGGTAATTGGCACTAAATGGGTTTTCAGGAACAAAAGGGATGAAGGGGCATAGTGATAAGAAATAAGGCTAGACTTGTAGCCCAAGGGTACACACAAGAGGAAGGTATAGACTATGAAAAAGTTTTTGCTCCAGTAGCAAGAATTGAAGCAATTAGACTATTCTTGGCCTATGCTTCATTTATGGGATTCACAGTTTATCAAATGGATGTCAAGAATGCTTTCATATATGGTACTATTGAAGAGGAGGTTTATGTCTCACAACCTCCAAGTTTTACTAATCCAGCACATCCAGATAAGGTGTACAAGGTTGTCAAAGCTCTTTATGGCCTCCATCAGGCACCAAGGGCATGGTATGAAACACTGGCTTCCTATTTGAGTGAAAATGGATTCCAAAGAGGCAAGATTGATTAGACATTATTCATCAAGAAGCACAAGAAGGATCTTTTGCTAGTTCAGGTGTATGTGGATGATATCATCTTTGGATCTACAAGGAAGGAAATGTGTTTAGAGTTTGAGAAATTTATGCATGATAAGTTTCAGATGAGTTCCATGGGGGAACTTACTTTCTTTTTGGGTCTGCAAGACAAGCAATCAAATGAAGGTATATTTATCATCCAAGATAAATATGTTGCAGAGATTCTAAGGAAATTTCAGTTTGCTGATTCAAAAGTGGCAAGCACACCAATGGATCCTGAGAAGCCTCTTCTTAAAGATGTAGATGGAGAAAATGTGGATTTTCACACATACAGATCTATGATAGGATCCTTGATGTATCTCACATCATCAAGACCTGATATCACGTTTTCTGTTTGTGCTTGTGCACGATTTCAAGTAACTCCTAAGGTTTCTCATTTAACTACAGTCAAGATGATCTTTAGATATCTCAAGGGTCAACCTAGGTTGGGTCTATGGTATTCTGGGGAATCACCTTTTGACCTGGTAGCATATTCAGACAGTGATTATGCTGGTGCAAGCTTGGAAAGAAAGTCAACAACTGAAGGATGTCAATTCCTTGGATGTAGACTCATTTCATGGCAATGTAAGAAGCAAACAATTGTGGCTACTTCAACAACTGAAGCTGAGTATGTAGCTACTGCAAGTTGCTGTGGTCAAGTGCTTTGGCTTCAAAATCAACTTCTTGACTATGGGTACAATTTCATGAACACTGTCATATATATTGATAATAGCAATACAATATGTATAATTAAAAATCCAGTGCAACACTCTAAAAAACACATAGAAATTAGACATCATTTTATTAGAGACTGTAACGAGAAAAAGTTGATTCAAGTTGTTAAAATTGATTTTGATCAAAACTTTGCAGATCTTCTCACAAAAGCTTTTGATATAGGAAGATTTCAATACTTGGTAACAAGTATTGGGATGCTTAATCCTTAATATTTAAAACTGTGTGATTTTGTATATAAATTGGATTTGTATTGCTAGCATTGTCAATTGGTACTGGTATTGAAAAGTTTGTACTGCTAGTACAAATTTTGATTGTTTTGTTCATACTATTAGTCATATGATAATACTGCTATAAGACAAATGCTTTGCATTTTTGTTTCTCTTGGTTTTGGACTAACAATTACAGGTATGGAAATTTGTGCACAAAGAATGTTACAAGTGCAAAGTATGAACAAGCAAAAGTTGGTGATTCAAGTTGCTGACATAATAGGTTAATGATAGTCGGAGTTTGGGAATTCATTAACAAAGGTTTATACCTAAGTTAATAAATTCTTTAAAAATTCTCTCTTGAAACTTATTATGATATTTCATTTTGAATTAATGGCTTAGTTGATCAGATAGTAACTGACTCAACTCACTTTCTATCATTTTATACTTTAATTAGTAAAATGAGTAAGTCTAAGGACATCTGATAGAAAGAACAGCGAGCAAATGTGAATCTAACACTTGTGTTAGAGGGAACAACTATCACAAGCTTGAAACCCTGTTAAGAAAGCCCTTTGAATGGGTTTATCTGTACACAGGCAGTTATTTATAACTGAAAACATTGGTTCTCACACAACCAGAGGTTAATTTAAACCGAAATCTTGAGTATGTGACTGTTATTACACTTAATCCCTTCAAAATGGTTGTTAGCAGTATAATTTTTCATTAAAATCAAGTTCATACTGCTAAGTCAAAAGTTTCTTAAAACCTTTTGGATTCAGGGTGGCTCAGAAAACCATCTTATGATGGATTATGAGTCCATGCCCCCTGATTCACCTCTCATAGGAGTTTACACACTTGAACGTGATGAGGGCAGAGTGAAATTTAAGGAATTGATGGCCTTATGTACAACATTGTCTGATAAGATGTCCAAATTGGAAGATGACCTCAGAAGCTAGATTGGTGGAAAAGATCAGTCAAGATGGTGATTTCAAAAGGTTCTTCTAGTTCAAACTAAGGAGTCAAAAATCAGATGATAGTGAGAGATCTTTCAAACAGGGGAGGAAGATTGTCAGGGGAGGAAGATTAAATTGATCAAACAGGGGAGGAGAATTACCCAAACTGATCAAGACCCAAAATATTTCTGTGGTTCAAGAAGTGCATGAGTCTAGTAAAAGCATCATCATCTTAAATGCTCTTGTCTTTTCCCACACCTGGCTCAGCAGCAGTTGTTGTATCTCCTCCTACAATGGAAGCTTCGCCTTCAGAATCATCTCTCCCTGAGAACCTTTGCAGAGACACTTGACCATCATCATTTGCTTCAGTCAGCTTTTTGAGAAGCCATCATGTCTTATTATTCAGCAAATAATAAGAACAAGCTCCAGTTTCAGTTGATGGATGCTGGGAATAAGCTCTTTCATCTCTCTTCTTCGATTGTTGATATTCAAATGGAGAAAGTTCTATTTAGGGGAGGCAAGAAGATCAGTTTCATGATGATACTGCTACTTTTGACTCTTTCAGTTTCAATTTCAGTTCACTACGTTTGTTCATCACTTGCATAGATTGCTGAGAGACAACTGTGTATCTTGGATGCTTGAAGCCTGAGCAAGGTACTGCTAGTGTTAAAGACAAAGAAAATGGCTGAAGAGTTTCAAGCTAAAGAAATAGCAAAGTACTCTCCAGAAGAACAAAATGATGTTATTGCTAAAAGTGATACACAGATGGCAGATGAGTTAGTCAGAAAGATAATTAAATCTTGCAGAAGAAAGGAAAGCTCAGATCAAGAGTCTGACTATGTAGTGTTTGAAAGATCCTCACAATCCTCATTTAATTCAGAAGAAGCTTGATGATTTGATGATTTGGGATAAATCACAAGTTTAGGGGAGGATTGTTGGAAATTAAATGTTCTGAAGATTAGTACTGCTCAAGATATAACTAATAGTACTAACTGCTAAGTTAGTACTGCTAGTACAATAGGAAAAGACTCCATTCTAAAGCCAATAAACAAGTTCAACGCGGAGCTGCTAGTGTATTCAATACTACTGCTAGTGTTGAAGATTCTACTGCCACAAGAATACTACTGCTAGTGTATCAGATACTGCTGTTGGAGTGACACATACTACTACTTAATGGATAACTGTCGCGTATTCTACTGCTGAATGGATAAGTATGAAAAAGATATTCTGTATATAAAAGTCAAATATATATGGTAGATAATATCTTTGATAAGTGATCAGTCAACAAGTAGAATACACAGAACAAGTTGTATCTTAGCTACTGACACACTCAACAAGCAAGTAGTTGACAAGATTTAACAATAGTGTAAAGATCTCCTTTGTTCTATAAAAGGGAGATCTTAGCTTAGATTTTAAGTGACTAGTCTTGTGTTGAAAATAGTAAGAGCCAGATTAAGAGTGTATTGAACATAACAAAAATAGTTATCTTTGTAAAAGAGATTCAAGGTTTTGTAACCCTAGTAATAGTGAAGATCACTCGTATTATTCTCAATAATATTGAATCGTTTGGTGTTATACATTCTGTGTTCATTGTTCATCACAAAAGCATTACTGTTCCATTAACCAAACCTAAAACTCTTCTAAGTGTGGTTAAGTAGATTCCGCATACTTAATCATATTCATTCAAAGTATCATATACACACGTTACAAAGGACTAACATCCTTATAGTGTATCACATCCTCACAGACCAGCTTCAGTATTGATAGTAGGCCACGAAACAGATAGGTTTCTCAAAAAAATATCAACTGTATCCAGTGGAATGGCCATTTTTGTATTCATTAAAAGTGACTTATATAAATTACTGATATTAATGGGGAAAATAACTTGATAGTCATAAATTTAATATACTTACTATGAATCCGATAGTAAAGCAGTTCGTGAAAGCATGGTAGCCCATAAACTGACCGCAACTGATGACTACAATCTTGGGTGTCGATCGACAGTTGGAGTTCATCAAACATAAGTTCCAAAGCATATTTGGAAACTTTATACCACAATTCTGCAAATAGTGGTATATTACATTTATTCATTCTCTCGTTTTTGATTCTATTAAAAGTTTCCTTTATCTTAGTTTCTAAACCTTCACGTTCATAATTCCCACCCTTTGAACACCCATACTGGATTGCGTACAAATACTCCTTATCTGTTTTGGTTCTTTTTTTAACAATAACAAAACCGATCTCTCAAGCTATATTTTGCACCCAATCAGTTAGTTGCTTGGGAGAACTGAACACCTGAAAATACATTACATCGTTTAAACTTTTATTTTTTTTAACAAATTACTTTATTTTTTTTTAAACTTTTTCAACTTTTCTTTTTTTTAACTACTTTTTTTTACAAAATTTTTTTACATTTTTTTTACATTGTCTTAGAAAAAAAAAAAAAAAAGTTAAAACCGCGTATACCACTCATACCACCTACAGACATATTCTAACCCACCCCACCCCCATCCCATCCTTCAATACTATCTGACTCTCTCTTTTCTCTCACTCAATCACCCATCCTTCAATACTCTGTCTCTCTTTTCTCTCACTCAAAAACTGTGTTCTTGGTGGTTTTGATCTAAAAACTTCTTTTTGATGGTGGTTTTCTTTGTAGATCATGGTGTTATATCTTTTTAGATCTTTTTTGATCTAAAAAGTTTGATCATGAGACAGATACATGTATAGAAGGATGGGATGGGGGGTGGGATAAGGGTAAGTCTGTGGGTGTGTAAGTGGTATACGCGGTTTTAACTTTTTTTGGTAAGTCTGCTGGTGGTTCTTATGTTGGTGGTTCTTGGTACTTTTTAGATCTAAAACTGATGCTTTGGTGGTTCTTATGTTGGTGGTTCTTGGTACATTTTTTGGTTAGATCGTTTTAAATCTTTTTAGAACTAAAACTGGTGATACTTTTTTTGGTTAGATCTTTTTAGATCTAACACTCGACCCTTTTTAGATCTAAAACCGATGATGCTTGGTTCTGATGGTGGTTAGATCTAAAAAAATGGTCGAGTTATTCTAACCACCCCCCCTATATGTTGGTGGTTTCACATAAGCAGTTTCATATAATTGTTGGTTCTGATGATGGTTTAAGCATTCTTTTAAGCATTTTTTATGTTGGTTCTTGATTCTGATGGATGGTTCTGATGTGAAAGTGCTTATGTTGGTTCTTGGTTCTGATTGATGGTTCTGATGGTGGTTTAAGCATTTTTTATGTTGGTTCTTGGTTCTGATTGATGGTTCTGATGTGAAAGTGCTTATGTTGGTTCTTGGTACTGATTGATGGTTTCTGATGTAAAAGTGCTTATGTTGGTTCTGATGGTGGTTTAAGCATTTTTATGTAAAAGTGCTTATGTTGGTTCTGATGGTGGTTTAAGCATTTTTATGTTGGTTCTGATGGTGGTTTAAGCATGCTTATGCGAAAGTGCTTATGTTGGTTCTGAATGTAACTTTGCTAAGTTCCATATTTTTATGTGAAACTGCTTATGTTTAACTGCTTATGTGAAACTACTGCTTATGTGAAACTGCTTATGTGAAACTTTAAGCAGTTTTTGATCTTTTTGAAACTTTAAGCAGTTTATGATCTAATAGCAGTTTGATAGCGATGACGATTTTAAAAAAAAAAAAAAAAAAAAAAAAAAAACCTTGTCGATTGCCGTGGCATAACCGAATGGACGGCAAACATTTTGCAACCTTCAAATTTGCAGCCATATGTGTAAAAAAAATAATCTGAGCCATCTTTTGAACTGCTTATGTGAAACTGCTTATTTGAAACTACTTATGTTTGAAACTCATTTTATTTTTGAAAGTAATAGCGTAAAATGATACCTCGTTCTTGTAAAAAGTTGATGTATTCATCGTAGAACTGCTTATGTTTGAAACTGCTTGTGTGAAACTGCTTATGTGAAACTGCTACTTATGTGAAACTGCTTATTGTGAAACTGCTTTGTGATGCAATACAATTGTGAATCAAAGTGATGTTTATATTAAAAAAAAAAAAAAAAAAGAATCAAAAGGACTACTGTCCCTTCAAGGAGAAACCCGTGAATGCAAAGGCCAAAAACCAAAAACGTGTGAAAACTAAACAAAAAAAAACTTATACAAAAAAAAAGGACTAAAGGACTTGTGTTATAAAAAATAGCTAAAGGCCAAAAAAAAAAAAGCTAAAGGCAAAAAAAAACTTGTAACTGAGTGGAGTGAATATGCTAAAAAAAGTACAGACATAATATGCTAAAAAAAAGTACAGACATAATAAGACAAAAAGTACAGACATTGGTAGGGGGTTTGTAGGGGTAGGTGCTAGGGGGTGTTTGTATAGTAGAGGCCAATAAGTATATGACTCGCAAAGCACTTAAAAGTTAAGCATTTAATCAATACGGAGTCATAAACTTCTGATCTAATAACTTGTATATTTTGACATCGTGAATGTCTATATATCGGGTAAACTACACTGTTGATCCTCAAGGTCTATGTGGATTGCAAATATAATTCTCAGATTTGATATTATGCACCCATAGTCTCCAGCATCACGTTTTTCCCTCTTTCACAGTTTAAAATCCTAACGCTCATTAAAAATATCATTAAATGGATGGGCAATTTTGTTTTTAAAGTTTTCTTGTCCAAACACCCTAATAACACACATTAAAAACACACACACGTCCACTTTCACACATTAACACAAACATATATCTTTTTTAACCTCATCACCACCACCGCCACCCCGTCACCACCATCGCCACCGCTACCACCGTCGCCACCCTAATATCTAATATCGGTGTATTTTGTGATTTATCTTTTCGTGTAAATGAAATTAAGTAGAGTACTAATTGAACGAAATACTCTTATCATAGCTTAGTTCAAATCTTAAAATATTCATTCAAATTAAACATAAGGTCATAATGATACAATAAAATAGTTTAATTGGAAGTTTTTCTATATGGCTTGACATCATTCAATCTACACGCTTTCTTGCTACTCACACACATGACACAATCCTAAAAGGTAAAAAACAACTTGTTGGACCATAAGCCTTCATTCACCAACCTCGTACCATAAACACTTGACGAAATTACGGATCGGGTAGTAAATTTGTTCGTGGTTATCAGCCCATAACAGGGTGAAGATAATCAATGACCTAACAAATTACCAACGAATTTTTACCGGATAGCACTTGAAATCGTGTAATCACTTTCCAAAGTAAACTATTCAACCCTATTGCCTGTGTATCACGAATATCAAATTAGGATAAGACCAAATGTATGTTATTGAATTAGGCACAAATCAATAACCCTTGCGCATCCAAGTGTTTAGGTTTTTTGTTTCGTATTTCCATGCAGTTGTGTTTGATCTCCTATTTATAGGTAAGATCACTCAAACCTGGTCAATAGAATTATGAGTGATTAACGGCCCATTAATCACCACATAATTAGCCTCCATAATAGTAGGTATTAGTGGTTACATGATCAATTAAATGTGGTCATTAATGCAGTTAAAACTGCCACTTGAATAGGTTAAAACCGTTACAAGTTAGTTTCCATCAGAGTCACGGTTCACCAATCAAAAACACACATCAGCATGTTTACTTAAGAACTAACTTGCTGATGGTTTCAGTCTCTGATTGATACCACTCTCTGATGAGCACTCACTCTCTGATGAGAATTGCTCTCTGATGAAATAACTCGCTGAAGGATTAAACCTTCTGATGAGTTACTCCATGATGTATTCATCAGAACTCATGTTTCTGATGAACCCATCAGAAGCATAATACTACTTATCTGAGTCAGGGTAGTCAGGGACCTGAAGGGTGTACACTCCGTACCTTCAAGCCCATTACCATGTGTGAACTGATCCCTCAAGTGCATAAAATTTTCCAACAATCCTCCCCAAATTTAGTTCACTTCCTTTGCATGAAAATTAAACATTAAACAAAACAAGTGTATAAACGAAAATATCCTGAGGATTGAATTTCCATCTTAGTACATTACACGTTCAAATATTCGAGAATCAGGGTGTTCTAAGAATTGAACCCTTCAACCTATTTGAATACCTAAAGTTAAAATATACACAAGTTTTTAAACACTTAAACGCTCCTGACACTAAATAAGCCATATGTCCATATCCAATTCACAAATTTTGTAAGAGCCAAAAGTCCAAAGCTCCCTGAAGCGGCAAAACTTCAACATTCACATAGGTTGTTCCTCTTTATTCATGCTCCTGCCAAGCACTTTTTCAAAGAAATTTAACCATTAAGAAGTAAAGACTTCATCCTCCTTTCTAGCAGGTTTCGAGCACAACCTTGGGATGATTGTAAAACATGTGCTACAATCCACTGAATGTTCAGCTTTCCACATTGAACTCAGCTCCCAAGTTTCCTCAGGAGGGAGTTTGGTGTCTTAGAATTTAGTGACTAAGTTGGACCTTAAACACATCCCTTTGGCAGACTTTATAACCAAGTCTCTAGCCAATCCCTTGTCAAGTGATCAACTGAATTTTGTTGAGATCTAACAAACTCTATAGATACCACCCCATTAATGATAAGCTCACGAATCATGCTATGCCTGACACCTAAGTGTCTAGACTTCCCATTGTACATCTGGCTATAACCCTTTGCCAATGTAGCAGCACTATCACAACGGATATAAATAGGTGCTATAGGTTTAGGCCACAATGGAATCTCAAGAAGCAAGTTTTTCAACCATTCAGCTTCTTTACCAGCAGCTGCTAAAGCGACAAATTCAGATTCCATTGTTGAACTGGTGATGCAAGTTTGCTTCTTGGATGCCCAAAAAATTGCACCTCCACCAAGTAGGAATACCCAGCCACTGGTAGACGAATTGTCTTCAGTGTTACTGATCCAACTTGCATCAGTATATCCTTCTAATACTGAAGGATAATCAGTATATGAGAGACTATAATCCATAGTCTTCTTTAGATACTTCAGTACCCTTTGAACTGCTTTCCAGTAATGAGCACTAGGATTACTAGTATACCTGCTCAGTTTACCCACTGCAAATGCAATATCAGGCCTGGTACAAGTATTGGCATACATCAGGTAGCGAATCACCCTAGAATACTCAAGTTGAGATACAGCTTTGCCAGTATTAGGCATCAGCTTCTCAGTTGTATCCATAGGAGTACTCACTGGAGTATAATCAAAGTAATTAAATTTCTTTAGTACCTTCTCAATATAATGAGACTGAGAAATTGATATACTATTACTTTCATGTTTGATCCTTATACCAAGGATAACATCAGCCTCCCCCATGTCCTTCATGGAGAACCTTGATGACAAGAATTCCTTCGTCAGGTCAACCTGATTTTGATAAGTGCCAAATATCAGCATGTCATCAACATATAGAAAAATGATGACTCTTTTACCAGATTCATCAAATTAGCTATACACACATTTGTCAGACTGGTTAAGTAAATAACCACTAGACAAAACCACTTCATCAAATTCTTGATGCTATTGCTTAGCTGCCTGCTTCTGTCCATATAAGGACTTAATCAGTTTACACACCTTGTTTTTATTGCCAGGAAAGATGAAGCCCTGAGGTTGGTTCATATAAACCTCCTCATCCAATTCACCATTCAAGAAAGCTGTCTTCACATCCATCTGATGAATAATCAGATTTGAATTGATGCCAAAGCAATCAACAATCTTATGGTACTGATACGAGCCACAGGGGCATAAGTATCAAAGTACTCAATCCCTGACTTTTGTTTAAAACCCTAAATAACTAGTCTAGCCTTGAACTTTTCAATAGTTCCATCTACCTTCATTTTCTTTTTGAAAATCCATTTGCAACCCAAAGGTTTGCAACCAAGTGGTAGATCAGCCAACACCCAAGTGTTGTTGCCTATGATGGATTCCATCTCATCATTTATTGCTTCTTTCCAGAAAGAAACATCCTGGGACTTCATTGCTTCTTCAAATGTTTTGGGTCATCCTCAAAAATGAAGCAATAAGAGTATTGGTCAAAGACCTCATCTCTTGTTCCTTCAATTAATTATAATTGAAACTCATGTCCAAATGACTTTGGATTCCTGATCCTTTTGCTCTTTCTGAGCTCAGGTTCAGGTTGCTGTACTACAACCTCATCAGGGACCTCATCAGAGACCTCTGAAACACCAATGTCAGTAGTTCCATTTGGAATCCTGTAACTTGGTCTAGGGATAGATGACAATCTATACTCATCAAATATTGCATCCATTGATTCAATTATTGAGTTAATTGAAACAGATTCATTAGGTTCAATAACATAACCTATATGCCTTGGAATTCTTAGCATATCCAACAAAGATGCATTCAATGCCTCTTGCACCCAAAGTTTTCTGCTTTAGATCAGGGAGTCTTACAACAGCCCTACAACCCTAAACCCTGAGAAAGTTCAGTTTGGGTTTTCTTTTAGTCCAGATTTCATAAGGGGTAACCTTGTTCCTTTTATTAGGAACCCTATTCAATAAATAGCAGGCTGTTAACATAGCTTCACCCCAGAACCCTTGACTCAGTCCTGAATAGGACAACATGAAATTAACCATCTCCTTCAGTACCCTGTTTTTCCTTTCAGATATACCATTTTGCTGAGGAGTATAGGGAGCAGTCGTTTCATGGATTATACCAATAGACTGAAAATACATAGTGTCCATGTATTCACCTCCCCTATCAGTCCTGAATCTTTTGATCAAGGACCCAAGTTGCAACTCAACTTCAGTTTTAAATACTCTGAATTTATCTAATGCTTCATCCTTAGTATGTAACAGATAGACATAACAAAACCTAGAAGTATCATCAATAAATGTCACAAAGTACTTCTTATTCCCCAAAGAGGGAGTGGCATGCAAGTCACACAGGTCACTGTGTATAAGCTCCAAGAGCTCAGTCTCACTTTCTACACCCTGAAAAGGTTTCTTAGTAATTTTGGTCAACATGCAAGTCTTACACTTTTCAGTGTCCATGTCAAATGCTGGGATTAACCCATCCTTAGACATATCTTGCATCCTTTTATAGTGTACATGGCCAAGTATAGCATGCCAAAGGGTAGATTCGTTCACTTTAGAGGTTGACATAAAGGCTAAATTAACAATATCATTAACAATATTAAGCCTGAACATTTGATTACACAAATAGCCAAACCAATAAACACACCATGTTTAGACAAAATTAATTTATAAGATTCAATAACTTGTTTATATCCATGATTATTCAAAACACTACTTGAAACCAAGTTCTTCCTTATATCAGGAACATGAATAACATTAAACAAAGTTACAATCTTTCCAGAACTAAAACTAAGCTCTACACAACCAAGACCATGCACCAGGGTTGTTGACTCATTTCCCATGTAAAGAATAGAACCATCATTCAGTGACTCGTAAGTCTTGAACCGGGGTCTATCTTTGCACACATGAACAATTGCACCAAATTCAACCCACCACGCAACATCATCATCCTGCACATAGTTAGATTCAGATACATATGTAACATAATAAATTTGAAAAGATTTATTAAACATATTCTGACCTTTCAGTGAGTTGGTAGAACCACCACTCCCTGATCCACTTGTGCCTGATCCATTGGCTTTACCACCAATCTTAACACTTTTGCAATACCTTTTAATGTGACCAGTTTTGCCACATTTTCAACAAATAGGTGTTGCCTTCTTGTTAGGGTCAGCCCTTGTGTTATCATGATGTTTACGTTTGCCCTTGTTGTCGTTATACCTGGTGGAATTGTTATGTTCCACTATATTGACAACAGATGCACCAGTAGCATTGCTACTCTTTGGCTTGTCATTATCCTGCGCCCTGAGGGATTCCTCAATACGTATATGATTGCCCAACTGAAAAAGAGTCAGTTCTTCCTTCTTATGTTTCAAGGTATGCTTGAAATCTTTCCAAGAAGGGGGTAGTCTGTCAATGCGACAAGAGACTGAAATAGCCTCATCCATGTTCATTTTATGTTGTGTAAACCTTCCAAGTACTCCAAGGAGTTCATTGTATTGTTCCATAACTGGTCTTAAATCAGTCATTTTGTAATTTGTGAAATTACTTACAAGAAACTTCTTACTTGATGCATCTTCAGCCATATATTTGGCATCCAAGTAATCCCATAGTTCTTTGGAAGATTCAACATTCTGATAAATATCAAAGAGAGAATCAGACATACCATTGAGGATCAAACCTCTGCAAATGTAATCGTCATTCTCCCATTTGCTCCTTTTCCTCATTTGTTCCACAATAGCATCATCCACATCATTTGGAATTGGTGTGCTCAGAACATACACCACACTCATGCTTAAAAGCAAGAAGTACATCTTCTTTTGCCATCTTCTGAAATACACCCCTTCAAACTTATCAAGCTTGGCAAAGTTTGAAGCCATATGTTTCATAGCAGCAATAGCCATTGATTATCACATAATAGTTTACTTTGATTGTTGGTGGTTATCAGCCCTGAACAGGGTGAAGATAATCAATGACCTAACTAATTACCAATGAAAGGTTACCAGATATCACTTGGAATCGTGTAATCACTTTTCAAAGTAAACTATTCGACCCTATTGCCTGGGTATCACAAATATGTACTTGGGATAAGACCAAATGTAATTGAATTAGGCACAAATCAATAACCCTTGCGCATCCAAGTGTTTAGGTTTTCTGTTTCGTATTTCCATGCAGTTGTGTTAGATCTCCTATTTATAGGTAACATCACTCAAACCTAGTCAATGCAATTATGAGTGATTAACGGCCCATTAATCACCACATAATTAGCCTCCATAATAGTAGGGATTAGTGGTTACATGACCAATTAAATGTGGTCATTAATGCAGTTAAAACTGCCACTTGAATAGGTCAAAACCGTTACAAGTTAGTTTCCATCAGAGTCACGGTTCACCAATCAGAAACACTCATCAGCATGTTCACTTAAGAACTAACTTGCGGATGGTTTCAGTCTCTAATAGATACCACTCTCTGATGAACATTCACTCTCTGATGAGAATTGCTCTCTGATGAGATAACTCACTGAAGGATTAAACCTTCTGATGAGTTACTCCCTGATGTATTCATCAGAACTCATGTTTCTGATGAACCCATCAAAAGCATAATACCACTTATCTGAGTCAGGGTAGTCAGGGACCTGATGGGTGCACACTCCGTACCTCCAAGCACATTACCAGGTGTGAACTGATCCCTAAAGTGCACTAAATTTTCCAACAAAATTGTGATTAAACTTCAAAGTATCCTTGAAGAATTTCATCAAGCATGTACTGTTCATAAAAAAAGAATCTATAGATTAATAAAATAAAAAATGGTGCAACCAAAAATATCCAGAAAACTAGAAGTAGGGTTGTCCAGGCGGGCACCAACAGCGGTTGTAACTTTGTACGATCAATAGGCTGATTAGATTTCTCATATCGTACGGTACGGAGACGAGGTGTGCCAGGCTACAAGGAGTACATGATCCAGTGGCAAGACTTTCCCGATAGTGAAGTGAGTCAGGAAGCTGAATACTTATTGTGGCAGTTTGCCGACGAGATCAAGAGATATCATGAGAATGGTACGACGAGGAGTTTATACACAGTAACCCTAATTTTATAGTATAAATAGAGGTATCCTTATTTTGGAAAATCATCTCTCAATTAACTTGTAATATTCACTTGTGAATTCTCTCTGGCAATACAAAAAGTGTTTCCCTATTTTCCTTTTTCTTTTCTCTAAAGTTTTCTATAGAAAACTAGAAAGGGGGTTTAAATAGTTTTACCAATTAAAACTATGTTTTGAAACATTTAGATTGACTTATGTCAATCTTTTTGATATTTGGATATTGATAGTTAGATATTAAAAATATTATAGACGAGTTAAAGTAAAGAGAGATAAAATCGTGACACAAGTATTTATAGTGGTTCGGCTACAAGGTCACCTTCCTTGCCCTACTCAACTCCCCGAGTTCCCAACTTGAGAGTTCGTAAACACTAGATCCACAAGCTCGTTATCAAGTGGAGAAGCTTTTACAACGTCGCTTACACTTTATCCGGTACAAAGCTAGATACCGAGTTCTTGTTCAAGTAAGAACCTTCCCTAACGTCGCTTACGATTTATCCTGTACTAAGCTAAACACCGGGTTCTTTTACAATGGAAGAACCAATCCAACAACACAAAATTACACTACAAGTTCATGGTACAATGTGATGTATGAAACACAAGTATCAATTCAGTGATCTTGTAATGATGAAGATGGCTAGCAACATTTCTTTTGAAGCTTGCAAGTCTTGTATGCTAAAGTCGTGATTTCGCCTTTTACAAAGAACTTTGAAAATCACTAAACGAAAAACTACAAGAATGATCTTAGATCTGAGGTTAGAGAGATATAAGAATATAGGAAGAGTTATGAAAGAAAGGGGTGGAGAATGATGAAGAAATGGCGTGCTATTTATAGGTAAAATTCACTCTGACAAGCCAGATCCAGCGGATCCCTTACAAAAAGGATTCGGCTGGCTTTACCCAAGGTATCCGTCAGACTGGATCAACCAGGTTTGGTTTTGGGTTACAACTCTGGGTTTTGGGTCATGGGTTTTGGTTCTTAGGTCATGGGTACTGGTTCTTGGGTCATGGGTATTGGGTTTTGGGTTACAAATACCCATTTGATGTCATGCATGATGTAACTAGTATATTTACTAAAAACATTTATATATTCTAGTTTAAATAAAATGTAAGTAACAAGTGTTACTTTTAAGTGTTTTATAAAAAATGATTTTAACTTTATGTAAATTATTATACTAGATGTATTATCCTTGAGTATTAAGTAAAGCATTTGATTAGCATAATGAGTTAGAAAACTATTGGCTCAAAAACTTACGTATTTTATTTTTCTCGTTAAAATGATTTTACGACTGTTATCAACAAAACATAGGGAGATCATAAAATATAATAAACGTTTTTACGACTTATTTGTATTAACAATCTCTCCCTTTTTGTTGATGACAAAACATAAAAATATTTTAAGTAAAAAATAAAATTTGTAAATTTTAAGTTTGAAGTTTTTACTCTTTTCCCCCTTTTTTGTCGAAACAAAAAGAGTGTCGAACGGAAACTAGCTTAGATGAAAAAGTAATTTGAATATAAAAAAAAGTTTAAGTGACGTATGGTATTGCACAATTGCAATGCTCTCCCTTGACGAATGTTCCCCCTTAGTGAGGGCATCAAACATTCCAAGTAATTTTTGAAAATCTACAAAACAATGGGTTAGAATGAAAAACATATGATATGATATTATGCAGAAAACAAGCTCAAAATTTCTCAGAAATGATTCTGAGTGCCCGGTTCCGCCGGATCTCTTTCAAAAGGGATCCGCCCTTTGTAATTCAAAGGATCCGGCTGCCTGTTTGAATTAGCAGCAGGTAACAAAAAAATATAAAGGCATTATTTTAAGAAAGCCATGAAAATAATAACAATCATACCAATATACTCAAAGCAAATGATAGCATAAACAAATAGAGCCATGTAATAAACAAAAGAATGGTACGCAACAACCAATCAATAAAACTAAGAACATGGCCTAACGTTTAAGTTATGCTAATAAAAAAAGTAAAGCTAAACTAGAACTAGAGGATTAACGACAAGGGTGACCACTTTTGCTTGCACTTCTTCCAATGTTCTTGAGGGTGATTTGGTTTTTTGATGTCATCTAAATGATCAAGAATGTGATTGAACATGAAACGCATTTCATCACATAGATCATGAACCAAGGTTTGAGTGTGCTGACAATGGTTGCAAAAGTCTCCATGTCTTGGGGGTTGTGGTGATGGATCCTCAACCAACATAGATTGATCAAAATGGAAAAGTGTGTTTGGTGGAGGTAAGTTTTGTACAGGCAAGTGTGATGTTAATGGAGGCAAATGTGATGGTTGGGGATGCACAATTGATGTTGGTGGAGGCATGTGTGTTGGTGGAGGAGGCAAGGATGTGTCAATATCCATATTGTCGGGTAATGAAGGTTGTTGTCAAGTCATTCGTTCAATGGAGGCAAATGTTGGTAGTGGTGGTGGATTAGTTAATCTTGGAGGCAATTCCTCCAATGATTTCAAGAATGGATGTAGTGAGGTATGAGGTGTATCAAATATAAGTCTACGAGGTTCAATGGAAGCAACTAGTAGCGGTTGTGTGATGGTAGGAGTGATTAGGGGTGTAGGTTAAATAGATGAAGGTTTAATTTGAAGTGTTGTAGTTTGTAGAGCAAGTGTTGGTGTTGGTTCAATAGGATAGGAAGGAGGAGTTTGAATGTAACCATTTGAGGGATTCCTAATCGGTGAAGACTCATTAGATGAAATCTCATAGATGATGCGAGCGGTTTTTTGCGAAGAGGGTTTCTAGTAGATGAACATGCACTTGAAGCTTTTTTCATGTTGAATGAGTTTTTAAAAAGAATGAACATCTGAGAATGGTGATGAACGTTTAAAGATGCAAGCACAAGGTTTATAAGGAAGAAAAGCCATGCAAAACTTAAATGCTAAAACCACAAAAAATCTCTAGAACTCAATCATAGAACTTAACTTAATGCCTATCTCAACCAATCATAGATCCATTTTACTAGAAAGGTACATTAAGACAGTGAATATGTGGAAGTTTTGAAAAAGTTGAGTTTTAAATGCAAAAGATCGTATTTAACTGTCTCTGTAACCCCGGATCAACCGGATCCCTTTCAAAAGTGATCTGACTAGTGTTAGCCAATGGATCCGGCAGCTGAGCTAGAAAGACAAAAACAAAGCCATGTAATATGAATTCTATCTTATATTAAGATAATGCTAAGAGTGTAAAGCAGTGTTCTAATAGATTGGGAACTAGAACACACAACCTAAAGGAGAGTAAAAGAGCCAATGAAGGTTTATAGGGAAGAATGCACTCAAAAGGGAATAATAAATTACCAAAAAAGGTGGCTAGTTGACTATAAAAGTAATCACTAGAGATTAGAAGCTGAAAGAGGTCAAAAAGGATAAAGAGAAAATAACATAAAAATCATAAGAAATTAAAAATAAATCCAAAGCAATTAAGGGTCCAAAGAATGAGAGAACATTTAAAATTAATGTCAACAAAATAGAAAATAATTAGAGTACTGTAAAAGTAAGGAAATATAACCACAAAAATGGAAAAAGAGTTACTCCATCCGTCTCAAAATTATTGTCAGGAGACAAAAATCACAAAGTTTAATAAAAGTGGGGTCACTTTAATTTTTAACCACTCAAATAGACTGTTCCACCACTAAATTATCTAGTTTTTATTTAAAAGGGAAAGTGGTCAATTATTTTGAGACATCCTAAAAAGGAAATATGGCCTATTATTTTGAGACGGAGGGAGTAGTACATAAGAAATAAAAATAAAAAACACATCTAAATAGATCCTAAGTCATGCATAAGGAAAAATGGGGTCTAACAAAGCTGAGAGCAACTCAATCATGAGTAAAAGGATGCACTAAACTAATCTAGTAGAGACAAGATGGTGAGAACAACGCAAAAGATAGCATAATGGTGTCTGATCTGCTGGATCCACCGGATCCCTTTCAAAAAGGATCCGACCCTTGTAAACCAAGGGATCCGGCTTCTAAGACACAAAAGTAGACAGTGGGCTCGCCAAACCATCTAACACCCATCAAAACTCAAAACTTATTCTTCTAATAGTGAGCACAGGGCATTTCTAGCCTAGAACAGAAAAAGAAGCAAGTATAACAAACAAATAAGCAATCAAAAGAGACTAAAATCAACTTTTGATATATGATCAAAAGTGGTAAAATTCCTAGTTAGAATTTTTACGGCTACAAACGTTCATTGTACCACCCATACTACCAATAGTTTAAAGTACCATAAGATTAGACCGATAATTCACAAGCATAACAAGTTTTAAAGACAAAGTACCACAATTTTTTTAATATCAACCACACGTGACCAAATCACAACATCCATTACCGACCTCTTCACTTCTTCTTCTTGCCCATGTGGAAATGAGCGAGACACTTGAACATTCCATTGGTTTGCTTGAACTCTTCAGTTTCTTTGGGAATTTATGGAAGTTGTTCCATGTAAGACACGGGATCAAGTTGATAGTTGTGAATGGGATTGTTTGGATCAACTTCAACTTCGTCTGAGGAGTCGGTGGGAGGATGAGGCCTTTTACTGTTGACCATGAATATCTTTGCACGTTTCTCGGTGAGAGGTACCATGACATGGTTTGCAAGAAAATGATCATCGGTCACCGGAGATGGTTGCATTGAACCAACATGCCTAAAGAGGTGTGTAAGTAGCATACCATAAGGAAGGACCATTTTGTCGGCTTTGAAAACACCAACCATTATTTTAGCAATGTAGTATGCAAGGTTGAAAGGTCTTTGGTTGATGAGGCAATAAATCATGTAAACGAGACAAGCGTTAGGATGGTCTTTGTTCCCGGCTAGGCAAATGACATTCTCCCTAAGAATTTCTTCTTACTTTTTGTAAAGTGGAAACATCTCAAGGAGTTCCATTTAAAAGGGATCACGACGAATGAGTTCCTTGTTACGGGTCATTCAAGTTGGTTCGGTTCTTTCAATAAAGACGGTGTTTCGGACAAGAACAGAATCATCAAGAGGAGTATGGTAGATTGGGTTTGAATCAACAGCAAGGTCGAGATTTGTAAGAGACCAATCACTGGAGTACATGCAAGCACCACGACAAGGTACGTGAAAATTTTTGGCAAAAACGGTAAGAGGTAGAACAATTCTTTGTTCATTTTTGTTGAAGGCTAGAGAAATGGTTCCATCATCATTTCGGATGATTCTGACACTTTTGTAGAACTCAAGAACGAAGACAGGACAAATTTGTTCATCGATGTGAAGAAGGCAATCAAAGTTGATTGCGGAGAAAACTTGAGAAATGTCGGTATCTTCAAGGAAGGATTCCTCAATGATACGTCCCTCATGGATAAGATGTTTTTGAAGCATTTTGAAAATTTCACGGTCAGTAGGTGAAAGGCCATCTTTACGGTGACACGTCCCTCATGGATATTACATATTTTAACAAAGTGAGATACGAGTTTAATATTGAGTTTTGTGTGTATGACTTTGAGCTAGGATGATCTTAGATGAATGAATGCCTTGGTTAGAGGTGTTCCAAACATTCCTTACAAAAATTGATCAAATGGGGCTTTAAGAAGATTATCATAAAATGATTGGTATTTTGCTTATTAACTTCATGAATGGCAATCATTATGAGTTTTAACAAAACGGTTTTACTTTTATTAACAATGCCAAGCAAACCCTTTAATCATTCCTGTTCATCAATCCAAAAATCATTTACATGAGGTGTTTGTGAAAATCAATTAAAGTTTAAGGAGATGCAATTCCTAACTAAGAGGAATCAAAACAGGTATCAAATTTACACAATGTGATATGAAGAACAAGTTGATTATGACAATCCCATTTGAATCAATTTTGATTAAGAATCAAGCCCTAGAATTAAATAAAGAACAATGAGAGGATGTAATTACTTACAAAGATGATTAGCACACTGAGATGGATGATGATTAAACCCTAGAATGAGAGAGAGTGTGCTTTTGGTCGTTTGGGTGAAGAGAGGGAAAATTTAGAGTTGTCTATGATGTTTGAAAGTAATAATCTGTTTGCTAATAAGCCGGTTATGCCGGATCCGTTGGAAAAGGGATTTGGCCCATTATATCGAATGGATCCGGCTACATAGCAGACACAAAGTTTGATCATATGGTTTTTAATGTATTGTCTGTTGCTAATTCCTTTAGGTTAAGTGTTTTTAGTATACATTACGAAGAGATAGTTATTGGTCTTAAGCAAATAATATATTTTGATAAAGACGAGAGATCGTGTGTTAGTGAGAACTAAAGCTACAAGAAAATAAGCAAGAAATAAAACAAATGAGATAAAGATCATATTCCATTTATTTCAATGCATAACGTGATACAAAGGATTGGATAAATGATAAAGACATAAAAGCCTAGAACAAAGTACAATGCTCCACGCGTGAACTTGATCATTGGGAAGATGAGCGCGAGGAGAGAAATGACGATGATCATAAAAACGATACTAAACTTTTTTGTGGAGTTTTCACTGTTGGGAATTAAATATTCAAGAAGTTTAATATCGGTTTCTGCTCAAAGAAATACTCTAAGTATCATTATACTGCTAGAGCATTTGATTCTGCTGCTAGGCTTAACATTCTACTGCTGAATGATTCTACTGCTGGTGAAGAACTTTCAACTGCTAAGTGGATAACTATTGAAAGATTCTGCTGCTGAGTAGATAAGTATTCAAAGATATTATGTGTATTAAAGTCAATAATACACGGTAGATAATATCTTACCCCATGTGATCAGTCATTATGTTATATTCTCAGAACAAGTTGTAAACATAGATACATGTTGTATCTTAATGACTGACTCTCTCAAAGCAAGCGTTCGATTAGACTTGACAATATTATAAAGATCTTTCTTGTGTTATAAAAGAAAGATCTTAGACTAGATATGTAAACAACTAAGTGTGAATTATTAAGTGCTTAGAAAATAACTCTCACGAACATAGAACAATCACAAATATCACAAGATATAGAAACATAAGATTCAAGGTTTTGTAACCCTAGTGATAGTGAAAATCACTCGTATTATCTTGAATAATATTGAATCGTTTGGTGATAACATTGCATGTTCTTTGTTCTATATACACAAGAATAACTATTCCATTTCCATAACACAAATAACCTTCTAAGTGTGATTAAGTAAATTCCGCGTACTTGATCATATTAACTCAACTTATCACATACACAAAGCAACAAAGGTTTAACCACCTTACCAGTGTATCGAATCCCTCTCAATTGGTATCAGAGCCAGGCTAATATAGTTGATTTAGAAGAAGAGGAAGAAGAAATGGACGTTGAATCTATTCAAACCAATGTTGCTGCAAAAATACCCATGCTCAAACAGAATGAGTTTGAGATGTGGAGGCTGAGGATAGAGAAATATTTCCAAGTGCAAGACTATGCACTTTGGGAAATCATTGAAGATGGAAACTCCTACCAGCCTACAACCATTTCATCAACAGTGGACGGCAAAGTGGTGACATCTCTGCAGACAAAGCCAACATCTGTAGAAGATAGAATAAAGAAGAAAAATGACTTAAAGGCAAGAAGCATGCTGATGATGACCATTCCCAATGATCAACTTCTAAACTTCAGCAAGTTCAAAGATGCCAAGTCATTATTTGAAGCTATTATTGCCAGATATGGTGGAAATGAAGCCACCAAGAAAACCCACAAGACACTGCTCAAGCAGCAGTTTGAAAACTTCTCCTCTACATACAATGAATCTCTTAACCATATGTTTAATAGGCTTCAGAATATTGTGAGCCAACTTGCTATTCTTGGGGTTGAAATACTTCAAGAAGATTTGAACTCAAAATTTCTGAGAAGCTTACCAGAAGAGTGGGCTATGCATGTTGTTGTCTGGAAGAACAAGCCAGACCTTGATACGATGGAGCTGATAGATTTGTATAGCAACTTTAAAATTGTGGAGCAAGATTTGAAGAAGAATGGAGGTACTAGTTCTAATACTGGGAACATGGCATTTATGTCAACTCCTAGTACCTCAAAATCAAGTGAAGAGGTGAAAGTTGTTGATGGTGTTGGTGCTGCTAGTTCATCAAGCAGTACCATGGGTATTTTGGATGAAAAGACTTGTTGTGCATTTCTTACAAGTCAAAATAATGGGTCCATGCTCACCTATGAAGACCTCCAAGAGATCAATGATGATGATCTGGAGGAAATGGACCTAAAATGGCAAATTTCTCTTCTTAGCATGAGAGCCAAGAAGTTCTATCAAAGGACGGGGAAGAAGCTCTTAATCAGCAACACTGATACTGCTGGTTTTGATAAGTCAAAGATAGAGTGCTATAACTGCCACATGATGGGGCACTTCTCAAGAGATTGTAGAAGGCCAAGGCAGCAAGATAGCAAGAACAAAGGTTTTGGAAGCACATCCAAAACAAGGGAGGTTTCTGAGCCAAACTCAAAAGCTATGGTAGCTATTGATGGGCTAGGTTTTGATTGGAGTTTCATGGCTGATGAAGAAGAAGATTCTTCACAGATGGGACTCATGGCTTTTTCTACTACTGAGGTACAAACTCATAAAGCTTGTTCAAATGCTTGTACTGCTCTTAAATAATTACAAACTTTAATCAAACATTATGATGAACAAAAGAAAGAGCTAAGCAAAACTCATCAAAACTACATTAATTATAAGTGTGGTTTAGAATCAACAGAAAAGCAGATCTTATACGACAAAGAAAATGAACTTGCTTTTTATGATGACAAAGCTCTTCTAAGACAAGACATATTCTTTAAAGATGCTGAAATTAAGCTTTTAAGAGAGGCTTTTGATAGGATCAAAAAGGAAAATGGAAACATTCACTTGACTACACAAACACTAAAACATGCTTCTAGAGGTGTGACCAACATGATAGAATATCAAGTGATTAATAGAGCTAATTCAGGAGTAGGATATAAGAGTGTCCCACCTCCATACAGAGGTATCCCTAAACCCCTAGGGATTGACCTTGAAAGTTCAGGTGTTCCTGAATTTCATCAACCTGAGCTACAATATGGTGTACAACCAAAGACCAAGCTAGTTGTTGATGAACCTAAGAAAGTAAGTAAAAGTTTAAGTAAAACTTCACTTCCTGAGGTCAAGGTGTCCTCTGATAGAAAATCAGATAGAGTAGTCATTGAAGACTGGATATCTGATGATGATGAAGATGAACAGGTTATGTCTAAACCTGAAGTAGTTAAGAAAGCAGGAACAAGGGTTCCTAAAGTGATCAAAAAGGATACTGTTAAGCCTAGTTCAAACATTAAACATGTTAGGCAACCAGTTAAATATTGTGAACAATATAGATCCACTAGCAAGCCCAGAGGTAACCAAAGAAATTGGAATGGCCTCAAGTCTAATCAATTAGGTGATGACTTTTTCTTTTATAATAAAGCTTGTTTCACATGTGGTAGTTTTGATCATCTTGCAGCTTTCTATAACAAATGGGTATCTGGGTATGAAAACAATAGGGTGAACTTCAAAAGGCAAACTCCTCAAACTCACTTTCACTCTAGGTCTAAGAGAACAAAATCCAGAGCAGTTACCAAAGCAGTTTCTGCTGCTAGACCATTCATGACTGTTAACCCAAGACCAACAGTTAAAAATGCAAAATATTTTTATACAAATGCATCAAAGACTGTTCAAAGGCCCATTAAAACAAGAGCAGTGGTCCAAAAACACGTTTGGAAAATTAAGGGAACAATTACAAAGCTAGCAGTTTCTGCTGCTAAGCATGTAATTCATTCTGCTGCTAGGGAAAACAGGGCAAATGCTGTTAAGGCCTCAGCATGTTGGATTCTTAAATCCAATGTTGCATCAACTGTTCTTAAGAGATTAAATTTCATTGATTCAAGAGGCAAATCCAAGTCAGTAATGGCTTGGATCCCCAAAGGAAACTAATACTTCTCATTTCTGTGCAGGAACAATCAATTGATAAACAAGAGGATCAAGGATACTCTGATAGTGGATGTTCAAGGCACATGACAGGCAACAAGTCTTATCTCTCAGATTTTCAATCAATAGATGGAGGCTATGTTACCTTTGGAGGAGGTGTTGGTGGCAAAATTTCCGGTAAAGGTACAATCAAAACTGGAAATTTAGATTTTGAAGATGTGTACTATGTACAAGAGCTAAATTATAATCTTTTTAGTGTCTCACAAATGTGTGACAAAAAGAACAAAGTTCTTTTCTGTGACACTGAATGTCTTGTACTTTCTCCTGATTTTAAGATGCCTGATGAAAGTCAAGTGCTTCTTAAAATTCCTAGAAAGGGAAATATATACAATGTAGACATGAAGAAAATTGTTCCTAAACAGGTTTTAACTTGTCTTGTTGCAAAGGCCACATTGGATGAATCAATGTTATGGCATAGGAGGCTTGGTCATATTAATTTCAAAACCATAAATCAGATTGTTAAGAATGGTTTGGTAAGAGGTTTACCTCAAAAATGATTTGAAAATGATCAAACATGCATTGCTTGTCTTAAAGGCAAACAACACAAAGCCACTTGTAAGCCCAAAATTTTTAACTCTATCAATCAATCATTGTTTATGCTTCATATGGACTTGTTTGGTCCTACAAATGTTAGAAGTATGCAACATAAGAGATATTGTCTAGTTATTACTGATGACTATAGTAGATTTACATGGGTTTTCTTTTTAGCTACTAAGGATGAGACACCTAGCATCCTTAAGACTTTCATTACTGAGATAGAAAACCTAGTAGACAAAAGAGTAAAAGTCATTAGATGTGATAATGGGACAGAGTTCAAAAATAGAGTTATGGATGAATTCTGCAAAGAAAAAGTTATTAGGAGAGAATTTAGTGTTGCTAGAACTCCACAACAGAATGGAGTTGCTGAAAGGAAAAATAGAACACTAATTGAAGCTGCTAGAACTATGTTAGCTGACTCTAAGCTACCTATAACTTTTTGGGCTGAAGCAGTCAACACTGCTTGCTATGTTCAGAATAGAGTTTTAGTTGTTAAACCTCACAATAAGACATCATATGAACTTTTTAGAGGTAGAACTCCTGCAATAGGATTTCTTAGACCTTTTGGATGTCATGTGACAATTCTCAATACCTTAGACCATCTTGGAAAGTTTGATGGCAAAGCAGATGAAGGATTCTTAGTTGGATATTCTCAACAAATGATGAATCTTCTTCTGGTAAAGCTAAAGAAGATGTTGAAAGTGAACACAAGGAAGATGGAACAAAGGAACAACAAAATGTTTCTGCTGATGATAGTGCTGCTGAGACAGAGCATTCTACTGCTAGGCTTAATTTTTCTGCTGCTAGGCCAAATGATTCTACTGCTGGCCCTTCAGACTCAAATGAAGCAGATTTCTCAGATAATGAGGTGGATTTGAGCAATATCACACCTAACTATCAAGTTCCTTCGACCCCACACATAAGGATTCACAAAGTCCACTCCCTAGAAAATGTAATTGGAGATGTACAATCAGGTGTGAAGACAAGACAACAACTGAGGTCTTCAGACCAACAAGGGCTTCTTGATGCCCTTTATGCTTCAAAGCAGCATGAGTTTTCAAACTCTTGCTTGTTTGTATGTTTTCTCTCACAAGATGAACCAAAGAACATTCTGAAAGCCTTAGATGATTCAAGCTGGATAGAAGCTATGCAAGAGGAGCTGGTATGTGCTTAAACACATACTTTTTCTTGACCAAATTAAGACCAAAACGACCAAAAACTAACCAAAATGCCAAAGATATTTGTGTTTTGTGTTAATGTTTATGCAGGCAACGGATAAAAGAAAAAGGACAAAAACGAAGAAAAATCCGGAAAACACGGGCACGAGATTTGGAAAAGATATTTATAGAGCCGAAGCCGGGGAAAAATTCGTCAAAGAAAATATTTTTGAAGAACGGCCCTTGGATCATTGCAAAATTACAAAACAGCCCTTGGTGAAACTTTCAGCTTTTGACAAAATTGGTCCCTAAAGTGTATCCCATTTTATCCCAAAAATCCTTAAAACCTTAAACAAAAAAACTAACTAAATCCTAAAACCAAACCCACATCCTAACCCAACCCACCAAGAGCCCAAATACCACCACCTCAGCCCACTTCTATAATTAATAAACCCAACCCGGATCAAAATAAAACCCGTATACCCATAATTACCCAAGTCAACCCACCCAGTCAACATAAACTAATTTACGCGCCAAATGTTACCCCAGCACTATTCACCCTTCGTCCCCATTTTTACCCTGAAACCACATTTATTACCTCACCATAAATTGCTTCTAGAAGAACGCTGACAAGTCAGAGAATGCCAGGTGGCAAAATCCCAGCATTCCTATTGGCTATAGCTCCACCAATCATGATCAACGACTGTGATGAAAAGGATTGATGCCCAAGATTGATCCAAGGGTCGATTTTGAGAGTTCCTGAAGGTTCCTGGAAACCCTAGCTTCCTTGGTGCCTATAAATAGCAGCCTTTCTTCCTCACAGCAAGGAGTTAGTTTTTTTTAGAGTCTAAATTAGGGTTAAGTTATTGTCGTTTTTATTATTAGTAGTAATTTTAATTCAGAGTCTTTAAGAGGTGTAATGAATCTTATGTAATCAAGGTTTTAAGTTAATGAAATTTTAAGTTTTGATTTTGTTCTTTAATCCTTGTTGAATCTCTTGTCCTGTTTTTGATATGTTAGTATAAGCTAAGAACAGCTTAGTTTCTATCTTATAAAGCTTTCTAGAAGATTTTTAAAAGCTTTTTACTCAAACATTTTCATAGTTTCTATTTTCATCCAAAAATCCAAAAAAAATAGAAAAATATCTCAAAAAAAATACAAAAATATTTCTAATCAGCTTTCATTAAGCTATTTTCTCTTAGATTAAGCTCATATAAGCTTTCTAGCTTATTGTGAGTTTCAGAATAGGTTTAAAACTGATTTTGTCTCATATTCGCAAAAAGTCAACAAAAGTCAACCTGGAGCAAATAAGCTGTTTGGAAGAATAAGCTGTTCTGAAAAAAAGCTTATTGGGGTATTTTTGCCTTGTATAAACAAGCCTGGGTTGAATTGATCTTAGGTTCCTTACAGTTCAAGCATAAGCTCTCTTTGTAAGCCTCATCTTTTCCTCATTTCTAGCTTATTACTATTGAACTGGTTATTGCTGATTACATAGTGCTTATCCTGATCATTAGTAGCTTATTTGATCATTCTTATGCTTGTTTAATAGTAGTTAGTGGCTAAATTCCATTTTGCTCTTAAAAAGCTAAAAAAGTAAAAAACAACTTATTAGGATTAAGTTATTCTAGGGCTTATTTTATTCTTAAAATCTGTTCATTAGGATTAATATAAGTAAGATAATCATTAGTCACTTAGTTTCATAGCTTAAATTAGTGTTTTCTAGTTAAAATTTCAAAATCAATTTCTAAAAAGTGTGTTTGGCATAAGTCCATTATGGGTGATTTCTAGCTACTACTGTTCACTGACCATTGTATGAGTTTTGATTGAGCTTATTGGTAGTTAGATAAGCAGTCTTCATTAGGTCTTAATCAATTTAGAAGCCTTTTGAGGTTTTTAGTTCAATAGTGCTAGCAATAGGAGTAGGACTGCCATATAAGCTTCTGATAAGCTGAAGCTTATTTGGTCCTGGCTTTTGGTGATTTTAAGTGCATCTAAGGGGTTAAAGTAAGTGTTGAAGGTTTGGTCAAGTTCCATTGAGTATTGAAGGTTTTGAGGTCATAAAACCCCAAGTCTGCTATATCAGACTGCATTTGCAGCCCCAAATAGCCATATAAGCTCTAGTTTGTCATCTTTAATTGTTCTAATATAAGCCCTTATAAGCTGATTTTTAGTCCTGATCATCCTTGCTTGCTTGTGGAGTTAAAACTGATTTTTGTGGAATTTTTGGAGAATTGCTTAATAGCTTTTCACAGCCTCTAAAAGTACCTCAGCAGCCCCCCCCCCCTTGGTCTGTAGTCTGCACATCTTAGGCCTGCTATCAGTCTCCATCTTGCTTATTTCGTATATTAGGTGCTTATTTGTTTTCATTCATTGCTTATCCTGAGGCTAATTAGTCATTCAGTTTAGGTTTTGCTCATATTAGCTTATTCCTAGTGTCCAGTAGCTTAATATAGCTTATTAGACTTTTAGGCTTTATTTATTTTTCTTGTTACCCCTTAGTTGCCTACTGTTGGAATTCATCATCTTTTACTGAGCTTATTTGGAGTTTTCAAAAAGAATTCTAGTTTTAAAAGTTGCTTATTATTAAGTACTTAATTAAGTTCTTGCAAAGAAAAAGAAAAAAAATAGTTTTATCAAAAAGAGCACTGCTGGGATTCGAACCCTGGCCACCCAGCTCACCACACACACACCTCACCACTCGCCGTTGGGACTTTCTCAGTTATAACTCTCTCCCTTAATTCTTTTAACTCTCTTTCCTTTTTGCTTAATTAAAACTGTTTGGCTTTTAAACAACTTATCCCAATAAGCTGCAATCTTTTTCTCATTTTTCCTAGGCTTGGTACTCTTGAAAGTAATTTCCTAGAAATTTTTAGATTTTTCTATTTTCATTTAATATTTTTAATCATTTATTTTCTTTTATTTAGTTTTTAATTCATAAAAATTAAAGCAAAAATCAAAAAAAATATAATTCTTTTTCCTAAAATTTTCTTTTATTAAATAGGACTTAGGAAAATTAATTTGGCATCCCTAGGATTAGTATTTCATAGATTTGACTTTTTAAGGCTCGAGATTAGCCCGGGTTTTACTCATTTTTAGTTTTCTTTTGCGTTTTAGGTTACGTGTTCGCCCCTTACTTGTTCTCTTCACTTTATTACTTGTTTTTAATTGTTATTTCATATTTGTAGTTTAAAAATCCAAAACGTTCACTTTTATTCACATTCACTACACAAATCACGATCCCGAATCACAATTCCATTCAATCTTCATTGGGACAACGAACTCGGGTTTTGCATATTTCCTTTGCAATTCCTTTGGATAAATCAGGAGCTTCTTCAATTCAAGATTCAGAAGGTATGGGTGCTAGTTGATTTACCAAAGGATGCAAAGGTAATTGGCACTAGATGGGTTTTCAAGAATAAAAGGGATGAAAGGGGAATAGTGATTAGGAATAAGGCTAGATTAGTAGCCCAAGGGTATACACAACAAGAAGGGATAGACTATGATGAGGTCTTTGCCCCAGTAGCAAGACTTGAGGCAATTAGGCTTTTCTTATCTTATGTTTCATTTTTAGGCTTCACAGTTTATCAAATGGATGTCAAGAGTGCATTTTTATATGGTACTATTGAAGAAGAGGTTTATGTCTCACAACCTCCAGGTTTCATTGATCCTGACCATCCAGAAAAAGTGTACAGAGTAGTTAAGGCTCTTTATGGCCTTCATCAGGCACCTAGAGCTTGGTATGAAACACTGGCTTCTGATTTAAAAGAGAACGGATTTCAAAGAGGAAAGATTGATCAAACACTTTTTATCAAACAACACAAGAAGGATTTTCTGTTAGTGCAGGTGTATGTGGATGACATTATCTTTGGGTCTACAAGGAAGGAGATGTGTTTGGAGTTTGAGAATCTTATGCATGATAAGTTTCAGATGAGTTCCATGGGGGAACTTACATTCTTTTTGGGTTTGCAAGTTAAACAGTCATATGAAGGCATATTTATTAGTCAAGATAAATATGTTGCTGAGATACTAAGGAAGTTCAACTTTGCTGATTCAAAAATGGCAAGCACACCAATGGACTCTGAGAAGCCACTTCCTAAAGACTTAGATGGAGAAAATGTGGATGTACACACTTACAGATCTATGATAGGATCTTTGATGTATCTTACATCATCAAGACCTGACATCATGTTCTCTGTTTGTGCTTGTGCAAGATTTCAAGTAACTCCAAAGGTTTCTCATTTAACAGCAGTCAAGAGAATTTTTAGATATCTCAAGGGTCAACCTAGGTTGGGACTATGGTATTCTAGAGAGTCACCTTTTGACTTGGTAGCATTTTCGGACAGAAAGTCAACAACTTGAGGATGTCAATTCCTTGGGTGTAGACTTATCTCATGGCAGTGTAAGAAGCAAACAATTGTGGCTACTTCAACAACTGAAATTGAATATGTAGCTGCTGCAAGTTGCTGTGCTCAAGTCTTATGGCTTCAAAACCAACTTCTTGACTATGGGTACAATTTCATGAACACTGTTATTCATATTGATAATAGTAGTACTATTTGCATTATTAAAAATCCAGTGCAACATTCTAAAACAAAACACATTGAAATTAGACATCACTTTATAAGAGACTGCAATGAGAAAAGATTAATTCAAGTTCTTAAAATTGCTTCAGAATAATACTTTGCAGATCTGCTAACAAAAGCTTTTGATGTTGGAAGGTTTCAGTACTTGGTAGCAAGTATTGGAATGCTTAATCTTCAAATTTTTCAATCTAATGTGTTTTTGTATATAAATTTTTGTTTGTGCTGCTGGCTTTATAAGATACTACTGTTAGTAAAAAGTTTGTGCTACTAGTACAAATTTAAATTGTGTTATTCATACAGTTAGTCCTATGATTATTCTAATACAAGACAAGTACTTTGTACATTGTTCTTTTGGTTTTAGACTAACAATTTCAGGTATGAACATGTGAACACAAAGGAAGTTTCAAGTGAAATACGTGAGCAGCATAATTATAATACTAGTTGCTAACATAATAGGTTTATGATAGAAAGAGTTTGGGAATTTCAAACCTCCTTAAAACTTCTTTCTTGAAGGTTGATTATGATGTTTTACATTGAATTGATGACTTAGTTGATCAGAAAGTAACTGATACAACTCACTTTCTATCATTTTATACTTTTAAGTATAATGAGCAAGTCTAAGGACATCTGATAGAAAGAACAGCTAGTGAAAGTGAATCTAACATTTGTGTTAGAGGCAACAATTGCTATGAGCTGGAAACCCTGTCAAGAAAGCCTTTTGAATAGGTTTATCTTTACACAGGCAGTTATTTATAACTGAAAACATTGGTTCTCACACAACCAGAGGTTGCTTTAAACCGAAATTTTGATTAAGTGTCTGTTATACACTTAATCCCTTCAAAATGGTTGAAAGCAGTATGAGTTTTAATAATAAAATCATGAACATACTGCTCAGTCAAAAGTTTCTTAAAAAGGATTTTCAAAAGGACAAAGTAAAACCATCCATTGATGGATAATGAGTCAAATGCCCCATGAATCACCTCTCATAGGAGTTAACACACCTAGAAGTGATGAGGGCAGCAAATTAAACTCTTAAGGAATTGATGGCTACATGTACAACATTATCTGATAACATGTTCTGATGGATAGCTCAGATGATGGAGAGAAATATTTTGGTACATAGTGAGAGATCTTCCAAACAAGGGAGGATAAAATGTTATTTGCATCTTAGGGGAGGAAATATCTCAGGAGAGGAAATAAAGCCCAAAGAAGGAATATTAACCAATGAAAGGGAGGAAAAGACAAGAGCATACAAGATGATGACATGGAGGTTGAAAATGACAAGAACAGAGCTTATTCTGGAGTATTATATAAATTCAGAAGGGATGAAGCATTCCAAAGGAGAAAGTTCTATCTAGGTCAAATGGAGAAAAGTTTCAATTTCAGTTTCACTGCGTTTGTTCATCACTTGCAAAGGCATGCTGATAGATGATTTCACTTGTTGAAACAAGCATTCAAGATACACAGCATCATTGCCTCTTATAATTCCTCCATCCAAGGAAATTGCACCATCTTTTAGGCTTTGTTTAAAGCTTGAAGATAGGTACTAATATTGTCGAAGTCAAAAGAAAATAGCAGATGAGTTACTAAGAAAGATATTTAATCTTGAAGAACAGAAGTGTTTGAAAGATCTTCACAATCCATAATTTAATTCAGAAACATGTTGAAAAGGATTCACATGTTTAGGGGAGGATTGTTGGGAATTAAATATTCAAGAAGTTTAATATCGGTTTCTGCTCAAAGAAATACTCTAAGTATCATTCTACTGCTAGAGCATTTGATCCTGCTGCTAGGCTTAACATTCTACTGCTGAATGATTCTGCTGCTGGTGAAGAACTTTCTACTGCTAAGTGGATAACTATTGAAAGATTCTGCTGCTGAGTAGATAAGTATTCAAAGATATTATGTGTATTAAAGTCAACAATACACGGTAGATAATATCTTACCCCATGTGATCAGTCATTATGTTATATTCTCAGAACAAGTTGTAAACATAGATACATGTTGTATCTTAATGACTGACTCTCTCAAAGCAAGCGTTCGATTAGACTTGACAATATTATAAAGATCTTTCTTGTGTTATAAAAGAAAGATCTTAGACTAGATATGTAAACAACTAAGTGTGAATTATTAAGTGCTTAGAAAATAACTCTCAAGAACATAGAACAATCACAAATATCACAAGATATAGAAACATAAGATTCAAGGTTTTGTAACCCTAGTGATAGTGAAGATCACTCGTATTATCTTGAATAATATTGAATCGTTTGGTGATAACATTGCATGTTCTTTGTTCTATATACACAAGCATAACTGTTCCATTTCCATAACACAAATAACCTTCTAAGTGTGATTAAGTAAATTCCGCGTACTTGATCATATTAACTCAACTTATCACATACACAAAGCAACAAAGGTTTAACCACCTTACCAGTATATCGAATCCCTCTCATTCACCCTTTTCTTTTTAAGAGAGTTTTATATGTGAGTGATAATTTGAAATTTGAGTGTGAATGAGATTTGAATGAGGAAGATTAGAGAGAATAAAAGGTTGAAGAGATGGATCACTATTCCTAACCCTTCGAGTGGTGTGGGAGTTTGTGAAGAGAGATTTTTTAATGTTGTGGTTTGGTACTTCAAATATTTCATGTTGTGGCACGACAATATGGTTTGAAACAACATATTATTCGAGGCAACACGAAGGTAGAAAGGAAATAGACAAACAAAAATCTCTTAGCAAAAAATAATCATATAGAGACTATTATAGTTGATGAGCATGTTAGATAAGTTCGCATTATGATATAAAGAATAGTCTAAATAATTGATTGTTAACAACTAAAGAAGAATATAAACATGTAATATAAATATGTAGATTACTATAATAATTAGTATAGCTACTAATTATATAACCATAATAGATTAGTATTGCAAAAAGATTAGAGAGCAATTACTTATAAACCAAAATACTAACAAGATGGCAAACAACATAGGTTATGAAAACAATTATTTAGTGTTAAAAGAAAAACATGCATTTCCTATATTTTCTTAGGTGGCTTTTTGAGATCATTCTCAAAAAATGATTTATAAGCTTTTAATATACCTGTAGGTTCATTGACGAAGAGATTTGATAGATCTTTTGGTTCTTCTATGTGTGTCAGCTTTGTTCTTCCTTTGATTGAAAGTAGTTTTAGAACTTTCCTATCATGAAGATTTCTTGAAGAATATTTATTATGACTATCTAATGAATTAGTATTAATGTTAGAATATATTAAGGATATTATCAAAACTATCATTATCCAAGATGGAAATTTTATCATATTTGTAAAAATGAAATTAACGTTAGTTTTTGTGAAGAATTTCCATCTTTGTAGTTTTCAAAAATTCACTGATCGTTTCAAGTTTTTAAAGTACAATATACTCAAAGAAACTTGATAACGTAGCTCTGATGCCAAGTGTAGAAAACTAGAAGGGGGGGGGGGGGGGTTGAATAGTTTTACCAACTAAAACTATGTTTAAAACATTTAGATTGACTTATGTCAATCTTTTTGATATTTTGATATTGATAGTTAGATATGAAAAATATTAAAGACGAGTTAAAGTAAAGAGAGATAAAACCGTGACACAAATATTTATAATGGTTTGGCTACAAGGTCACCTTCCTTGCCCAACTCCACTCCCTGAGTTCCCAACTCGAGAGTTCGTAAACACTAGATCCACAAGCTCCTTATCTGGCAGAGAAGCCTTCACAACGTCGCTTACACTTTATCCGGTACAAAGCTAGATACCGAGTTCTTGTTCAAGTAAGAACCTTCCCTAACGTCGCTTACAATTTATCCTGTACTAAGCTAAACACCGGGTTCTTTTACAATGGAAGAACTAATCCAACAACACAAACTTACTCTACAAGTTCATGGTACAATGTGATGTATGAAATACAAGTATCAATTCAGTGATCTTGTAATGATGAAGATGGCAAGCAACACTTCTCTTGAAGCCTGCAAGTCTTGTATGCTAAAGTCGTGATCTCGCCTTTTACAAAGGACTTTGAGAATCACTAAAAGAAAAACTACAAGAATGATCTTAGATCTGAGGTTAGAGAGATATAAGAATATAGGAAGAGTTATGACAGAAAGGGGTGGAGAATGATGAAGAAATAGCTTGCTATTTATAGGCAAAATTCACTCTGACCCGCCTGATACGACAGATCCCTTACAAAAGGGATCCGAATGGCTTTACCCAAGGGATCCGGCAGACTGGATCAACCAGTCTGGATTGTGGGTGACAACTCCGGATTTTGGGTCATGGGTTTTGGTTCTTGGGTCATGGGTACTGGTTCTTGGGTCATGGGTATTGATTTTTGGGTTAAAAATACCCATTTGATGTCATGCATGATATAACTAGTATATTTACTTAAAACATTTATATATATTAGTTTAAATAAAATGTAAGTAACACGTGTTACTTTTAAGTGTTTTATAAAAAATGATTTTAACTTTATGTAAATTATTATACTAGATGTATTATCCTTGAGTATTAGGTAAAGCATTTGATTTGCATAATGAGTTAGAAAACTATTGGCTCAAAAACTTACGTATTTTATTTTTGTCGTTAAAATGATTTTACGATTGTTATAAACAAAACATAAAGAAATCGTAAAATATAAATAAACGATTTTACGACTTATTTGTGTTAACATGAAGATACGGGCTGCATTCTTTTATTTGACTTAATATTTTCATATATAATGAGCCAAATAAGTTAATGATTGAAGTTTTATAAAAGTTTAGAACTGTGTTATGTTAAGTCACAACACTAATTTATTAAAAAAAATTACAGTATTGTATAAACTGATATACCATATGCATAAACTATTTAAGGTAGTCAATCAAATAAAAAGTGGGAGAATCTTAAAAAGTCTACAAAGTGATTATAACCATCCGTTTTTTTATCTAGATCTCCACCCTATATTCATGAGATGTGTTATACATACCCTCCCTATGTTGTCACATCAGGGAAGAGTTGGTCAAACCGTACAACTCGCGATGCACACCGTACAAGCCAGCGATGTATCCCATGATTGGATACCCTCCCTAACCACACCCATATTCATTTCCCCATTTTCCCCGTAAATCTATTCCCCATTAAAATCTCTCCCATAAAAAACACACACGCAAATACAAACACAAATCTAATCGAAGAAAATGACGACATCAATCTCAATCGTCGCCGCACTGGTAACCACAGCAACAACCGTCACCATTACGCCATCGACAACCGCAGCTGACTCACAGAGGTTGTTTCAGAGGCTATGGACAGATGAAGATGAGATTGAGTTATTATAAGGCTATTGTAAGTTGAAGTTAACACTTAAGAAAAAAACATATTTACAGGTCTTTAAGTCAAGATTTAACTAAAAGCAGATGAGCCATGTGAATGTTTAATAAGAATTTAATAAGAACCAGTTAGTTGAGAAGTTGAGATGATTAAAGAAAAAGCATAGAAATGTTGTTAGTAAGATTGCTTAGTTGTGGAAAAGCGCTGGGACCATTTTTTATAGGGCTAGTTTTTAGTTGGGCAAATGCTAAAAAAATACATCAAAGTTGACATTTTTTGCGATTGTATGGTGCCACCTTTTTTTTTGGTAAATGTATGACTAAAGATTGAATTCAGGTCATTGTGTGGATCGAACTTGAATACTTTTTGTTATTGTATGTATCCCGTTAGTTAAACGTCACATCATTAGTCCTTTATACTAACGGCCGTTAGTAAATAACTTACAATTCCGTTTTCTTACGTTTTTATACATTTTCAGACGTTTTCGTCCGTGTTTCTACGTTTCCGTCTGTTTTTGCACGTTTTCGTCCATTTCCATCAATTTTTTTGCGTTTTCGTCCGTATTATTACGTTTTCGTCCGTTTTTGACGTTTTCGTCTGTTTTTACACATTTTCGTCTGTTTTTAAACGTTTTCGTCCGTTTCCATCAATTTTTATTGCGTTTTCGTCCGTTTTTTTACGTTTTCGTCTGTTTTTACACGTTCTCGTCTGTTTTTGCACGTTTTCGTCTGTTTCCATCAATTTTTATTGCGTTTTCGTCTTTTTTTTTACGTTTTCGTCCATTTTTTACGTTTTCGTTTGTTTTTACACGTTTTCGTCCGTTTTTACACGTTTTCGTCCGTTTCCATAAACTTTTATTGCGTTTTCGTCCGTTTTTTACGTTTTCGTCTATTTTACACGTTTTCGTTTGTTTTTGCACGTTTTCGTCCGTTTCCATCATTTCTTTTTGCGTTTTCGTCCGTTTTTTTACGTTTTCGTTTCTTTTTGCACGTTTTCGTCTGTTTTTGCACGTTTTCGTCCGTTTCCATCAATTTTTTTGGAAACAGACGAAAACGTGCAAAAACAGACTAAAACGTGTAAAAACAGACGAAAACGTAAAAAATGGACGAAAACGTGGAAAAACAGACGAAAACGTGTAAAAACAGACGAAAACGTAAAAAACAGACGAAAACGAAAAAAAATTGATTGAAACGGACGAAAACGTGCAAAAACAGACGAAAACGTGTAAAAACAGACGAAAACGTAAAAAACGGACGAAAACACAAAAAAAATTGTTGGAAATGGACGAAAATGTGTAAAAACGGACGAAAATGTAAAAAAAGGGACGAAAGCGCAAAAAAATTGATGGAAACGGACGAAAATGTGTAAAAACGGACGAAAATGTGTAAAAACGTACGAAAACGTGCAAAAACAGACGAAAACGTGTAAAAACAGACGAAAACGTAAAAACGGACGAAAACGCAAAAAAAATTGATGGAAACGGAAGAAAACGTGTAAAAACGGACGAAAACGTGTAAAAACAGAAGAAAATGTAAAAAACGGACGAAAACGTAAAAAACGGACGAAAACGTGCAAAAACAGACGGAAACGTAGAAACACAGACGAAAATGTCTGAAAATGTATAAAAACGTAAGAAAACGGAATTGTAAGTTATTTACTAACGGCCGTTAGTATAAAGGACTAATGATGTGACGTTTAACTAACGGGATTCATACAATAACAAAAAGTATTAAAGTTCGATGCACACAATGACCCGAATTCAATCTTTAGTCATACATTTACCCAAAAAAAAGGTGGCACCATACAATCGCAAAAAATGTCAAATTCAATGTATTTTTTTAGCATTTGCCCTTTTTAGTTTTCTACAAAGTTTTTTTTAGTTTGTTATTTTTAGTTTCTAGTATTTTAGTTTGTAATTTTTATACTGCTAGTTTTTTAGTTTGTAATTTTATACATAGAGGTGATGTTCATCAATAAAAAACATTGATCATCGAATAAGTTGTTCATCAATAAAAAGTGTTGTTCATCAATAAAAAAAAGTTGTTCATTAATAAAAAGAGCTAATCATCAATTCTTCAATTTTTTGCTGAACAACATCACAATCTTCATTAGTTTTCTTTGATATTGTTCATCAGTTAGATCACGTTACTCATTAGTTCATCAGTTTTTCTTTTTCTTTTTTTTTTTCTTTTTTTTTTAATTTTTAAGAAAAAAATATTATGTTCATTAATTTTCTAAAAATGAAATTATAGTGTTTATCAGTTCATCAGTTTTCTAAAAAATAAAAAATAATAGTATTCATCCGTTTTTTTAAAAATATCATAAGCATGAGTAGTAGGGGTGTTCATGGATCGGGTAATATCCGCAGTAACCGAAAACCGAAACCGAACCGAACCGAAAATAACCGAACCGAATTGGTAAAAACCGAACCGAACCGAACATTTTAATCGGTTTATGGTTCGGTTATGGGTTTAGCATATTGACAACCGAACCGAACCGAAAACCGAATTATAATTAATATTTAATATTTTTTATATATTAATTAAAAAAATATAACTTGACTAACCCTAGGACCTATGATGTTAGGGTATTTTGTGTTCAATAGATGTTAAAACTTGTTTAGGTATGTCGTTTTGCATATATTTTGGCATACCGTCATGGGGTCATGTGCTATGATTAGTTATTTCTTAGGAAAGTTAATGTATCTGGATGATGTATGTTCTATTCTCTAGGTTTAATCATTTGACATACATATCAATATGTGTATGCAAGACTGTTATGGTTCAATATTAGAGCAAATATAAATGTTGTTCAATATTCAAGTACAAAATTTCGGTTTTCGGTTTTGACCCATAACCGAACCGAACTTCGGTTCGGTTCTCGGTTCGGTTCGGTCACAAATATTTTCGGTTCGGTTCGGTTTTCGGTTATGACTCAAAAAAAAATTTTAACCGAACAACCCGAACCGAATAAACCAATTAACCGAGAACCGAACCGATGAACACCCCTAATGAGTAGTATATGTTAATTATGATTCAGGTTATTAAGATCTCGATCCTGATATTAGGATCTTATAATTTTACGATACTACATAGCAAAAACGATCATGATCCTACGTAGGATCTTTGCAAGCTTAAATTCTTATATGATCTCAATCTTGACCATAGGATCTTAAGATCTAATCCGATCCGATCTTACTTTTCTCAAATAACAAACTAAAAACTATAAATTTCTGGATTATGTTTTATAAACTTTAAAAACAACATTTTAATCTTTTTAAGCAGTCAATAATCATAATTAATGACAACATTTTCATGAAACATTTCAATAATCTTGTGTTTATGATATATACTAATTTGTAGATTTGTACAATTTTAAAAAGGCTATTAAGGGAAATGACGTTATAGTAGGGTCTTAAGATACCGATCCGATCTTACAATCTTGATTTTTCAAAAAAAAACAAGCATAAGTAGGTTCCTGATCTTGAACTTGAAAATCTTGAGGTGAACATCTTCATGTTGTATAAAACTTTTTATAAATTGACAACGCTCTAACATCGTTCTAAATTTTGATTGTTTCATCTTCTTTGTTAATTTTAATGAACATGTATGCCATTCATACCTTAAAGATCTATCATAAAAGTCAAAAATGAAAGTCTTTATGCGTATATATAGAAGTGAAGTGGTATCTTATGTTTTCATAGTAACGGTTGTTCTAAGATAGTAAACAAGGTCATATACTTGAAAAGTGATATTGAAATACATTTAGGGTGCGTTTGGTATGCTTCCATGAATGACAATGGATATGAGTTTGATAGTAGTGGTGGGTCCCTCACCTATGAAAGATTTATTCCCACCTAGTTTGATGTATATGGAGTACGGATAATATCTCACTTTCATAGTCATAGTGGTGGGCCCTCTCATCATAAACAAACACCATTAATCACTTTTATAGTGATAGTTTGATTCCCATAGGGGGAAACGAAACGCACCCTTAAGGTTTTAACTTATTTATACTTGGATTCCATCATTTGTAAAAAAAAATAATAATAAAAAAAAATGAAAGATGATAGTAGATGACTTATAAGACTAGACGGCGTGGGGAGCAACTCACCCTTTGGTGAGTTACTCACTCACGACCCACCCAAAACACAAGTCCAAAGTCACGGCCAAAATGAGGTTGTTTGGTGAGTTACTTACTATAGTGTTTATGTGGGGCCCAATTCAAAAGTAATTGTTGGGAATAAAATGCTCAAGTCAATGAGCCTGCCAGATGAAGTATTAGGTCTGCTAGTTCATTTTGAAGAAGTTGAAGATAAACTAACAGTACCTTCTGGGTGAGAAGGTACTGCTAGTAAAAGAAGGTCCTGCCAGTTTGAACGTCAAGTTGTTAGATATTTTATTTGTAGATATTTTAGTTGTATTATTAGTCTTTGTACATTGTAACACGTTAAGTAAAAGTAGTTCTGTCTTCCATGTTGTGCAGTAGATAATACTGAGTGTTTTACATTGGAAGTTGTAATAGTAGGTTAGAAAAGTCTTATTATCTTATTATAATGCAACTTGACAACATGTAAAAAGGGTTCCTTTCCCTATAAAAGGAACCCTTAGTCACCACCTTAGAAATATCTCTCTAACTATAAACTTTGTAATATTCAAAAACATCATAACCTCTCTAGTAACTTAGTTACAAATTCACAAATCCCTTTTACAAATCAAAGATTCAAGGTTACCTTTGTAATCCTGGTGATAGTTTAGATCACCCGTATTATCTCATAAATAATATTGAATCGTTTTGTGTTATTCACGTTGTGTTCATTGTTCTAAATAATTCACGTTTGCATATTCACCACCTTTGTTCCTTTAAGTGTGTTATAGTAAATTCCGCATACTAAATCACATTCATTCCTAAATATCCCAAACACATTATTAAGATCAACATCCCAAGTGTTTGTATAATCCTTCACAAGTGGTATCAGAGCTAGGCTGATATTTACGATTTAAAAGAACAATGGACTTTGAACACATTCAAACCAATGTGTCTGAAAAACTTCCATTACTCAAACAGAATGAGTTTGAGATGTGGAGACTGAGGGTAGAGCAATACTTCCAAGTGCAAGACTATGCACTTTGGGAGATTATTGAAGAAGGAACATCATTCAAACCTACAATCACCACCTCCACAGTAAACGATGCAATAGTAACAAATGTGCAAGTGAACCCAAAAACCTCATAAGAAAGAATCCAAAAGAGAAATTATCTTAAGGCCAGGAGTATGCTTCTCATGTCTATTCCAAATGACCAGCTTTTGATCTTCAACAAGTACAAATGTGCTAAAACCCTTTTTCAAGCTATTGTGGCTAGATTTGGTGGAAATGATGCCACCAAGAAAACTCAGAAAACTCTCCTCAAACAACAGTTTGAAAACTTTTCAGCCACAACAAATGAGTCTTTGGACAGCATGTTCAATAGACTACAAAAGCTTTCAAGTCAGTTAGCCATTCATGAAGTGCTGATATCTCAAGAAGACTTAAACTCCATATTCCTTAGGAGTTTACCCTCTGAATGGGGCATGCATGTCATTGTCTAGAAAAACAAACCAGATATTGATTACATGAGTCTTAATGATCTTTACAGCAACTTCAAGATAGTAGAACATGAAGTGAAGAAGTCTACTAGTTCAAGCTCAGGGAATATGGCCTTTGTGTCATCTCCCAGCACCTCAAGGATAGTAGATGAAGAAAAAGATGGTAGAGAAGAAGGTACTGCCAACACAAATTTTGGTACTGCCAATACTTCTAGCAGTACCAAAACAATTCTAGATGAAACAATTGGTTGTGCTTTCCTGACATCACAACACAATGGTTCCATATTGACTTTTGAAGATATTCAAGAGATCAATGATGAAGATCTTGAGGAAATGGACATAAAGTGGCAAATTTCACTTCTTAGCATGAGGGCTAAGAAATTTCTGATGAGGACTGGAAAGAAGATTACCATCAATGGTAATGAGCCTGCTGGGTATGACAAGTCTAAAGTGGAGTGCTACAACTGCGACATGAAGGGTCACTACTCAAGAGAGTGTAGAAGACCAAAGAAGCAGGATGATAAGGGAAGAGGTTTTGAGAACAAGAACAAGGAAAGCTTTGAGAACAAGAGCAAGGCTGTGGAAATCACTGAGCCTAAAGCTATGGTAGCTATTGATGGGCTAGGTTTTGATTGGAGCTTTACGGGTGAAGAGGAGTCAACTTCAAATGAAATGGCTTTAATAGCTTTCACCAGTCCTGAGGTAAAAATTACAAAATGTTCTAATACTTGTGAAGTTTTTGAAGAATTAGAAACTTTAATGAAACTTTATGATGAACTGAAAGTAGAACAAAGAAAAACTCATCAAGACCTAGTTAATCATAAGTGTAGTATGGCCAAACTTGAGAAGCAGTTAATCCACTTTAGGGAAAATGAACTCACTTTTTCTGACACAAAAGGCATTCTTAATAAGGAAATATTTTTGAAAGATGCTGAAATAAACCTGTTAAGAACTGAGTTTGCTAAAGTGAAACTGGCAAAGGATAATATTTAACTAACTGTTACCACATTAGAAAATGTTTCTGACTGTAATAGAAGGATAGTTGAAAATCAAATGAACAAGAGAATCAAATATGGGATTGGATACAATACTTGTCCACCTCCTTACAGAGGAATCCCCTATCCCCCAGGTTTAGATCTTGCAGAATCAGGTTCACTTGAATTCACCAATAAACCACTAGATAATGAGAAACCTGTAGAGAAAAGTGAACCTTTTGAGAGTGCTAGTGATACTTCACTCTCTAACAAAAAGGTGCTCACTGATAAGAGCTCAGATGCTCCAATTATTGAAGATTGGACATCTGATGATGAGGAAAAAGAGACTGTTTCAAAGAAAGGAAACAAAGTAGGACCACCCAGTCCTAAAAGTTTAGAGATTAAGACAAAAGCTAAAACTGTTCTGAAAACAGTTGAATGTTGTGCTAAGTGTAATAGCAAACCTAGAGGTAGCCAGAGAAATTGGAACAATCTTAAGTCACACCAACTTGGTGATGATTTTGTTATGTACAATAAGGCTTGCTATTACTGTGGTAGTTTTAATCATACTCATGCTTATTGTAACAATTGGGTTTCTGGGAGTACATCAAGGTCTAAAACAAATGGAACAAACCCCAGAAAAAGTTTTGTGAAGTCTAACACACCAAAAGTTAATCATACTGTTAGACCAAATAAGCCTGTTAACTCAAAACCAACTACTAAGGGTGCAAGAAATACTTTCAAACATGCACCAAGAGTTGTGAAAAGTCCCATTGAAAAGAACTCTGTGGTTAAAACACAAGATTAGAGACCAAAACCAAAAGGTCCTGCTAGACCAAAAGGTCCTGCTAGACCAAATGGTACTGCCAAAATTAGTACTGTCAGACCAAGGACCACAAAATGGGTTAAAAGGGAAAATGTTGTTAAGTCCTCAGCATGTTGGATATGGAGACCACTCCTATCAAAAGGTGCATCAACAGTCCTAAAAAGGTTTGATTTCATTGATGCACGAGGCAAACCCAAGTCAGTCATGGCTTGGGTACCCCAAGGAAACTAATATGTTTATATATGTGCAGGAACATTCAAATGATATTGCTGATCAAGGATATGTAGATAGTGAATGTTCAAGGCACATGACAGGCAACATGTCTTACCTCACAAACTTCAAATCATTTGATGGAGGATATGTTACCTTTGGGGGAGGAATCAAAGGAAAGATTACTGGTAAAGGTACAATCAAAACCAGTAAATTAGATTTTGAAAATGTGTACTTTGTGAAAGAGCTTCAGTTTAATCTACTCAGTGTCTCACAAATGTGTGACAAAAAGAATAATGTTCTTTTCTGTGAGACTGAATGTCTTGTACTTTCTCCTGATTTTAAGATGCCTGATGAAAGTCAGATTCTTCTTAAAATCCCAAGAAGGAACAATATGTACAGTGTTGATTTAAAGAACATTGTTCCTAAGGAGAGTTTAACTTGTCTAGTAGCAAAAGCCTCATTGGATGAATCTATGCTTTGGCATAGAAGGCTTGGTCATATAAACTTTAAAACAATCAATACAATTGCAAAATATGATTTGGTTAGAGGTTTACCCAAAAAGATTTTTCAAAATGACCAAACCTGTGTTGATTGTCTTAAAGGCAAACAACATAGAGCTTCTTGTAAGCCCAAGACCCATAACTCAATTTCTCAAGCTTTATACATGCTTCATATGGACCTTTTTGGTCCTACTTCTGTGAGTAGCTTGAATGGTAAAAAATATTGTCTTGTAGTTACTGATGATTACAGCAGATTTTCTTGGGTTTTCTTTTTAAGAACTAAGGATGAAACTAGTGAGATCCTTAAGTCTTATATAACTGAGGTAGAAAACCAAGCTGATAAGAAAGTGAAAGTAATTAGATGTGACAATGGGACAGAATTTAAGAATAGGGTTATGGATGAATTTTGCAAAGAAAAAGGAATAAAAAGAGAATTTAGTGTAGCTAGAACCCCACAGCAAAATGGAGTAGCAGAAAGGAAAAATAGAACACTAATAGAGGCTGCTAGAACAATGTTAGTAGACTCTAAGTTGCCTATTTCATTTTGGGCTGAAGCTGTAGGTACTGCTTGTTATGTGCAGAACAGGGTTCTTGTGATTAAACCCCATAAAAAGACTCCTTATGAACTTTTCTTTGGTAGAACACCATCTTTAAGTTTTATGAGACCTTTTGGATGTCATGTCACTATTCTCAATACCAAAGATCATCTAGGAAAGTATGAAGGAAAAGCTGATGAAGGCTTCATGATAGGGTATTCTTTGCAAAGTAAGGCCTATAGGGTGTATAATAGTTGCACTAGGCTAGTGGAAGAAAATATGCACATAGAGTTTCAAGAGAAACTACCAAATGTTGCAGGCATTGGGCCAGATTGGCTTTTTGACATTGATAGGCTTTCAGAATCTATGAATTATGTGCCTGTTACAGGTACAAATACTAATGATAATGCTGGTTTTGAAGACAATGTTGAAACAGCTGAAAATGAAGATTACATCTTGATGCCAATTTGGAAAGGATTGGATTTATCTTCAAGTCATGAAGAACCTTCAAATACAGAAAATGAAGGTGTTGAAGATGATCATGAAACTCAGGGTCAAGAGAATCAAGAAAATAGTGCAGATGGAAATGGTACTGCCAGTTCACCAGATGGTACTGCCAGTTCACAAGTTGGTACTGTTGAACCATTAAATGTTCAATCAAATGATTCCTTACCAGAAGATGTGGGGATTGGCAATCTTCCACTTACCTATGAAGTTCCTACAACACACAACACAAGAATTCTCAAAGATCACTCCATTGATAATGTGATTGGTAGCATTGATTCTGGTGTTAAAACAAGAACTCAAGTCTTGTCTTCAGACCAAGAAGGGTTTATCTCATCTGTCTATGAAGAAAAGAACCATGAAGTTGCCAACATATGCCTGTTTTCATGTTTTCTCTCACAGGCTGAATCCAAAAACATCATAACCTCTCTAGTAACTTAGTTACAAATTTACAAATCCCTTTTACAAATCAAAGATTCAAGGTTACCTTTGTAATCCTGGTGATAATTTAGATCACCCGTATTATCTCATAAATAATATTGAATCGTTTTGTGCTATTCACGTTGTGTTCATTGTTCTAAATAATTCACGTTTGCATATTCACCACCTTTGTTCCTTTAAGTGTGTTATAGTAAATTCCGCGTACTAAATCACATTCATTCCTAAATATCCCAAACACATTATTAAGATCAACATCCCAAGTGTTTGTAAAATCCTTCACAAGTGGTATCAGAGCTTCTTCAATTCAAGCTTCAGAAGGTTTGGAAACTGGTTGATTTGCCCAAAGGTCACAGGGCAATTGGAACCAAATGGGTGTTCAGGAATAAGAAAGATGAAAGGGGGATTGTGATCAGAAACAAGGCAAGATTGGTGGCCCAAGGGTATACTCAAGAAGAAGGGGTGGATTATGAAGTGGTTTTTGCTCCAGTTGCAAGACTTGAAGCAATTAGGCTATTCTTGACCTATGCTTCTTTCATAGGCTTCTCTGTTTACCAAATGGATATTAAGAGTGCTTTCTTGTATGGTACTATTGAAGAAGAAGTGTATGTTTCTCAACCTCCAGGCTTTATTGATGCAGAATATCCAAACAAGGTGTATAAGGTTACCAAGGCTCTTTATGGTCTACACCAAGCTCCTAGGGCATGGTATGAAACATTGGCTTTCTATTTGTTGGAAAATGGATTTCAAAGAGGCAAGATTGATCCTACTTTGTTCATCAAAAGAACCAAGAAAGACATCTTGCTGGTGCAAATTTATGTTGATGACATTATCTTTGGATCCACTAACCAAGAGTTGTGTGTGGAGTTTGAAAAAATTATGCATAGTAAGTTTGAAATGAGTTCCATAGGGGAACTTACTTTCTTTCTGGGTCTCCAAGTGAAACAATCAAATGAAGGCATATTTATCAGCCAAGATAAGTATGTAGCAGAGATCCTGAGGAAATTTCAGTTTGCAGATTCTAAGGTTGCAAGTACTCCAATGGATTCAGAAAAGGGGTTACTCAAGGATGCTTAGGGTAAAGATGTGGATGTGCACAATTACAGATCAATGATTGGGTCCTTGATGTACCTTACATCATCAAGACCAGATATCATGTTCCCAGTGTGTGTATGTGCAAGGTTTCAAGTAAATCCCAAAGTTTCTCATCTCACAGCAGTCAAAAGGATCTTTAGATATCTCAAGGGTCAACCTAGGTTGGGTCTATGGTATCCAAGGGAATCATCTTTTGACTTGGTGGCTTATTCTGATAGTGACTATGCTGGTGCAACCCTAGACAGAAAATCCACAACTGGTGGATGTCAATTTCTTGGCTGCAGACTCATATCATGGCAATGCAAGAAGCAAAAAATGGTGGCTAACTCTACAACTGAAGCAGAATATGTTGCTGGTGCAAGTTGTTGTGGGCAAGTGCTTTGGATCCAAAATCAATTGCTTGACTATGGGTACAATTTTCTTAACACCATTATTTACATTGACAATAGCAGTACTATTTGTATCATTAAAAATCCAGTTCAACATTCAAAAACAAAACACATTGAAATCAGACACCATTTCATAAGAGATTGTAATGAGAAAAGGTTAATACAAGTTGTCAAAATTGACTTTGCAAATAATTTTGCAGACCTTCTCACCAAAGCTTTTGATTTAGGTAGATTTAAATACCTGGTAGCAGGTATTGGAATGATTAATCTTTGAAAAATATGTGTTTTTGTACATAAAATATATGGTACTGGCTCTTAAACATAGTACTTGATGAAGCGAAAAGTGTACCGCTTTTAAGGGGTCATTTAAGCCCTAAATCGTATTTATTTGATCAAATATTGCCCTAAATCGTTCCTTTTGTCATTTTAGGTACTTTTGAGGAGAAATCTGGAAAAGGAGGCATTTTGGACGTTTTTGGAGCATAAAAGTGAAGAAAACGACAAAGTCTCAAAAATCGGCTAAAAGTTACCTTTGACGGCGTCAGAATTTACTCCAGACGGCGTCATGCCTTGGCAAGAAAAGGTGGACGTGAAATTTACTCATGATAAGCCAGTGAAAATTGCATGTGAATTCTGACGGCGTCACGCTTTAACTTGATCAAGGGCGTCACGGCTTAATTCAAAGAGGGACGGCGTCACGTTCAAGGTCCGACGGCGTCAAGCCTTGATAAGCCAGAATGGATTTTTAAGAGCTAAAGAGGGACGGCGTCAAGAAGGTCATCCGGGAACCCTAAAAGCGGCGAGGTGACGGCGTCACACTCCATAACGTGACGCCGTCAGATGCAAAAGTCTATATATAGTTTTCTAATTTTTTGTCATTAGTGTGGAACTTAGTGTGTGGAATTTTGGGAGAAAACCCTAAGACGATTTTAGCATCTTTTTCAAGGCTTTTTGCCTTGAGATCTTCCATGTTACATTGAAGATAAGTTATCAATTAATCATTCAATATGTCTATGTGTTGTTTGATTTTATCTTATTCTTGTCTTTTGATTAACATGTTAGGCTAGATTTATCTTGTGTTTGCTTAGATCTAATGAAACCTAGCTATTGATTATTGGTTATTAGTGTGTTATTAGTTGTATTGGATGATTGTTTATCTATGTTAGGCTTAAGAAAACTGGCTAACTTCCTATTCGGTAACTTGCTTGAACGTCTTAAGAAACATGAACCAAATGCGTACTAAAGGTTTTTATGGTTGTATTTAATGCACAAGCGAATTCTAGTGATCCCATGTTAGGAGCTTCCTAGCCGGCTCGACATAGGAGTGAAGTAGGAGCTTGTAGAGTTGGGGAAGTACGTACGCCACCCCACGATTGGTATTAAGGAATACACCCGTCATCCACGCGACTAATACACACTAATCAACCGGTAAAAGATAGTTAGGGAGTAAGGAAATCTAAGTAAACACATTTCTCTACATATAAGTTTCCACCAAACTTTTCATTTTGTTATTTTATTTTACTGCATTCGTAGTTATTTGGGTTAGTTGGCTAGCAACTAATTCCGCCCACTCCTTCAAAACCCGAGATTTTACTTGCTTTCATAAAAATATAAAAACATAAAAAAAGAATCTTCCTCAACCCTTAGACCTATTAGAGTAGTCTTTCATACCTAACGAACACTATTCCCTGTGGAGAACAATCAATCCCCCGTACTTACCACTACACTATACTACATCGGTCAGGTACACTGCCTGGTGGGGTTGTAAGCCTCTTGAGATCCCTCGAGAGGTAAAACCTGTTGTAAGGTTGCAAAACCCACGCATCAAGTTTTTGGCGCCGCTGCCGGGGAATAGTTATTGTTTAGGTTGAATTTTTTATTTCTATTAGGTCTACTCACTAGATTCCTTTCTAGTGAGATTTTTTTTTTATTTTACTTTTCTAGATTTTCTTTAGTCTATCTTATTTCTTTGTACTTTTGTTTGTGATACCTTCCACTTACCTCATGAGTAACATTGGTCATTTGATCCCTGTTATTCGTGTTTTTCGCCGTGCAAACTTTCAACTACCCGTTCCCACCCCCATCATAGAAAACAACAACCTTTCACCCGACCATCACTTTGGTAACAATTCTGAGATGGAGGAGTCTGACCATGAGAATGACTATGTTAGTCCGTTTTACTACTCAGACTCCGATGAGGATACCGGTAATGGAGAAGTAGTTAACGAGGAATGGGGAAAAGAGGAAATTGATCCCTTTAAGTATGTTGACCCTAGGACTAAGATCGAAAAGGATAGTCTCTTTAACATGCAATTTCCGTGTAAGATTGGTTATCATGATTTTTATGCTTATCTTAACTCATCTTTGCCTATGAACATTATCTCTCGCGCGAATTATAATAAAATCATGGTAGATGAGCTAGAATATCAAGGTGATAACATCGTTGCTAGGACTAAGCCACTACACGTATTCGTTGGAAGTTTTGTGTATTTGGTGGATTTTATGGTTATGGAGAACTTAGGAGAATTCATTGATAACAAATTAACCCAAGTCATTTTTGGAGAACCCTTCAAAAGGTTGACCAACCTTGACGAAAAACTTGTGGACGGGTTAATTACATTCTCGGATGGGGATGAAGATTTTGTCTATCAAATGCCCCGAGCACATCCTAGGTTTAAGAACTACCCCATTGAATCTTGCAATAGAATTATGCCTATTGACTTGTTAAGTGAGAATGATAAGGGAAAGGGGCTCAATATATCACATGAGAAAAATAAGAGATATTATCATGGATGTTTGGAGCTAAATGATGAATACAAGAAAGATGAGGCAACAATTAGATGGCTCACACTCGGGTACGTGAGCATAAGCGACACTAGATAGATGGACTTTGAGTCTAGCTGCAAGACTCGTTAATAAAGAAAAGCGCTTCTTGGGAGGCAACCCAAGCTTTATTAGCTTTATTTGTTTTATTTGCTTTGTGTGTTTATTTATTTGCTTGTTTGATTTTATTTTCCTTATGTGTGTTTAATTTTTATCATTATTGATTCTTGTTCAAAATTAAATTGTGAAAATGCTTTATTTTGTTTTTAACTTCGTCTTAACTACATATAAAGGTATTTTGCAAAAGCTAAGTGTAAGGGAAATCTAAATCGGTTTATTAGAACACAAATGAACATGAATCATAATAATAATAAATTAACATACATATTCGTATTTGTTTGAGTCAAATGCTTGTATCGAGTCATAATGATGTTTTGCAGGATTTCCAGGAAGTAAGGTAAAGGTTTTCCCAGAAATTTTCCGGAAACTTAAAATGAAAATTTTTGTCAGGTCATTTCTGACGGCGTCAGGGTTTATAACCTGACGGCGTCAGATTTAATTTTCAGAAATTTTTGAAAGTTTTGTTTTCATAAAAAGTTTTTATTAAAATCTCCAACTTATAATCTCCAGGAATCTGCAAAGTTATCATTCCACAAGCATTATATCCTTATATATAGATTTTATCCCGCCGATGTTATGCAGGTTTTCGTGTTTGTTTTCTCAGGTTTAACAGGTTATTTTGGACAAGGAAATGTTTTTGGATCAAGCTTTTGGCGATGCATTAGTCATGGAGCTTCAACATTACTTTGGAAGAAGATTTAACCGTGTTACTTCATTATCCACCGAGCGAATCAGGGGAGTATTTGATTTCATTCTTTTACTTTATGCTTTTACATCTTGTTATTTGAACATTGGGGACAATGTTCATCTTAAGTGTAAGGGGAGGGTAAAAGTACGATTTTAGAGAATGCTATTACGCTTGATTTTTGTTTGTTTAATAGTAGATGTGTAATAAAACTGAGATAAATACTTGTTAGGGTAATTTTAGTGCCAAATTTAAAATTTTTTACAACATATAGGAGTGAAACTTTGATCTTAATGAGCGTCTCATGGATAGGAGTTATATGACTAGCACAAAAACCGTACCACTAAAAAATTTTCCACCCCCAAATATGTGAGGTTCGCCCCTAGAATTGGTAGGAAAAGCATTTATGCTATGATGTGTGTACCGGTAGCACTTAGATTCTAGAACTTGCGTTAGGACCATTCCGAGGCCACAAGTGAGACTACATTCGTGTAGTTAGATTTACTACATGATAAGAGGCATTAGGATTAACCCATTGTTTTACACCTGTGTTTTTGTTATAATTACATTGGCTACATTGGTCAAGTAATTCTCCCACACCCTTTGCGTTGTACTCATTTTTAGTACACGATACCCCTAGTACACCCCTCAGAGCCTATCTTTTCGTTTCGACCTTTAAGCATTTTACTTAAAGGAAGAATTTGTTACACCCCACTTAAATGTACACCCAAATCGCCTTAGCCTACCTTGTATGCACTCATTTTTAGTGCATTATTGTTACAACATTTGTTTAAACCCAAGTTAATTATCTAGTTGATTACATGGTTGCTAAGTCGAGTCATATCCTTGTACATATTGTTTTGGGCCGATTGGGACTCATGGGTAAAGTACTAGTGTAATGGAGTAATGGGGAAGAACATCATTTATTACCCCCATATGTGCTAAATATTTTAAAAGTACTCCAAGTTTTTCAATTATCTTAATTCGAGTCATTAGAATAGTTAATTGTAAAGTTATGTAAAAGTTCAAGTGTAAAGGGAATGCAATGCCCCTATGATGTATTATTTTGGATGGTAGGGCAAGAGTGTATGAAAAAAAAAAAAAAAAAAAAAAAAAAATCGAAAAAATCAAGAAAAAAAAAATCAGAAAATGAAAAAGTAGAAAAAACATACGGACTACCATCCCGTTTCATTTTATGTTTATTTTTATGTTTTTGTTATTTTGTTTCTAGCTTAAGATTGAGTCGAGTCTTGGCTTAGCAACATTGTATAGTACATGTAATTGATCAAGATCTTTAACTCGCCACCAGTAAAATATCCCTTATCCAACAAAACCGTGTTTTCCTTTTCCCTACACCTAACGTTATAACCCATTTAAAAGCCCTCTTTGATAGTTCATCTTAGGTGCTTACGCCTAGTGGAAGAGGTTTTCGATCCTTTCCCAAGCCTATGGTAATCTATTTGCTATGACAGGTAGTGAGAGATATTATCCGTTTTCATTTATGAGATTTATTTTGATGACACTTGAGAGATGTGAGTATCTAAACACTACTTGTGAGGTGCTAGTATGTAATCTCCGTGCTTATTATGATTGAAGTGGAACGATTATTTGTTGTAATTACTTTTATGTTTGCATTAAATGACCCCTAACTTGTATTTTGATTAGAATAAAAGCGCATTTGCTTGAGGACAAGCAAATCTCAAGTGTAAGGGTATTTGATGAAGCGAAAAGTGTACCGCTTTTAAGGGGTCATTTAAGCCCTAAATCGTATTTATTTGATCAAATATTGCCCTAAATCGTTCCTTTTGTCATTTTAGGTACTTTTGAGGAGAAATCTGGAACAGGAGGCATTTTGGACGTTTTTGGAGCATAAAAGTGAAGAAAACGACAAAGTCTCAAAAATCGGCTAAAAGTTACCTTTGACGGCGTCAGAATTTACTCCAGACGGCGTCATGCCTTGGCAAGAAAAGGTGGACGTGAAATTTACTCATGATAAGCCAGTGAAAATTGCATGTGAATTCTGACGGCGTCACGCTTTAACTTGATCAAGGGCGTCACGGCTTAATTCAAAGAGGGACGGCGTCACGTTCAAGGTCCGACGGCGTCAAGCCTTGATAAGCCAGAATGGATTTTTAAGAGCTAAAGAGGGACGGCGTCAAGAAGGTCATCCGGGAACCCTAAAAGCGGCGAGGTGACGGCGTCACACTCCATAACGTGACGCCGTCAGATGCAAAAGTCTATATATAGTTTTCTAATTTTTTGTCATTAGTGTGGAACTTAGTGTGTGGAATTTTGGGAGAAAACCCTAAGACGATTTTAGCATCTTTTTCAAGGCTTTTTGCCTTGAGATCTTCCATGTTACATTGAAGATAAGTTATCAATTAATCATTCAATATGTCTATGTGTTGTTTGATTTTATCTTATTCTTTTCTTTTGATTAACATGTTAGGCTAGATTTATCTTGTGTTTGCTTAGATCTAATGAAACCTAGCTATTGATTATTGGTTATTAGTGTGTTATTAGTTGTATTGGATGATTGTTTATCTATGTTAGGCTTAAGAAAACTGGCTAACTTCCTATTCGGTAACTTGCTTGAACGTCTTAAGAAACATGAACCAAATGCGTACTAAAGGTTTTTATGGTTGTATTTAATGCACAAGCGAATTCTAGTGATCCCATGTTAGGAGCTTCCTAGCCGGCTCGACATAGGAGTGAAGTAGGAGCTTGTAGAGTTGGGGAAGTACGTACGCCACCCCACGATTGGTATTAAGGAATACACCCGTCATCCACGCGACTAATACACACTAATCAACCGGTAAAAGATAGTTAGGGAGTAAGGAAATCTAAGTAAACACATTTTTCTACATATAAGTTTCCACCAAACTTTTCATTTTGTTATTTTATTTTACTGCATTCGTAGTTATTTGGGTTAGTTGGCTAGCAACTAATTCCGCCCACTCCTTCAAAACCCGAGATTTTACTTGCTTTCATAAAAATATAAAAACATAAAAAAAGAATCTTCCTCAACCCTTAGACCTATTAGAGTAGTCTTTCATACCTAACGAACACTATTCCCTGTGGAGAACGATCAATCCCCCGTACTTACCACTACACTATACTACATCGGTCAGGTACACTGCCTGGTGGGGTTGTAAGCCTCTTGAGATCCCTCGAGAGGTAAAACCTGTTGTAAGGTTGCAAAACCCACGCATCAGTACTGCTAGTTAGTCAAAAGGTACTGTCAGTTCATAATTGGTCCTGCTAGTATAAAGTTTGCTCTGTTTTGTTCATCTTGATGCTTAAATGTTTTCAATGCAATAAAACAAGTGCTTTACTTTCTGATCTTTGACTTTAACAATATCAACACATTGCTCCAATATTGGACTAAAAGATGGTGCAATTTCCTTGGATGGAGGAATTATAAGAGGCAATGGTGCTGTGTATCTTGGATGCTTGTTTCAACAAGTGAAATCATCTATCAGCATGCCTTTCTGAATATATATAATACTCCAGAATAAGCTATGTCATAATCTTGTACTCTGTTCTTTTGGTCAGCAACTAACAAATTTCAAGTTACTCAAGTTGATAACAAAACAAGGATCATGATGTGGAGATGGTATTCAGTTCACCAAGTTTTACAAACTTAAGAGCTGGCTAGTCCATAAGCAAACGGCTTTTGGTAAAGACAAATCAAATCCGTTGATGGTTGATAGTTTACCAAAAACTATATGGTATTTAACTAACCATACTTTACAGTAAATAGTTGACTAGTCCAAAGCAAACGGCTTTTGGTAAAGACAAGACAAATCCGTTGATAGCTGATAGTTTGCTAAAAACTATAAGGGATTTTTGCTAAAATTTCAAAGATACTGCCAAGTAAAATTTTCTTTCAAAATCAAAGGTACTGGTAGTTCAAATTTTGGTACTGGTAGAGTAAAATGGTATTGCTAGATAACCGTTGAGTCTGTCACTTAAAATTATAGCCGTTAGGTCTGGTAGTTAAAATTAGCCGTTGGGGTAATTCTGTAAATTTCTGATGTTTTTCTCGATTTAAGGGTCTGGTAATTATATTATATTATATTTCTCATATAAAAGATCTTTTTAACCGCCTCTTCATTTACTTATTATAAATTTTCTTATAGTCGGTTAAAAGTAAAACTCTCATAATATCTTTAATCAATCCTTATCACAATTAACACTCACCTTTCATCTTCTACCAGTATCACAATCAAATCCCACCATCCTAATCAAGTTTTTCCTTAACCTTCACCATGGCTGATCTAACTTTTGTTAAATGTCACAACCAGTTAGCATTTTTGGAAAAGTCTGAGGATAATGAATCTTTTCATCAAATAGTGGACTTTCTAAATGATTCTTACATCAGGTTTGCTTTACTTGTAAATACCACTATTTATGAATCACAAATTTTACAATTTTGGGAAACGGCTAAAGTTAAAACTTTTGAAAATGGGGACCAAAAGATAAAAGCCAAAGTGGATAGCAAAACCTTGACTCTTACCGAGTCATCCATAAGAAGACATCTTCGATTGGATGATTCAGATGGTATTAGTCAATTGCCTGATACTGAAATCTTTGAAAATTTGGAAAGAATGGGGTATAATGAAATTCTAATAAACTCACTTTTCTTAAAAAGCATTTTACCCCACAATGGAGATTTTTGATCCATACCATCCTTCATTGTTTAAGCCAAAAGAAAACCTCATGGGAGCAGTTTAGTGGTAACATGGCTACAGCTCTCATTTGCTTGGCAACAAAAAGAAAATTCAACTTTTCAAAACATATTTTTGAAGGATTGGTTAAAAATGTGGATAGCCAAACAAAGTTTTTGATGTATCCCAGATTTATTCAATGCATCATCACCAAATCAAAACTTTTGTTACTTCCCCCACACTCTCCTTATGAAACTCCAAAACTTTCACAAAAGGTGTTTTCAAATATGAAAATTGTTTTTAATGGGAAAGAAGTACCACTTTTTGAGGAAATGTTACCACAAAATGGTGAAGAACAATCCACATCATTTGAATCATCATCACCAAATTCTTCACCTGGATACATATCACCATCTCATCATCCATCACCAATCCCATCACCAGTACCATCTGTAACAACACCATCACCATCATATCGTGCATCACCATCTTAATCACCTCAACATCAAAGTCTGGATTCTCAGACTGTGAAGGAACTAAAGGAGAAAGTGCAGCTCTTGGAAAATGCTCTTCAAAGACAGAACACAAAATTTTCTAAGATCTAACACCAAGCTAGTTCAAAGGGTTAAGAAATTGGAGAATGAAGTGAAGATACTAAAGGGTAAAAGATCTTCACAGTTGGTTTTATCTAGTTCTTCAAGTTTAGATGCAGAAAGTATGGGTCTCTCTTCCAAAAAGGGGAGGATGGGTAGTTCTGAAGGTGAAGAGGAGGCTCAGTTTCAATTTCATGAAGGAACACAAGTATATGATGAAGAGCCTGCTGGTGCAGGGCAAGAGCCTGCTAGTGCAAAAGAGCCTGCTCAAATTAAGAGCCTGTTGGCTATGGATTATAGAGGTACTGCTGAAAATGTTTACAAAAGAAAGAGGGAATCACAGCCTCAGGGGGGTTGTTTGTTCAAGGAAAGTTATATGTTGCTGATGAACAATCTGCTGCTCCAAGTCAAGAACCAACCCCAAAAGAAAAGGGCAAGAAAATTCTGGTTGAAGATGAACCTAGGCCCAAAAGGTTAAAGAAAAGAGAGAAAGAACAGATAGCTTTTGATGAGGAAGTCTCCAAAAAGCTTCATGAAGAAGAAATGCAAAAAGCTTTAGAAGATTCAAGACTGCTTGCAGAAATGCAAGAGCAAATGGATGTTGCTCAAATTCTTCTTGACACTCAAGCTGCTCAGGAAACATTTGATGCTCAGATGCAATGGATCATTGCCAATGATCCAATTGTGAGAGGTCAAGCTAACATAATTTTGGATGACAAGAATCTTAACTCTGAAGAGAAAACAGTACAGCTTGAAACTTTTATCAACAACAAATATAAAGAAGCAGCTTTGGATAATATTTTTCAAAAGATTCAAGAAAGTCAGAAGAGAGGTTTTAAGGTGGGCTCATCTGAGAAAGATCAAGTGATTTTCATGAAGAGGTTTCTAAGAAGTCAAGCAAATTGGACTGAATCTCAACTGAAGAAGAAAACTCCTGCTGAAATCCACTTCCTTTATCTTAATGCCTACAAGACATGTTACTACAAGATCCCATCTGATGCTAAACCTTCAAAGAAAAAGAAAGGTGCTCAAAAGAAACAAGAAGCAGAATTGGATCCAGAACAAGTAAGTAAAATGATAATTGCTTTACCAACAATTATTCATGCTGATCCAATTAGGTCTAGACACCCTATTATAGATTGGGAGATTCACCATGATAGGTCAGGAAAGGCATGGAAGATAACCAGGGTTGGGGGTCAAACTGCCATCTTTAAAAATTTTGAGAATCTGATAAGGGCATGTGATAGAACTGATTTAGAAGAGTTGTGGAATCTAGTTCAAATCAGGCTAAACACTAAGCATAACACTGATGTTAAGGAACAAGAACTTTGGGTAGAGTTCAATAGGATGTATGATCCTGATCCAAAGGATGTTCATTGGAAGTTTCCATACCATGATCCTACCACCACATGGGAATTCCTAAGTCTTAGCAGTGTGCATCATCTTTTTACACAAAGTGGGATTGAGCTCTTTATGTTAGCTGAAAAAGAGTATCCACTGAGCTATGAAGTTCTTTCAACCATGATTTCCAAGAGGTTAAGGTGTGATAAGGATGAAGAAAGATCAGAAGTTGTTCAAAGTTTGTTGATGAGCATTTTTGAACAATGTGAAAGTAAAAGGAAGAATAGAGAGTGAAGTTTTTGGAAGAGTTCCCTCAGATCCTCAAGGTATAGATTTTATTCATATAAACTTGTTTATTTTAAAGGGAATAACAAGTTTAGGGGAGGATTGTTGGAAATAAAATGCTCAAGTCAATGAGCCTGCCTGATGAAGTATTAGGTCTGCTAGTTCATTTTGAAGAAGTTGAAGATAAACTAACAGTACCTTCTGGGTGAGAAGGTACTGCTAGTAAATGAAGGTCCTGCCAGTTTGAACGTCAAGTTGTTAGATATTTTATTTGTAGATATTTTAGTTGTATTATTAGTCTTTGTACATTGTAACACGTTAAGTAAAAGTAGTTCTGTCTTCCATGTTGTGCAGTAGATAATACTGAGTGTTTTACATTGGAAGTTGTAAAAAGTAGGTTAGAAAAGTCTTATTATCTTATTATAATGCAACTTGACAACATGTAAAAAGGGTTCCTTTCCCTATAAAAGGAACCCTTAGTCACCACCTTAGAAATATCTCTCTAACTATAAACTTTGTAATATCCAAAAACATCATAACCTCTCTAGTAACTTAGTTACAAATTCACAAATCCCTTTTACAAATCAAAGATTCAAGGTTACCTTTGTAATCCTGGTGATAGTTTAGATCACCCGTATTATCTCATAAATAATATTGAATCGTTTTGTGTTATTCACGTTGTGTTCATTGTTCTAAATAATTCACGTTTGCATATTCACCACCTTTGTTCCTTTAAGTATGTTATAGTAAATTCCGCGTACTAAATCACATTCATTCCTAAATATCCCAAACACATTATTAAGATCAACATCCCAAGTGTTTGTATAATCCTTCACAGCAATGTTTTTTTATTTGTTTTGTGAGTGTGTGTGGAATATCTAGTGGGGTATATATTGTATAAAGTGATTATTTTAGTGAAAAGTGAGGTATGGTGACCATAACGGATGTATGCTGAGTGGGAGTGAGTAAAAGTGAGAGAAGAGAAAAAGCTGAAGTGGCGGTGAGTGACTCACCCACCACTACTTTCAGCCTAAATGATGTATTAACATTATATTGGGACACGGAATAACAATTATCTCTTTCAACATGTGCATAATCTTACTGGCAATGTACGAGATGATGGAGCCAAAGGTCTAACAAAATCACATAAATATAATGGTCAGCTATAATAATAGTGGTTAGTCATATGAATAAGGGGGAGGGTGTTTCCCTTATATGAATTAACGCTAATGAAACCATTAACACTCATAGTCCCTTGACCAAACGATGTTAGTGGTTAGTCATATGTAACTTTTAAGAGTAAATTACAAAGATGGTCCCTGTGGTATGCGTTGACTTTCACTCTTGGTCCTTTGACTTTTTTTGTGCACATATAGTCCCCAACACTGAAACCATTAACACTCATAGTCCCTTGACCAAACGATGTTAGGTTTGACCGTTAAACACCCCTCATGTGACTTGCACATGAGGGTAAAATAGTCATTTTACGTACCATCTGTAACACCCCCTAAATTATGAAATGACAGCGGAAGACTAATCGGGGTATTACGGTGAGGATCGAAGTCATAATCATAGAAAACGGCTCGAAAGAGACGTTTTGAAAATATAGGTCCTTTATATTATTTCAGTAACAAAAGTTTCATATCAGAGTTGGTGAAAATCCTTAAAGGAAATAGTATTTTGAACTGAATTACATGTTTTATTTTACACCATAATAGAAGATAAGTTATTGTCCGCTCCATGCCCTTGCTGCTCTGCTAATTACCTGAGATAAACATGCTTAAAAGTCAACAAAAATGTTGAGTGAAATCATAGAGTTTGAAATTTGTAATCAGTTTGAAACACAAGTAAGATTGTATTAGAAATATAATCAGTTGAAAAAGTAATATCACAGTCATATATATTATATATATATATATATATATATATATATATATATATATATATATATATATATATATATATTGCCCTAAGTCTCATGATATTCAAATGTTAACCATGAAATATACCGCACAAATAGCATGAAATATAATAGTAACTTAGGCAATATAAATCAGGTATAGTATACAAAAAATACTTGTGATCAGTTTATAGCATGTGTCTCCCCCAAAGAGTTAAAACAAGTATTAAATGAGTAGGGGATATGACTCACCTTGAGCGTATCTGGCAAGGTGGAATTATGAAATTAAGTAAGATTACGGATGAAATTACGGAAATGGCTTCAACACAGAACCTGAATAAATCGGGAAGTCTGAGAATCTAACTCAATACGACTAGTGGATGTGAAAGAGAGTAACGAATAACGATTTGATCGCTGAAGTGAGAGTGTGATATGCTTAAAATGCCTAAAGTTCAAAAATAATATTACATATAATATTATCTTGTTTTTATGTCATTTAATCCAATAATAATATTTCCTCGAAAGTGGTGAAATGAAACGTGAAGTTAAATTGTTCAAAATCTCGTTATATAAACATAACGTGACGTTAACTAATAAGTAAATAAAACATACAAAATTGCACGTGACGTGAATGGAAATCGTAAAATGGAAAATAGAAATAAGAATGACAAATATATTCTGTTGGTCCTTGTCCTTTTCCGATTTTTACACTTTTTACCCTAACGGCGTTAGCGTTGCACCGTTAGTCTTTCGTTAAGTATAAGTCGTATTTATAGTCCACTACTTGTCCAATATTACAATCTGAGCTTGGAATTCAATAATATATCAATTTCTACCTTAAGGATTCTGTTTTTACAGTTTCAGTCCTTATTTCAGACGGTTGGCAGTTTTGGTCCTTCTAAGTGAATTCGAGTTGCAATTTTAGTCCAAATGTGCAAAAAAATTGTGGAAAAAATATGCGAATTTTTTTGAGGCATATTTAAGCTTATTACAGCTTATTTCAACAACTTTTATGGCAAAGAGCTTATTTTTCTTTAATTGGGCTTTTAACGAGCCACTTTCAAAGTCCATTAGCGTTTTAAAAACCGTAAGCTTTGAGACGAGTTGGGCTCATCCACAAGCTCATTTTTAACGTTCTATTTTCATATCAAAAGACCTAGATAAGCTAGCTTATCACGTTTGCTTAAAATGAGCTTAATGGGCTTAACAGCCCACTTCGCATTTTATTGACAGTTTATGAAATGGATTATGTGTCTCACTTTGATCGATTTTGAGGGTCTAAACATGCTTGTTTTTACAAGTTATTCATACGAAAGTTGTAGCTAGTAATGGTGTCTAACAGATCGTGTAAAAATATTGTATGCTTGTTAAGTCGAATTTTTAGATACATGGTCATTTTTAAGGGGATATGGAGCGTATTTTTCTGAGTAAAACACTTAGAAAATCTAAGTGTCCTCAGTTTATACGACTTGGACATGGCATCAAAGGGACTTCGAAACGTGCATGTAACTTAAATATAAAGGTGTTATGGGTGTGGTTCGTGACTCCTAGGCCTTCCAAAAGGGAGGCTAGTCACCATTCGTGTGCTATATGAAGATGCATACGTAATTAAATAGTTAAAACTATATACATTCGAGTAAGAGTAATACACGACGCATGGTTATGAAATAACGTATAAGATGAAATCAGAAGAGTTTATAACGACTTACTACACCTCTAGGGTGGTAGAGAGTCGCGTGAAAATGAATGGAACACAAGAACCTTAACCCACGTTCGCTATAATCACTTATACGTTTATATATATATAACCCGTTTCTTCGACAAGCCTCCAAATGAACTAGCGTGGACTTCTGGTCTTCCCTGGCTGTTTCTGAGGGTGAATGTGAGTTAACAAGATAGTATTGAATGAGTAAGAGAAGGTGGTGAGCTAGGGGTAGTTTTATACAAATGTTATGTACACGTATGGTTCCAATAATGCAAAAGACAACCTCTACTATGCAATGTCAGTGAATGAGAGGTTTTCAATATATATTTTTGACATTAGAAGACTTTAGGAAGGAATGTGAGTGAGTAGGAAAGCTAATATTTGTTTTGTGTACTATATACATGTCGACTAGTTAATTAAATGGGTGCAAAAATTGGTTTAGCGAGTGCTACTTGATCTTGGCTGATCAAATCTTGTTCAATATCATGAATCTAGGCTAGGAAAAATATTAGGAGTGCGTGGGATCAAGTTGGAGTCAAAACGGTTACGTATGAAATTTTTGTTCATATCGAGTTGGGTTAAATATGGCCAATCACTTTGGCTGAATTAGTCTTTGGCCTGATTAGTATATATTAGTGAAATAATTAAGTTTTTGTGTTACGCGTTGTGAGCTCGTCCCGTCATTTGGTGAATTATGTGATGACGTGCTTACGTTAATATAGTATAATAAAGAAAATTTCAAATTTCTCCGTAAAAATGGAAATCAGTAAATAGTAATTGGGGTTAATATTGATTAACGATTATAATTACAATGAAATTTTACAGTGTATTACAGTACTCACTCGTCATTCTGAATTCCGTCCCGGAATTCAAGTCTAAGATGGTTGTGAGGGTTGAGAGGTTATGAAAAAGGGTTGTCTAAGAATTTCCATTAGGTATTCAAGAAAACGTAACTTCGTTAGATTTATTCATACTAGATGAAATAATTCGCACCTAACGAATCCAATGGCAGTGAATAGTGAAAAATAACGGCCAGGAATAGTGAAAAATCAACGGCTGTGAACAGTGCTGTGAACAGTGAATCTCAACGGTCGTGAATAGTGTTCCAACGGCTAGTTTTGGTTCCAACGGCTAGTTTTTGGCATATATATACCCTATTTTAATTTCCATTCTTCCACAAACCTTATTCCTCTCATTTATTACTTCCAAAATGCCGCACCTTATTACTATCCTCGCAATTTTGTATGTCGTTGCTGTCGCCATTTATTTGGCTTATGCTCCTGAAGAAGATTTCGCATTCTTGATCGTGATCTTAATGTTTGTCGTTCCACTAGTGGTCCTAGCCATTATCGTGGATCAGACATGGGGGAAATAGATAGTAGGAGGGTTGAAATAAATCGTTGTAATTTTAGCACTACCGATGCTAATTTTAATCGTTATGTACTAATTTCTTTGGATTCTAATAAAATTTATGTTTATTTGTGTTTTCTATATATCTTTGTGAATTCTTAGGGTTCTTATGTTTGTACTTTTGTCGGTTTCCTATCATAGGGTGATGGGTAATAGGTGTAGATATCTATAGTAGGTTTGCAACAAGAGCATTTTATCTTGTCATAAAACTCGCTTTTGAATGAAGATTGTTATTAGAAATTTTGAAAAGATAACCGTTTCATTCATGACATGATTCTTCCCAAATTTGACATAGGTAGCTAGGCTATGTGAAATTGATGACCAATGATGTGATGCTTGGCTCAGTCAAAGTAGTGTTATGTTTTTCAAGAGGTTTTAGATGGTGTTCAACGTGTTGTTTTTGTAAAATAACAACATAATTATTTTTCAAAAGAGTAAGGAAAATTTTTGGTTCACACTACTGTGATGGGAATTTCTAGGGTGATAATAGAATATCCTTGAACTAAATCTTAGGGTTCGTGTGAGAATCTTACAAGATGGTAATAGTCTACCGTTCGGTCAGGAATGATGTTAACCAACTTTCTAAGGGGATATCAGTGTATTGTTACGTAACGACTATGAATAGGGCAAATGGAATAGGAATTGAAAATAGACGTAGGTTATGATTATTACGGAAATATTACAAGATAGAGATTTTCATTCAGTAGAAAGGTAGTTGTTACACTTAGGTTACATCCATCGTACCTAAGGTAAAGTACAAAAGGAAATACAACTTAGAAAGTTTTGAACTTATGGTTTTATTTATTACAACAGGAATTTCTTCTTCTGTTTAAACATTGATGTCATCCTTTGACGTTGTTGAGGTTCTAACGAGCTCTCATACTCTTCTACTGGCCTTGCTGTTCTAATTGGTATTCTGTTGGTGGCGGTGGTTATTTTGGTTTTGCTGATAGTTGTTGTGGTTGTTGTTGTTGTGAGTGGTGGTTCCATGATCATTTAGCTTTCTCTTATGATCATTGTTGTCGGAGGTAGAACTCCGTCTGATTTCTCGATCCAATAATCGCTGTGCAAGTGTGATTGCGTCTTTAAGAGTTTTTGGGTTTGATGAGGTGACGTTTCCCTCAATGCTCTGGGGTAGTCCCTCCACGTACTGTTCCAATGTCTTCTCAATGTCCGGCACCATAGCTGGACATAACACTGACAAATCCTGGAACTTCCGGTTGTAGGTTTTCAGATCATTGCCTTTCACTATTAGTTGATGAAATTCATCCTCTAGTTTCCTTATCTCCGTCCGGGGACAGTATTTCTTTAACATTTTCTTCTTCAATTCGGTCCAAGAGATTTGAAATGCCACATCAATACCCATGGTCTGGGCAGTAGCATTCCACCATGACAGTGCATCTCCCCGTAAGGTTCCAGTAGCAAAAGTGACTTTGTTGTTCTCTGCACAGTTGCTTCTCATAAATACCGTTTCGGTACATTCGAACCACTGAGCTAACTCTGTCACACCTTCTGTACCTTTGAAGGTGGTTGGCTGGCAACTTATGAAGTCCTTATAAGTACATTTACGAGGAGTAGATGCCTCGCCTTCATTCGTTGCCCCTATGTTGTTACTTGAGCGGTTTGGAGTATCAGCTTCGCAAGCCGCAGCGATGCCTTCGGCAATCATTCTCTGAACATCCGCAGGCGTCATTGCTGTTGTATGGTTGGCAGTTTTGTTTCTGTTACGAACCATATTTCTATTAATGCCACAAGAAACACATATTTAGAATTTACATAATGATTTTGTTAGAACGATTTGAGTAATGGGGAAGCGAGTATATGAGTTCTAACAATCTTGTCAAAAGGCGAAATTATGATTAAATTGAAAATCACAACAATTACGACATGTTTGGGTAATATCGTAAGTAAGTGATCAGTTTTTGGTATAGGATTGCTAAGGAACAACTGATTCATCTACAAAAGCTGAAGTTCAGCAACTTTCTCTACATTCATCAAGTTTATTCTGAATTTTCCTTCATTATAGGATTACAACAATCCGAGTCTATGAGGATTATAAAATCACAACATATTCAAATACATGTATGCAAAATGATCAATACCGGCCCACATCGATTAATATCGTAACACAACGAAGTACAACAAAATCACAACCACATATAGTCATAAATAACTTGCAAATGTGTTATATATATATATATATATATATATATATATATATATATATATATATATATATATATATATATATATATATATATATATATATATATATAACAGAATAGATACAAGCGTCATATTTATGCAACACACCCCGTGGCTAGGATAAAGTACAAAAGCTGGTAGATATAAACTAAATACTAGTGTCATATCTATACTATACATCCCATGGCTTGGACATAGTACAAAAGCTAATAGATAAGGATCTAATCTAGTGGCTACCAGATGCTCCTCCGAGTCGACTCTCGAGCTCAACGATCATGCTGATGAGGATTTGTATATACTCCTGGAATCGAACTTGCATATCTCCCACTATTGTTTCTAGAGCGGTGATCCTAGTCTGAGCTACCATCAGATCTTCATTTTTCTTTGTCGTCTCCTGTCTAAGCTGCTCATGACGTTTCTCCAGATCATTTGTCTTTTCACGAGTCTCGTCCAGAGTGTCCAACTTCTGTTGCATAGTCTCTTGGCTAGTAGCTAGGTCCTCAACTCTATACTCAATACACTCGATGCGCTCTAGAGGTAACTCATCTAAGTGACCTAAGGCAGTCTCGATCTGTTCCTCCTGATGCTCTAATCGTGTCAAAAGGGTGGAAACGGTAGGCTGTCGATCCAGCGCTGTTTGTGAGCTTTCACCTATTTCAAAGACTCGCGGTGGAGTAGGGTAGTCAGGAGTGGGTGATCGTGGTAAAGTGAGATATCAGGCAATAATGGCCCTAGCTTCCTCACTGAGCTCAAATGGTATAAATGGGGGAATGAAACCTATAGTTGATGGTGGAGGTGATGGTGAAGGTGTTGGGACTGATGGTGGTTCGTAAGTAGGTAACATGTACGGATGTGGACATGGTGGTGGTGATGGAAGCACGGGAAGTGTCCTTATTCGTGCTGTCCTACGGATTCTCCTAGGATGAACTGGTAGAATCTCTGGTGATGATAAGGGTGGTAGTGACTCCGTAGATGAATGAGAGTGGCTCAGACGGCTCTGCATCTGCAAAAGTGCGAGACCTCTTTCTGGCTAAACATGCATACGTAATGTATTAGTGACGTAGTGGCTATGGTGTTATTAACTAAAGGTGAGGTAACTGATGACATGGTACTGTAATAACCCGTAAATAGTAAAAGTAAATAATCATTAACATCAAGGGAGTATAATCTATTGTGCGAAGATTAGGGTAAGATAATATTAATAAGTAATGTACTGAGCGCAATAGCAAGCAGGCACGGAGGGCGTAAAATGGTATGGTGTAAAATCATTCATTTTGAAAGTGTAGTTATAGTTCAATGTTTGAAAACATTTGGTTCTCTATAACTATAGCTCTGATGCCAATCTGTAACACCCCCTAAATTATGAAATGACAGCGGAAGGCTAATCGGGGTATTACTGTCAGGATCGAAGTCATAATCATAGAAAACGGCTCGAAAGAGACGTTTTGAAAATATAGGTCCTTTATATTAATTCAGTTACAAAAGTATCATATCAGAGTTGGTGAAAATCCTTAAAGGAAATAGTATTTTGAACTGAATTACATGTTTTATTTTACACCATAATAGAAGATAAGTTATTGCCCGCTCCATGCCCTTGCTGCTCTGCTAATTACCTGAGATAAACATGCTTAAAAGTCAACAAAAATGTTGAGTGAAATCATAGAGTTTGAAATTTGTAATCAGTTTGAAACACAAGTAAGATTGTATTGGAAATATAATCAGTTGAAAAAGCAATATCGCAGTCATATATATATATATATATATATATATATATATATATATATTGCCCTAAGTCTCATGATATTCAAATGTTAACAATGTACCGCACAAACAGCATGAAATATACCGCACAAACAGCATGAATTTATACCGCACAAACAGCATGAAATATACCGCACAAACAACATGAAATATAATAGTAACTTAGGCAATATAAATCAGGTATAGTATACAGAAAATACTTGTGATCAGTTTATAGCATGTATCTCCCCCATAGAGTTAAAACAAGTATTAAATGAGTAGGGGCTATGACTCACCTTGAGCGTATCTAGCAAGGTGGAATTATGAAATTAAGTAAGATTACGGAAATTGCTTCAACACAGAACTTGAATAAATAGGGAAGTCTGAGAATCTGACTCAATACGACTAGTGGATGTGAAAGTGAGTAACGAATAACGATTTGATCGCTGAAGTGAGAGTGTGATATGCTTAAAATGCCTAAAGTTCAAAAATAATATTACATATAATATTATCTTGTTTTTATGTCATTTAATCCAATAATAACATTTCCTCGAAAGTGGTGAAATGAAACGTGAAGTTAAATTGTTCAAAATCTCGTTATATAAGCATAACGTAACGTTAACTAATAAGTAAATAAAATATACAAAAATGCACGTGACGTGAATGGAAATCATAAAATCGTAAAATGTCCTTTTCTTATTTTTACACTTTTTACCCTAACGGCGTTAGCATTGCACCGTTAGTCCTTCGTTAAGTATAAGTCGTATTTATAGTCCTCTACTTGTCCAATATTACAATCTGAGCTTGGAATTCAATAATATATCAATTTCTACCTTAAGGATTCTGTTTTTACAGTTTCAGTCCTTATTTCAGACGGTTGGCAGTTTTGGTCCTTCTAAGTGAATTCGAGTTGCAATTTTAGTCCAAATGTGCAAAAAAATTGTGGAAAAAGTATGCGAATTTTTCTGAGGCATATTTAAGCTTATTACAGCTTATTTCAATAGCTTATATGGCAAAGAGCTTATTTTTTCTTTAATTGGGCTTTCATCACCAAAAACCATAATTTCCTCCTGACTCTTCGGCTAATAATGTTTTAAGGTCAGCCAGAGAAGGAATATTCAGGGAATCCGGCTCTCCCTCAAAAGAGGGCTCACCTTTGTTGTGGCCAGGTCCTGACCCCGTCATAATAACTGAGTGGGTTTGCTCAGCCTGACTTTTGGGGGCAGTTCCTGAGTGAAGGGATCCGCCTGAGGTGGTTGTGGGTTCCGTATCAGTGGGTGGTTTATATCCCTCTGAGTCTTTGTCCCCCTTAGCGCCTTCAACTACTGACGGGTCTTTTTCAGTAGTATCATGAGCCACTGATAGTGAAGATTGATGGACCCCCTTCCCATCAGGATTGTGCTGTCCTTTTGGGGATTTAGGGTCCTAAACTCCCTGAGACCCTGAGTGTGATTTCTTAGGGACATTAACGGGATGTGATTGGTGATGGGTCCCCTTCTCAGTGGAGTAGTGCTGCCCCACCAAGGATTTAGAACCCTTTTCTCCCTCTGGAACTGATTGTGATTTTTCAGTTCCTTCATCGGGATGTGAGTGGGTTGAGGTTCCTGATCCCTCTGACTTGTGTATGACAAAGGAAACATGTGGAAAGGGTTTGCCCGAGGATACTGAGGATGATTTCTCAGTGCCCTCCGTTGGCGTTTGTTTTGTGGTCGAGGGGGTCTCTGTTATGGGTGTCTCAGAGGTCTGGGCCACAGTAAACCCTTGTTTAAGGTTGCTTGGGGCAACAGTCTCAGTGACGAGTGGTTTAGGTCTAACCACCTTACTAGGCTGCCCCCCTTTCTTCTTCTTCTTCTTCTCCTGTTTTTTAGGAGAAGGAATGGGTGAGATTGCCTTATCGACCATAATGACTACCAACATGTAGTTGGTCAGGGCGATGGGTTGTACCTCAGGAATGCCACTAGTATAATTGGTCTTATGGAGGACGTCAGGTTTTGTACCTTCAACGTCAGACCTAACATAGTCAGGACCAAGTAGGTCCTGAAGCACACAGGAAATAAACCTAGGATAAGATATGTGTCTTTGCCTAGATTTCCCTGAGACCTTGGCAACAAGGTTACGGAAGATTATACCTCTGATATCTATTTTTGTACCCTCCAGGAGACTGAACAACATCAATTGTTGTGATGAGTTCAACTGCTCCGTGGAGGATTTATTCCCTCCAAGGACCTGAATGACAAAGGTCATCAAGATCCTCCAGATAGGGTGGAACCAGGTTTTCACAATTGGAGCCTTGTCCAATAAGGCTCCTGAGGACATTTCAGGATGCTTAGGGTCATGAGGTCCTAGAAAAAGCATTTCTGCTTTAACTTCTTGGTCAGTAGGGTTGGGCTCAAAGGCCTCAGCGAAATCAAGACCAGTGGCCTTGATGAAGGTTTTGTAATCCAGGGAGTGGGTCCATCTCCCATTCATCACTGTGAATGTGATAATGGATTCTTTGGTGTCTTTAGGGCTAGTAGCCACTGCAGTACACCAGAATTCCCTCAAGTAGTCATGATAAATGACTGAGGGGGTGGTTGTAAATGCCTTAGCAATGAAGCAGTTTTGTAGGAATTTAACCACATTCTTGTAGGCAAAGAACTTTTGGGGATAGGCAAAATTGCCTACCACATTGTTCTTGGTGAGGTCAACACCCTCCAATGTGAAATCCACATTAGGGGAGTATGAGATAGCATTAGAAGAAGCCATTTGTATTGGTAGGTCTGGGTTAACAAATGATTCTGGGTTTCTAAAGCCTAAAAACACACACAAGATTTAGTTTTTGAAAGAAAAGGGCAAAATTTTGCTTAAGATTTCTAAAAACATGTGTGTGTTTTTTTTTTGTATGGGGTATTTATAGGGAAGTGAAGTGGAGGGTAATTTGGGTATTAAGCAGATTTTATTTATTCAAAAATAATTTTTGGAAACTGTTTTGAATAAAATGTTTTGGGATCCGCATTTAATGCCACCACTCCACTTTCCCTGGTTTGGCGCAACAGTCAAGGTGAACAGTTGAGTAGTTCTGCAAAAGTGTAATTTGCATAGATGAGTCATCACATATCTGTAATGTGATTGGAGAGGCATTTAATGCCAAGTGGGAATGTAGGGGCCCAGAGGTGGAAGCCAGAAAGGCAAAAGAACAAATATTCTTATATTAAATAAGAATTCAGTTACCAACCTCGGACATTTACTAACTAGATACTTAGAGCATTTAAGTTAGTATTTAATGTCTCTTGAGGGCCTTGAATGACTTTTCATTCAGTGAACCTAATTGTCAGGACTTGGGTTTAGTCACTGATGGTTCTAGTGTTCAGGAATTTGGGTTTAATTCCTGAGGTTCAAGGGTTCAGGAACTTGGGTTTAGTTCCTGAAGTCCAACATTTTAAGAACTTGGGCTTAGTTCCTGAGGTTTCAGTGATTCTTTTCACTGAAGTACACATTGAGTCAGAGACCTGGGTTTTCAGAATTTATACTTATTTGGATGGAATCAATCAGTGGACTGATTCTCAATATCCAACATTCCAAGTTCAGCTTTCAGTCTTGTGAAAGTTGGTTCATCCAAAGGCTTGGTGAATATATCAGCTAGCTGATATTCAGTAGGAATGAAGTGTAATTCTATGTCACCATTCATGAAATGGTCCCTGATAAAATGATATCTAATATCAATGTGTTTTGTTCTCTGATGAAGAACAGGGTTGTTTGAGATGGCAATTGCACTTGTGTTATCACAAAAGATGGGAACCATCTTGTACTGAATTCCATAGTCACTGAGTTGACTTTTCATCCAGAGTACATTTGCACAACAACTTGCTGCTGCAACATATTCAGCTTCAGCTGAGGACATGGCAACTGATTGTTGCTTCTTAGCACTCCAACAGACTAGCTTTTCACCAAGAATTTGGAAGGAGCCTGAGGTGCTTTTTCTGTCCATGTTGCATCCAGCATAGTCAGAGTCTGAGTATCCTTTAAGATCAAGGCCTGAGCATTTAGGATAATATAATCCAAGGTTTGGAGTACCTTTCAGGTACCTGAATATCCTTTTTACAGCTGTGATGTGTGATTCTCTTGGGTCAGATTGATATCTGGCACACAAACAGACTAAGAATTGAATATCAGGCCTTGATACAAGTAGATACATCAGTGATCCTATCATTCCTCTAAAAAGAGTTTGATTTACTGGTTTTACAATAAGATCAGGACCAAGGTTGTTTGGGGGTACCATGGGGGTCTTGACTGAGGCACAGTCACTGAGCTCATACTTTTTCAGTAGGCTTCTGACATACTTTTCTTGACTGATAGAGGTTCCTTTATCAGTCTGCTTGATTTGTAGACCAAGGAAGTAAGTCAGTTCTCCCATCATGCTCATTTCAAATTTCTTTGCCATTAGTTTTTCAAATTGTTTGCAAAGTTTGAAACTTGTTGAGCCAAAGATGATGTCATCAACATACACTTGTACTAGTATGACATCATTATTTGTCTTGTAGATAAACAATGTGTTGTCTATCTTGCCTCTAACAAATTTGTTTTGGATCAGGAAGGCTGAAAGAGTTTCATACCATGCCCTGGGAGCTTGTTTCAGTCCATAAAGATCTTTGTTAAGCTTGCAGACATAGTCAAGAAACTCATGGCTTTCAAATCCAGTAGGTTGCTGAACATAAACTTCTTCTTTCAGTGAACCATTTAAGAATGCACTTTTAACATCCATTTGGTACACCTTGAAGTTCATGTATGTAGCAAAAGCAAGGAAGATCCTGATGGCTTCCATCCTTGCTACTGGTGCAAATGTTTCTTCATAGTCAATGCCTTCTTGTTGATTATAGCCTTTGGCTACAAGTCTGGCTTTGTTCTTAATGACTATGCCATTTTCATCAGATTTGTTTTTGAATACCCATTTCATGCCAATTACTGAAACATCTTCAGGACACTTGACCAAGGTCATTACCTTGTTTCTGTCAAATTATTCTAGTTCATCATACATGGCCTGAACCCAACTTGGGTGATTAAGTGCGTCCTTGACAATTTTGGGTTCAATTGTGGAAATAAAGTCCACAAATAGGCATTCATTAGTTGAGGCTGCTCTCAGTTCAGCAGCCATGCTTCTTGTGAGCATGCCTTCAGTAGGCTCACCAATTATATTGACAAGTTCTATATCCTGAGACCTAGTCCAATTGTCCTGAGGTCTTGGAAACTGATTAGAGCTTGTAGAGGCCTGATGGGAAGGATCAGGACCCACCCAAAACACAAGTCCAAAGTCACGGCCAAAATGAGTTTGTTTGGTGAGTTACTTACTATAGTGTTTATGTGGGGCCCAATTCAAAAGTAATGTTTTTTTTATTTGTTTTTTGAGTGTGTGTGGAATATTTAGTGGGGTATATTTTGTATAAAGTGATTATTTTAGTGAAAAGTGAGGTATGGTGACCATAACGGATGTATGCTGAGTGGGAGTGAGTAAAAGTGAGAGAAGAGAAAAAGCTGAAGTGGCGGTGAGTGACTCACCCACCACTACTTTCAGCCTAAATGATGTATTAACATTATATTGGGACACGGAATAACAATTATTTCTTTCAACATGTGCATAATCTTACTGGCAATGTACGAGATGATGGAGCCAAAGGTCTAACAAAATCACATAAATATAATGGTCAGCTATAATAATAGTGGTTACCGATCAAAATATCTGTGGCCAGATCAACAAAAGGTTAGCTATTGAATCTTGATCTAATATTTATGTTAATGTTTTCTTAACCTCTGGTAACCGTTTTTCTTATTGAAAAGACGAAACCCTTACAGCTGGTAAATAGTTTAGAATTAACTTGAGTAATCATTTGGGTAGATATTTATCAACTTATACTCCGTAATTAACTTGAGTAATCATTTGGGTAGATGTTGATGAAACCTGTTTGTTATACTGTTTCTTATTGATCAGTTAGGAAAAAATAGTTTAGAATGGTAAGAAGATAATAAAGGTTTATTTGTTAGGGCTTTCAGGTCATAGTAACACAGGTGTTAAGCTTAGGAATGGGAACTCGTATGGTTATTCTGGATCAGTTAGCAGAAATTGCTAATTCAAGACTTGTTAAGGACGTGATGATTGTCCATTATAGGCGTGAAATTGATGTTACTTTTAAGGATGTGGAAGATTTGATGTCTAAGGCTTCACAGATTAGTGCGCGAGTTGATGATAGGGATCAAATGATAAATGAACTTCAGCTCCTTTGTGGCTCAGACTCATCTTTGCATTCCATCAATGACATGATGAAGATGCAGACGCAAGATTTGGCTGAAGTTGCTGGGTTGCTGTTAGGTGTCGCGAAAAGACATGCCCGACTCCGTGATTTATTCTCTTTCTTGGAGAAGCTGATGTTAATGGAAATTTGATGTAGTATATGTCTGTAGTTTCGAAGATATGGTCTTTTGGTTTGACTTTCGGTTTGGTATATTTTGTGGGAAAGTCACTTGGGTTATGTAAATCTTAGTTTAAATTTGTTTTAGAGTATGTCAATGTTTATGGGTCGTAGCGCGCTTTTGGGAAAGTCGTTCAAACTGAATGTTTATGGTTGTTAAACATTGTCTATATTTAATCATCCGTGGTGTGTTTCTCTCTTGATGATTAGTTGGGGTAGTTTATTTGTATTCATTGTGGTTTGTTGTTAGGGCATGTACAAACAGTTTGACTTTAAGTGATGTTTGCGAGATGCAAATGTTTGGTTTGGTCGTTATTTTAAACATGTTCTACTGGTGTTTGTTATTACAACTCTATCTGAGTGTGTATTTGAAAGATTTGTCCGAGTTTTATTCTTTGCTAAATGTTTTGTGTTTTTTTAATGGTCGCAGAACAATGACCACACAATTCATCACGGATTATAATCATGTGGAAAATATGGGAACATTGGTAGGTATTTATGGAATTATATTACCATAATAATCTTCTTATACGTGTTATTTTGTTTTTGTAAAACCATAGGTACTGCCTGATGAATGTGTTTGTTTTTGTTTTTGTAAAACCATAGGTACTGCCTGATTACTATCATATTAACTACTACAACAATAATGACTATGTGTACCTGATTAATAATAATCGGGTTAAAAGGAAAGTTTTTATTTGTCGGAGAAGAGGTACCGAAGAATGGAGCATATCTGGTGCAGGTTGGGATAATTTTATAGAGCTGAGCGGCTATTTCAATATTAGGACTTTGCATTTCATAAAGGAAGCTGCAGACACCTTTTTTGTTACTGCATATGATGCAGATGGATTGGAAATCGGTGGTTATGGGATAATTCACACACGAAACAGACTGGTTAGGTGCATTGCTGAAGTTGGGGCTGATCAAAGTTCATCACCGGTAAAGTTATGATATAATTGTATATATGTAAAATTCATGGAATTTATAAACCTTGTTTCAATATTTTTAAATTTTGTTTTATTAGTGGTTTCCTGTGGAGTTTCTTCAAGGCATTGAACGTGATGATTTTTTGATTGAATTTTCCGGTTCTGAGATAAACGTGGTTGCAAAGGAGAGTGTTATTCCTGGGACTTTGGATAGTGTGGGTTTCCAGTTTAATGTTCACTGGAATACGGTTGTTCAGCGAGCAAATCTAATGGTTGGTGAGCGAGTTGTATTGACCAAAAAGACTGGTATGCGGTTGGCGTTGATGAGGTTTGATAATGATGGTTTTCAGCTTATACATGAACATCATTACCCCACACGTCTTGCATTTGTTCAAGGGCATGATGCAAATGAGTCAGGTAGTAATACGTTCTTTTAAAAGTTATATTCAATGTTACATGTTAATTTGAGGTGAATCAGTTGTATTTGTTTGCGAATATGTAATGTTTACTCTGTGGATGGTATTCGTTAGATGCAAGGTTGGTCCACGGCTGTAATTGGTTCCAGCATGCAGTGCATTTGTCTGAAGAGAATACTTTCTACCGAAGGCTTTTCCCGTTTGTGATGGATTCCGGAAGAATGGTAAGGGTTGTCTCTTTATATACATTATGTATTTTCGTAATTTTTAATAAATATTTAATAGTAAAAGAGTTGAAGTTATCAAGTTGTTGTAATTGCTTTCAGACCATACCAAGCAATTTTGTTTCTGACAACAATCTGCAACAATTTGGTCATGCGCTTCTAAGGAGGATGGAAAGTGAACGCCGTGTAACCATGAAACTTGAACGTCATGCTGATAAGCCATGGAGAAACGATCACATGAATTTTAGGACAAATTGGAGTACCTTGGCCGAAGATTTCCAGTTTCCAATGAACAAAATGATCAGATTCCAGATGGTTGGAACAACAGTCGATCCGGCTTTTGAAGGTCAGTTGTTTAACGGTCCTGTTCCGTTGGTGGCTGTGTTTGATGTATGTTGAATCGCTAAACTAAAATATTTATCAGGTTAGGATGGATTTTGATTTTGAACACTGGTTGTCTGTAATGGTGATAAATAATAACAATCAAGTATGCTTAATTTTCGATAAATTGTAAGATGCAAGTATCCTACTGCCAAAAAATCAAAATACTAAGGGTCATAAAGTTAAGATGCAAGTATCCTGCTTCCAAAAAATAAAAATACAAATGTTAAGCTGTTTACTTTCATTTTTCCCAAAACATATACTCCGTACTTAACATTATTTGATTTGTTCATTTACATGAGCATTGTGATGGTACCATCTGCAAATGTGATGCATTATCGGGTCTGCAGTAATATTGTGATTGCGTTGTTAAGCAGTTTGACAATAGATGTATAGGATAGTTTGATATGTATTTGAATTATAAGAAAAACTAAAAACCATATATGTTAACTGATGTGAATAACGTATTTTTAAAAATTCACCAACAGTACCTATCGATGGTACTGTTAATATCAATACTAACAACATCAATTATGTATATAGGTTTAATATAGGTTTAATTGACATCTAAAAGAAAAATGTGTCAATTATGACGGAGGTAAAATTTGGTGTTAACGTACCTCAAACATAAATCCCTAAAACAATATAGATTTAGTGCACGTATGAATCATAACCAATATGTTACATGGTACGGCTTTGCAACATAAAACATGATACATGTATATACATATATCGGGTTTCAAACATGGTGTATACAACATGATACTTAATCCTACACACGCAACTAATGGATCATGTGTCTTATAAAGTATAACCAATTATTTTGACTAACTGATGTGGGATAATAAGCTATTCATTAGACACATGAGTTACTCCACATTCTTTAGCGGAATCAATTGTCGGGTCAATATTATTAACGCCTTATGTGTTTACATCATATTCTTAAACATCAATTGCAAAACAAAAATTCATCTAACACACATAAAGTATTTATAAAATTCACCAGTACTATTATACATAACATATATTCAAAAGATTCTTAGCATGTGTAGCATAACATGAAAGTTTTTTAACATTCAAAAGTTTCAAAAGTGCCTAACATGTGGCATGCCAATATAAACAAAATCCAACTACTAACTTAATTTAGGGTGTTGAAGCAAAGGAGTATGCCAAATGCAAGTCATCATAAGTGAAAGTTTCAAAGTCTTCAGGGTCAATGTCGTCTTCGTCTCGATCAACATCAACTTCTTCATTTATGCCTTTTGCATTCTCAAAACCACCACCTTCTTCTAAAATTTTCTTAGCATTTTGTCTTTCTTTTTTCACCTGCTCATCTCGTTCCTCTTTACGTTGCCATTTTGTCATTCTCTTGGCTAATTGTTCAGAAATCAACCAATCATAAACAGAACTTACGCTCTGTGGTTCGTCATCATTTTCAGAATCCTCAACTTCTAATAAATGAATAAATATAAGTCAAACACAATAGTTATATACCATATCGTTTTTAACATTAATTTCATCATGTTAACAAAGTACCTTCAGATGATTCTTCTGATTCAAATATTTCTGCAAGTGATTGGGTTTCACTGGACAGCACCTCGTGTCCTTCCCGTTTAGGCTGCTTGCTACAAAAAAAATCAAAGACATTCAGTTACTAAATATATAGGGTAACACATAGTATAAAAATTTTAACATACTTTGGTTGGTCTTGTTTGTGGTCTTCAATATCTGCAATTTCTAGGGTTCTTTTGTTAGTTAATGACATTTTTTTGGTCAACAGTACCTTCAGTTTAAGAAATTTTTTTTTCTTGGTTTAAATAAAATGACAACTATGATCATCAAATGGTGTTTATACAAAAAATTATAACCGATATGACATATGAACAGTGTAGCCGTAGTTTGCATTGGAAAGTGTATACGTGTAGAGTCAAGTTGGGAATATAATGATTATCCTTTAACTTCTTTTGTAATTATGATAAGTATTTTGTTTATTTAAATTAACAAACTTTTACCATTATCATTAATATTGGATGAAATATTTAAAAATTTTATATCTTCCAATATTGTAAATATATAGAATGATTTTTGCTTGAATTAAAATTTTATCTGTTATGAAATTTTAAATTAAAATTCACTATAGTTCGTGTCTAAACATTTTAAAATGTTGTTAGAGTTGATTATGTGTAAAAACAATGGACTACGTTATAATATAACCTTTATGAATTGGTTATAAAATCAGTACCAAAACGACTACGTAGCAGTACAAAATTAAACTCAGCAGTACAATTCTATTTGTGCAAACACGCTATGGAAATAAAATTAAATAACTTTAGAAATAACATAATATTAAAAATATAATATATATGAATTCAAACGTATCTGTGTATATAGAGTAATATAACTACAAATGTTTGTTTACTCTTTTTAGTATTTTTTATAACATTTTAAACGGGTTGGCGTGTCTACCCGCTCTAATCATTCTTTACAATGGTAATATTTTCTACAACATTTTAAACGGGTTTTCATGCTAACATTTTAATCATTATATTCTTATAGTTAATGACATTTTTTTGGTCAACACTACCTTCAGTTTAAGAATTTTTTTTTTTTTTTTTTTTTTTTTTTTTTGGGTTTAAATAAAATGACAAATATGATCATCAAATGGTGTTTATACAAAAAATTATAACCGATATGACATATGAACAGTTTAGCCGTGGTTTGCATTTGAAAGTGTATACGTGTAGAGTCAAGTTGGGAATATAATGATTATCCTTTAACTTCTTTTGTAATTATGATAAGTATTTTGTTTATTTAAATTAATAAATTTTTACCATTATCATTAATATTGGATGAAATATTTAAAAATTTGATATCTTCCAATATTGTAAATATATAGAATGATTTTTTTTTTAATTATATTTTTATATGTTATGAAATTTTAAATTAAAAACCCCTATAGTTCGTGTCTAAACATTTAAAAATGTTGTTAGAGTTGATTATATGTAAAAACAATGAACTACGTTATAATATAACCTTTATGAATTGGTTATAAAATCAGTACCAAAACTGCTGCGTAGCAGTACAAAATTAAAATACAAAAAATATCAGAAGCATGGCGACAACTCAGCAGTACAATTCTATTGTGTCCCCTTCTAATTTCCGAATAACATTATCCTTTTGTGCAAACACGCTATGGAAATAAAATTAAATAACTTTAGAAATAACATAATATTAAAAATTTAATATATATGAATTCAAACGTATCTGTGTATATAGAGTATCTAACTACAAATGTTTGTTTACTCTTTTTAGTATTTTCTATAACATTTTAAACGGGTTGGCGTGTTTTAAACGGGTTGGCGTGTCTACCCGCTTTAATAATTCTTTACAATGGTAATGTTTTCTATAACATTTTAAACGGGTTTTCATGCTAATATTTCCTATAGTGTAATAGCCTCGTCATTTACAATGTTGGGGTCAACGAAAATTAGTGTGTTATATTCTTAGGGGTATAATAGTCCAACCACATTCATAACTATTATAATCTATTTAAAGCTAACCCAAAAGTTGTACCGTAATATCGTTTCCATTTTACTTCAATTCACCCTAAATAAACAGCAACACACATTCAACCAAAATCCCAAATTCGCTAATTATGTCACAAAATGATAAGGGGAAGGCTTTGTATAGTGGGTTCAGGAAAGAGGATTGCTGCAATGAAGATCGTTTGGGTGTTAAGAAGGACATGGAAGAGGCTGCCGACATCGGGTTGTCAAAGGCTTCTGAAGATCGTTTGGGTGTTAAGAAGGACATGGAAGAGGCTGCCGACATCGGGTTGTCAAAGGCTTCTGATTTGGAATCAAGGATTAAGAATCTTGAAGTTGTGTTTAAATTTCTAAAGGAAGTGAAGGAAATGAAAGAAAACAGTGGTACTGAAAGTTGTGGGTCTAACTAAGTGTGTGTTTAGATGACAGGGAAGTTTGTAATGGGTGTAAACATGAAACCTATCAATAAATATTTGGTTGTTGTTGGTAAACGTATAGTTTCACCATTACAAATCAAACTAAATTTGCCTTCATATTCAAGGTCGATGTTCAATTTCTTTAAAGCACCAGAGAAAACATGCTAAAATTAACGATTTATAAACTTAAAATTAAATAAGTATATACAAAAATATTATACATAATGAAATGTTATACAAACAAAAACGAAATAGCAACCATGTTTTAATTAGATCCATCATATAATATGTGCTCACCAATTGAAAAATAACAAAAGCCCCTAACACAACAACAAAATTAGATATCGTTTCATACACAATAAATACATATAGCCAAAAGGAGTTGTTACATGTTAATTCACTTCTTTTCTTCTTCAGGCATCGTGTGTCTTCCTTTCAAACTGATCATATATCCTCTGTATTAGATTTTGGACTACTTCGGAATTTTCTTCATACTTGAGCTGTAAAGAAATCATCATTGCAAGTACTTCATAACTTAATGGATATTCTAGTTCAGCTAACATGAATATATCGATTCCGTCTTGCGCCGACAGACGATGAACATTGCACGTACCATAGAACTCCCATACAGTTGATAGCTCAAAGAAAGGAAAATACCAACGATCATCCGAAGGATCTGGTTCGTATAATCTCTTTAATTCAACCCAAAGTTCTTGCTCTTTAGCATCACACTTCTTCTTTGTTTTAAGCTTATTTTGAACTAACCTCCATAAAGCATCCAGATCTTCTCTATCAAAAGCTCTCAGCAAATTGTCAAAATTCTTGTACACTGCTGTCTCTCCACCAAATCTAGTAACCTTCCAAGCTGACCCAAATCTGTCCATGTAAATATCCCAGTCAATTATCGGATGTCTAGATTGGAGTGGTTCAACATGTAGAATTTCTGGCACCTTATCTAACATTTTGCTCATCTTCTCTTGCGATACTTTTACTCTCTCCGTAGATGTGTCCACATTCACATGTTGTGCTTTCTTAGCAGCCTTGAGCCTTTTTGGTGATCTTTCATGTTGGTCCATAGAAATTTTCGTTCGAACAGTTTTGTATGCATTGTAATACAGAGATTGAATTTCTAATTCTGATTTTCCCTTCAACTGAACTGCCGTCAACCCAGCTTCATTCATAACATACGTCTTCATCTCTCTGATGACTTGTTCCTTTGTTGGGTTTTTATTTCTCTTTTGACCTTTATTCTTACCAATAGTCTGTGTTATCTGATTATAAGATTCTGCATAACTCTTTAAGTTAATAAAATCTTCAAGCATGTCTGACTTTTTCCCATCAGCTATGCGTTCATCCGCTAAAAGTTCTATACTCTTCTTCCTCACAACCATATCAGAATCAATTAGTTGTTGTATTTTATCTTGTTCTGTCACAATAGTATCTGAAGATACTCTCTTCACTTGCATTTTCGGATTTCCCGTAGAGCTTGCAACTTCATTTCCACTTGCTTTCATTGCTAATTGTTCATCCAAGTCAATTTGAACATGTGTTTCTGGGTTAACTTCATTTTTTTTCTCAGGTTCCTGCTCAGGTTCATCTACTGTCATGGATGCCGTTCCTTTTTCTACCCTTTTAATTTCAAAAGCATCAACAGTACTACTTTCCATACAAACATTTTGCACTTTTAACTTTGTACTGTCAACACCATTTCGACGACTAATACTTTCTTCATCAATATTTATTTGATTCCCATTCTGAACCAAATAATCATCCAATTCTATTGGTGCTCTTTCCTTCGTTGACAATTTCCTTGATAGTTCTTGCTCAGCCATTATTCCTTTTCCCTTGTATGCATTTGATTTTCGTGGTGTCCTTGTATAAAATGCACTGGTAGAACCTTTATACCCAGCATCCATTAAACTATGCAGGATAGCAGCACCCTCAACAACGCCAACATCATGTTCTGTCTCATCAACACCATCACCAAATCCACCAGTACTTCCATCAAAATCTGCAGTATCATAATCCATCTGATGTTCTTGCCTCTCCTGAGTCTCATACTGCTCTTGAACAATAAAAACAGATGGATTTTGGTCAATCTGAGCAATTTTCCCTCCATGTTTGGAAGAACCCACATCTTTACCTTCACCTTCACCATCCAATGAACTTGCTGAAGAAGATGATTCAAAAGATGATACCATGTTAGCCGACCCTTTTCTTTTAAGTGTCTTGACCTGTTTTTCCAAATTTTTTATTTTACGCACCAGCTTTGTATACACATTGCTGAAAAGATTTTTGTGAGAAGTGAGTTCAGCTTTCACCGCTTCAATTTTTGAATCCTTAGAATTGAGATCAGACTCCAATGCAGTAACCTTCTGAGACAAATTTGTACATGTTTCCATCAATTCCTTAAGTGTTTGGCTGCCCTCAATACTTCCTGATGTATTACCTTCATAAACAGGTGCATCATGGGACACAGATTCATGATCCACCATGTGCTGACTTCCCGAGCCAACAAATATATCGCGTAGGCTTGCGATTCCACCAATAGTACTGGGTTCACAGAAACTTGGTACTGGAGGTGTTGTCACAGATTCTTTATTATGTACATTAGTTTTGTCCTGCCCATTTTCTAAACTCGCGACAGTAGAAGCATCCCTTTTTTTAATTACAACGCCAGACTCATCTGCTACATGGAGAGTCACAGGGTCTTGATGCTGAGGAACAACAGAACCCTCTCTGGATACAGACCTATCTAGTGTGTGATGGGGCGCAACTTGGCATGATGATCCTTCACCGTCTACTTGTAACATGGAATCAAATAAAGGGACTTCTTCCTCATTATACCATTTTGAGGACATCTTCATATTACTGAAAACTTTTTGGGAAAGCTTGGGAGTGGGATAAACATTTTTATGATGAAGAAGTTGATGTTTAGATTTGTTCAAAATACTTTGTATGAACCTGGGATACATCAAAAATTTTGATTTGATATAAACATTTTTAAGCATGGCTTGAAAGATAAGTTTAGAAAAATTGAAAGTTCTGTTAGTGGCCAAACAGATGAGAGCGGTCGCGATATTGCTACTGAACTGTTCCCATGAGGTTTTCTTAGGGCTGAGGCAGTGAAGGATGGTGTGAATTAAAAATCTCCATTGTGGGGCAAAAGCCCCTTTTTGGAAGGTTAAAGCTTCTGATTCTATATTGTAACCCATTTTGGTTAAATTTTCAAAAATTTCAGTGTTTGGCATAGAACTAATACCATTTGAATCACCCAATCGGAGATGCCGCCTGATTGATGATTCAGTAAGAGTGATACATTTACCATCAACTGTTGCAACTAATTCGGTATGACCATCTTCAAATGTTTTGACAGTGGCACTCTGCCAAAACTCTTTGATTTGGGGAACATATATAGTAGGATTTAATGTTAGAGAATACCTTATGTGAGAAGCATTTAAAAAGTCGATTATCTGATGGTATTTGGTGTCATCCTCTGCCTTTTCCAAATAAGCTACCATGTTGTGTTTGTTCGCAAAGGTTAAAGTAACCATGACTGCTGGTAAATTGTTGATTTGACTGCTGGAATTAAAGTATTTTGGACTATAAAGTGAGATGAAGAATGTGAATTGGAATTTTATGAAATAATTATTAGGGCTTGTATTGGAGCACCGTCAAGTAAAATAAGTATGTTTTTCCATTCTAAAAAGGTGAACAAAATATATTAAAAGTCAAAATATCCAAAAAATAATCCCTTTTAAACAAATATTAATAATAATATCAACATAAGTCCTCAACGGATATTTTAATAAAGACGTAAATTTCGACCCAGTACCAACATCTATCTAACAGTACAAATATATTCACTCTGCCAAAACTCTTTGATTTGGGGAACATATATAGTAGGATTTAATGTTAGAGAATACCTTATGTGAGAAGCATTTAAAAAGTCGATTATCTGATGGTATTTGGTGTCATCCTCTGCCTTTTCCAAATAAGCTACCATGTTGTGTTTGTTCGCAAAGGTTAAAGTAACCATGACTGCTGGTAAATTGTTGATTTGACTGCTGGAATTAAAGTATTTTGGACTATAAAGTGAGATGAAGAATGTGAATTGGAATTTTATGAAATAATTATTAGGGCTTGTATTGGAGCACCGTCAAGTAAAATAAGTGTGTTTTTCCATTCTAAAAAGGTGAACAAAATATATTAAAAGTCAAAATATCCAAAAAATAATCCCTTTTAAACAAATATTAATAATAATATCAACATAAGTCCTCAACGGATATTTTAATAAAGACGTAAATTTCGACCCAGTACCAACATCTATCTAACAGTACAAATATATTGCTAGCAGTACTAACCTTTACTAATATAAACTGCCAATACTTTAATATGACGTTTATCCAACAGTACAAAATGATTATGCATTTAGATTCGTCATTTGTCCATGCAAACATTAGATTAATTATACAACAACAATTAAAATACAACAACGTGATTGATTATACAACAATGATTACCTTTTAAAAGAGTACCCGTACTATTCTTATGAGACCTGCTTCCATTGGATTGCTTAAAGAACAACATCAATAAGAATATAACAACCAAACAAATAGATGTGTGTATTATAACAACACATTGGTTAAATTATATATAAAAAACAAACCTTCTGAAGGAGTATACGCATTATTCTCATGGGATTGGCTTGAGAAGAAACGTTATATTTTCATCCACATATGGTGTAAAAGTAGCTATATGATCTTAAATATAGGAATAAAATATTTATACAAAATACATTGTAAACTTATCTTTAAAATCATATCTTCTACAAATTAAGCATATTTTGAAAAATAAAACGGGATAAATGTTTAGAAAATACATATATCTTTCCAAATATTCCGCATGGTCATCAAAAAGGAAGATTATAGTTATTTTTTTTGGTAGCTATAACACAAAAAATAATTTGGTATAATGGTAACATTGATATATACTTAAGACATGTAAACAACCCAAGTTCGAATCTTTAAAGACTTTTTTAAAATTTCCGAATTAAAAGTCAACAGACGAATTTTATTCGGTCAAATCTTGCTTAGGTGGACTGCTTAGGTGGAATAAGAGCATGATTACTCATCAATCAAGCGCTTATTCATCAATCATGCATTTGATGACGTCGTACGCATCCTGTTATATATAATATGTAGATATATATATATATTGCCCTAAGTCTCATGATATTCAAATGTTAACAATGTACCGCACAAACAACATGAAATATACCGCACAAAGAGCATGAAATATAATAGTAACTTAGGCAATATAAATCAGGTATAGTATACAAAAAATACTTGTGATCAGTTTATAGCATGTATCTCCCCCAAAGAGTTAAAACAAGTATTAAATGAGTAGGGGATATGACTCACCTTGAGCGTATCTGGCAAGGTGGAATTATGAAATTAAGTAAGATTACGGATGAAATTATAGAAATGGCTTCAACACAGAACCTGAATAAATAGGGAAGTCTGAGAATCTGACTCAATACGACTAGTGGATGTGAAAGAGAGTAACGAATAACGATTTGATCGCTGAAGTGAGAGTGTGATATGCTTAAAATGCATAAAGTTCAAAAATATTATTACATATAATATAAACTTGTTTTTAAGTCATTTAATCCAATAATAACATTTCCTCGAAAGTGGTGAAATGAAACGTGAAGTTAAAATGTTCAAAATCTCGTTATATAAACATGACGTGACGTTAACTAATAAGTAAATAAAACATACAAAATTGAACGTGAGGTGAATGGAAATCGTAAAATGGAAAATAGAAATAAGAATGACAAATATATTCTGTTGGTCCTTGTCCTTTTCCTGTTTTTACACTTTTTACCGTAACGGCGTTAGCGTTGCACCGTTAGTCTTTCGTTAAGTATAAGTCGTATTTATATTCCACTACTTGTCCAATATTACAATCTGAGCTTGGAATTCAATAATATATCAATTTCTACCTTAAGAATTCTATTTTTACAATTTTAGTCCTTATTTCAGACGGTTGGCAGTTTTCGTCCTTCTAAGTGAATTCGAGTTGCAATTTTAGTCCAAATGTGCAAAAAAATTGTGGAAAAAGTATGCGAATTTTTTTGAGGCATATTTAAGCTTATTACAGCTTATTTCAACAACTTTTATGGCAAAGAGCTTATTTTTCTTTAATTGGGCTTTTAACGAGCCACTTTCAAAGTCCATTAGCGTTTTAAAAACCGTAAGCTTTGAGACGAGTTGGGCTCATCCACAAGCTCATTTTTAACGTTCTATTTTCATATCAAAAGACCTAGATAAGCTAGCTTATCACGTTTGCTTAAAATGAGTTTAATGGGCTTAACAGCCCACTTCGCATTTTATTGACAGTTTATGAAATGGATTATGCGTCTCACTTTGATCGATTTCGAGGGTCTAAACGTGCTTGTTTTTACAAGTTATTCATACGAAAGTTGTAGCTAGTAATGGTGTCTAACATATCGTGTAAAAATATTGTATGCTTGTTAAGTCAAATTTTTAGATACATGGTCATTTTTAAGGGGATATGGAGCGTATTTTTCTGAGTAAAACACTTAGAAAAATCTAAGTGTCCTCAGTTTATACGACTTGGACATGGCATCAAAGGGACTTCGAAACGTGCATGTAACTTAAATATAAAGGTGTTATGGGTGTGGTTCGTGACTCCTAGGCCTTCCACAAGGGAGGCTAGTCACCATTCGTGTGCTATACGAAAATGCATACGTAATTAAATAGTTAAAACTATATACATTCGAGTAAGAGTAATACACGACGCATGGTTATGAAATAACGTATAAGATGAAATCAGAAGAGTTTATAACGACTTACTACACCTCTAGGGTGGTAGAGAGTCGCGTGAAAATGAATGGAACACAAGAACCTTAACCCACGTTCGCTATAATCACTTATACGTTTATATACATATAACCCGTTTCTTCGACAAGCCTCCAAATGAACTAGCGTGAACTTCTGGTCTTCTCTGGTTGTTTCTGAGGGTGAATGTGAGTTAAGAAGATAGTATTGAATGAGTGAGAGAAGGTGGTGAGCTAGGGGTAGTTTTATACAAATGTTATGTACACGTATGGTTCCAATAATGCAAAAGACAACCTCTACTATGCAATGTCAGTGAATGAGAGGTTTTCAATATATATTTCTGACATTAGAAGACTTTAGGAAGGAATGTGAGTGAGTAGGAGTCAAAACGGTTACGTATGAAATTTTTGTTCATATCGAGTTGGGTTAAATATGGCCAATCACTTTGGCTTTTAAAAACATATCAAAACTCGACATCCAAATCTTAAATTCGACATTCATATAGTCTGGTGGGAGGTGAGTGAGATTGTGTAAAAACATTCATATGTCTCGTTTAAGATTCGAGAGAATGAGAGGCATTTTGAAGAGGTGTTCGGATCGAGTTTTACATGAAATCACAAAAAAAAAAAAAGTTGGGCTAGGGTGGGCTGATGAACAGTGGACGAGAGGATGGGGTTGGGCTGAATTAGTCTTTGGCCTGATTAGTATATATTAGTGAAATAATTAAGATTTTGTGTTACGCATTGTGAGCTCGTCCCGTCATTTGGTGAATTATGTGATGACGTGCTTACGTTAATATAGTATAATAAAGAAAATTTCAAATTTCTCCGTAAAAATGGAAATCAGTAAATAGTAATTGGGGTTAATATTGATTAACGATTATAATTACAATGAAATTTTACAGTGTATTACAGTACTCACTCGTCATTCTGAATTCCGTCCCGAAATTCAAGTCTAAGATAGTTGTGAGGGTTGAGAGGTTATGAAAAAGAGTTGTCTAAGAATTTCCATTAGGTATTCAAGAAAACGTAGCTTTGTTAGATTTATTCATACTAGATGAAATAATTCGCACCTAACGAATCCAATGGCAGTGAATAGTGAAAAATAACGGCCAGGAATAGTGAAAAATCAACGGCTGTGAACAGTGAATCTCAACGGTCGTGAATAGTGTTCCAACGGCTAGTTTTGGTTTCAACGGCTAGTTTTTGGCATATATATACCCTATTTTAATTTCCATTCTTTCACCAACCTTATTCCTCTCATTTATTACTTCTAAAATGCCGCACCTTATTACTATCCTCGCAATTTTGTATGTCGTTGTTGTCGCCATTTATTTGGCTTATGCTCCTGAAGAAGATTTCGCATTCTTGATCGTGATCTTAATGTTTGTCGTTCCACTAGTGGTCCTAGCCATTGTCGTGGATCAGACATGGGGGAAATAGATAGTAGGAGGGTTGAAATAAATCGTTGTAATTTTAACACTACCGATGCTAATTTTAATCGTTATGTACTAATTTCTTTGGATTCTAATAAAATTTATGTTTATTTGTGTTTTCTATATATCTTTGTGAATTCTTAGGGTTCTTATGTTTGTACTTTTGTCGGTTTCCTATCATAGGGTGATGGGTAATAGGTGTAGATATCTATAGTAGGTTTGCAACAGGAGCATTTTATCTTGTCATAAAACTCGCTTTTGAATGAAGATTGTTATTAGAAATTTTGAAAAGATAACCGTTTCATTCATGACATGATTCTTCCCAAATTTGACATAGGTAGCTAGGCTATGTGAAATTGATGACCAATGATGTGATGCTTGGCTCAGTCAAAGTAGTGTTATGTTTTTCAAGAGGTTTTAGATGGTGTTCAACGTGTTGTTTTTGTAAAATAACAACATAATTATTTTTTCAAAAGAATAAGGAAAATTTTTGGTTCACACTACTGTGATGGGAATTTCTAGGGTGATAATAGAATATCCTTGAACTAAATCTTAGGGTTCGTGTGAGAATCTTACAAGATGGTAATAGTCTACCGTTCGGTCAGGAATGATGTTAACCAACTTTCTAAGGGGATATCAGTGTATTGTTACGTAACGACTATGAATAGGGCGCATGGAATAGGAATTGAAAATAGACGTAGGTTATGATTATTACGGAAATATTACAAGATAGAGATTTCATTCAGTAGAAAGGTAGTTGTTACACTTAGGTTACATCCATCGTACCTAAGGTAAAGTACAAAAGGAAATACAACTTAGAAAGTTTTGAACTTATGGTTTTATTTATTACAACAGGAATTTCTTCTTCTGTTTAAACATTGATGTCATCCTTTGACGTTGTTGAGGTTCTAACGAGCTCTCATACTCTTCTACTGGCCTTGCTGTTCTAATTGGTATTCTGTTTTGGGCATCGGTTCTTGTAGTGCCCCTTCTCGCCACAACCGTAGCACACTATTTCTACTGGCTGTAAGTTCGCATCCATGGCTCTGCAGTCATTAGTTTTATGGCCCATTTTTCTGCACTTTCTGCATCGGGAAGGACAAGGCCCAGTGTGATGTATCCTGCATTGGTTACACTGGGGAAGTGTCCCAGCATAGCCCTTTCCTTCGGTGGGCACAGCCACATAAGCCCTGGCGGTTTCCTGACGGCGTTTCTGCTGGTGGCGGTGGTTATTTTGGTTTTACTGATAGTTGTTGTGGCTGTTGTTGTTGTGAGTGGTGGTTCCATGATCATTTAGCTTTCTCTTATGACCATTGTTGTTGGAGGTAGAACTCCGTCTGATTTCTCGATCCAATAATCGTTGTGCAAGTGTAATTGCGTCTTTAAGAGTTTTTGGGTTTGATGAGGTGACGTTTCCCTCAATGCTTTGGGGTAGTCCCTCCACGTACCTTTCCAATGTCTTCTGAATGTCCGGCACTATAGCTGGACATAACACTGACAAATCCTGGAACTTTCGGTTGTAGGTTTTCAGATCATTGCCTTTCACTATTAGTTGATGAAATTCATCCTCTAGTTTCCTTATCTCCGTCCGGGGACAGTATTTCTTTAACATTTTCTTCTTCAATTCAGTCCAAGAGATTTGAAATGCCACATCAGTACCCATGGTCTGGGCAGTAGCATTCCACCAAGACAGTGCATCTCCCCGTAAAGTTCCAGTAGCAAAAGTGACTTTGTTTTTCTCTGCACAGTTGCTTCTTATAAATACCGTTTCGGTACATTCGAACCACTGAGCTAACTCTGTCACACCTTCTGTACCTTTGAAGGTGGTTGACTGGCAACTTATGAAGTCCTTATAAGTACATTTACGAGGTGTAGATGCCTCGCCTTCATTCGTTGCCCCTATGTTGTTACTTGAGCGGTTTGGAGTATCAGGTTCGCAAGCCGCAGCGATGCCTTCGGCAATCATTCTCTGAACATCCGCAGGCGTCATTGCTGCTGTATGGTTGGCAGTTTCATTTCTGGTACGAACCATATTTCTATTAATGCCACAAGAAACACAGATTTAGAATTTACATAATGATTTTGTTAGAACGATTTGAGTAATGGGGAAGCGAGTATATGAGTTCTAACAATCTTGTCAAAAGGCGAAGTTATGATTAAATTGAAAATCACAACAATTACGACATGTTTCGGTAATATCGTAAGTAAGTGATCAGTTTTTGGTATAGGATTGCTAAGGAACAACTGATTCATCTACAAAAGCTGAAGTTCAGCAACTTTCTCTACATTCATCAAGTTTATTCTGAATTTTCCTTCATTATAGGATTACAACAATCCGAGTCTATGAGGATTATAAAATCACAACATATTCAAATACATGTATGCAAAATGATCAATACCGGCCCACATCGATTAATATCGTAACACAACGAAGTACAACAAAATCACAACCACATATAGTCATAAATAACTTGCAAATGTGTTATATATATATAACAGAATAGATACAAGCGTCATATTTATGCCACACACCCCGTGGCTAGGATAAAGTACAAAAGCTGGTAGATATAAACTAAATACTAGTGTCATATCTATACTATACATCCCATGGCTGGGACATAGTACAAAAGCTAATAGATAAGGATCTAATCTAGTGGCTACCAGTTGCTCCTCCGAGTCGACTCTCGAGCTCAATGATCATGCTGATGAGGATCTGTATATACTCCTGGAATCGAACTTGCATATCTCCCACTATTGTTTCTAGAGCGGTGATCCTAGTCTGAGCTACCATCAGATCTTCATTTTTCTTTGTCATCTCCTGTCTAAGCTGCTCATGACGTTTCTCCAGATCATTTGTCTTTTCACGAGTCTCGTCCAGAGTGTCCAACTTCTGTTGCATAGTCTCTTGGCTAGTAGCTAGGTCCTCAACTCTATACTCAATACACTCGATGCGCTCTAGAGGTAACTCATCTAAGTGACCTAAGGCAGTCTCGATCTGTTCCTCCTGATGCTCTAATCGTGTCAAAAGGGTGGAAACGGTAGGCTGTCGATCCAGCGTTGTTTTTGAGCTTTCACCTATTTCAAAGACTCGCGGTGGAGTAGGGAAGTCAGGAGTGGGTGATCGTGGTAAAGTGAGATATCGGGCAATAATGGCCCTAGCTTCCTCACTGAGATCAAATGGTATAAATGGGGGAATGAAACCTGTAGTTGATGGTGGAGGTGATGGTGAAGGTGTTGGGACTGATGGTGGTTCGTAAGTAGGTAACATGTACGGATGTGGACATGGTGGTGGTGATGGAAGCACGGGAAGTGTCCTTATTCATGCTGTCCTACGGATTCTCCTAGGATGAACTGGTAGAATCTCTGGTGATGATAAGGGTGGTAGTGACTCCGTAGATGAATGAGAGTGGCTCAGACGGCTCTGCATCTGCAAAAGTGCGAGACCTCTTTCTGGCTAGCATATACGGATCATCAGGAAATGGAACGACATCAGGCATTGGAGTGTCCTCAGATGGTTCCTCTGAAGGTTCTGACTCTGTATCGTGCCCAAATGCTGAGGAGGCATCAGGTACCATGGAAATGTCTTCCGATGGGTCTGACTCCGTAGCATGTCTAGGGGCTGAAGTGATGTCAGGTATTGTCGTGATATTCTCGATATCCGAGTCCGATAAGAGATTGATAGAGTGGGTGGGGGAAGTCATGACTCTGTAACAAACCGTTAATTATAAATATTTCACCGTGTAACTAAATAATCAGCATAAACATGCATACGTAACGTTTGAGTGACGTAGTGGCTATGGTGTTAGGAACTAAAGGTGAGGTAACTGATGACATGGTACTGTAATATCCCGTAAATAGTAAAAGTAAGTAATCATTAACATCAAGGGAGTACAATCTATTGTGCGAAGATTAGGGTAAGATAATCTTAATAAGTAATGTACTGAGCGCAATAGCAAGCAGACACGGAGGGCGTAAAATGGTATGGTGTAAAATCATTCATTTTGAAAGTGTAGTTATAGTTCAATGTTTGAAAACATTTGGTTCTCTATAACTATAGCTCTTATGCCAATCTGTAACACCCCCTAAATTATGAAATGACAGCGGAAGGCTAATCGGGGTATTACTGTGAGGATCGAAGTCATAATCATAGAAAACGGCTCGAAAGAGACGTTTTGAAAATATAGGTCCTTTATATTAATTCGTTTACAAAAGTTTCATATCAGAGTTGGTGAAAATCCTTAAAGGAAATAGTATTTTGAACTGAATTACATGTTTTATTTTACACCATAATAGAAGATAAGTTATTGCCCGCTCCATGCCCTTGCTGCTCTGCTAATTACCTGAGATAAACATGCTTAAAAGTCAACAAAAATGTTGAGTGAAATCATAGAGTTTGAAATTTGTAATCAGTTTGAAACACAAGTAAGATTGTATTGGAAATATAATCAGTTGAAAAAGCAATATCGCAGTCATATATATATATATATATATATATATATATATATATATATATATATATATATATATATATTATATATATATATATATATATATATATTGCCCTAAGTCTCATGATATTCAAATGTTAACAATGTACCGCACAAACAGCATGAAATATACCGCACAAACAGCATGAATTTATACCGCACAAACAACATGAAATATACCGCACAAACAACATGAAATATAATAGTAACTTAGGCAATATAAATCAAGTATAGTATACAGGAAATACTTGTGATCAGTTTATAGCATGTATCTCCCCCAAAGAGTTAAAACAAGTATTAAATGAGTAGGGGCTATAACTCACCTTGAGCGTATCTAGCAAGGTGGAATTATGAAATTAAGTAAGATTACGGATGAGATTACGGAAATGGCTTCAACACAGAACCTGAATAAATAGGAAAGTCTGAGAATCTGACTCAATACGACTAGTGGATGTGAAAGTGAGTAACGAATAACGATTTGATCGCTGAAGTGAGAGTGTGATATGCTTAAAATGCCTAAAGTTCGAAAATAATATTACATATAATATTATCTTGTTTTTATGTCAATTAATCCAATAATAACATTTCCTCGAAAGTGGTGAAATGAAACGTGAAGTTAAATTGTTCAAAATCTCGTTATATAAGCATAACGTAACGTAAACTAATAAGTAAATAAAATATACAAAAATGCACGTGACGTGAATGGAAATCGTAAAATGAAAAATAGAAATAAGAATGACAAATATATTCTATTGGTCCTTGTTCTTTTCCTATTTTTACACTTTTTACCCTAACGGCGTTAGCATTGCACCGTTAGTCCTTCGTTAAGTATAAGTCGTATTTATAGTCCTCTACTTGTCCAATATTACAATCTGAGCTTGGAATTCAATAATATATCAATTTCTACCTTAAGGATGTTGTTTTTACAGTTTCAGTGCTTATTTCAGATGGTTGCTAGTTTTGGTCCTTCTAAGTGAATTCGAGTTGCAATTTTAGTCCAAATGTGCAAAAAAATTGTGGAAAAAGTATGCGAATTTTTCTGAGGCATATTTAAGCTTATTACAGCCTATTTCAACAGCTTATATGGCAAAGAGCTTATTTTTCTTTAATTGGGCTTTTAACGAGCCACTTTCAAAGTCCATTAGCGTTTTAAAAACCGTAAGCTTTGAGACGAGTTGGGCTCATCCACAAGCTCATTTTTAACGTTCTATTTTCATATCAAAAGACCTAGATAATCTAGCTTATCACGTTTGCTTAAAATGAGCTTAATGGGCTTAACAGCCCACTTCGCATTTTATTGACAGTTTATGAAATGGATTATGCGTCTCACTTTGATCGATTTTGAGGGTCTAAACGTGCATGTTTTTACAAGTTATTCCTACGAAAGTTGTAGCTAGTAATGGTGTATAACAGATCGTGTAAAAATATTGTATGCTTGTTAAGTCGAATTATTAGATACATGGTCATTTTGAAGGGGGATATGGAGCGTATTTTCCTGAGTAAAACACTTAGAAAAATCTAAGTGTCCTCAGTTTATACGACTTAGACATGGCATCAAAGGGACTTCGAAACGTGCATGTAACTTAAATATAAAGGTGTTATGGGTGTGGTTCATGAACCTAGGCCTTCCACAAGGGAGGCTAGTCACCATTCGTGTGCTATATGAAGATGCATACGTAATTAAATAGTTAAAACTATATACGTTCGAGTAAAAGTAATACACGACGCATTGTTATGAAATAACGTATAAGATGAAATCAGAAGAGTTTATAACGACTTACTACACCTCTAAGGTGGTAGAGAGTCGCGTGAAAATGAATGGAACACAAGAACCTTAACCCACGTTCGCTATAATCACTTATACGTTTATATATATATAACTCGTTTCTTCGACAAGCCTCCAAATGAACTAGCGTGAACTTCTGGTCTTCTTTGGTTGTTTCTGAGGGTGAATGTGAGTTAAGAAGATAGTATTGAATGAGTGAGAGAAGGTGGTGAGCTAGGGGTAGTTTTATACAAATGTTATGTACACGTATGGTTCCAATAATGCAAAAGAAAACCTCTACTATGCAATGTCAGTGAATGAGAGGTTTTCAATATATATTTCTGACATTAGAAGACTTTACGAAGGAATGTGAGTGAGTAGGAAAGCTAATATATGTTTTGTATACTATATACATGTCGACTAGTTAATTAAATGGGTGCAAAAATTGGTTTAGCGAGTGCTGCTTGATCTTGGCTGATCAAATCTTGTTCAATATCATGAATCTAGGCTAGGAAAAATATTAGGAGTGCGTGGGATCAAGTTGGAGTCAAAACGGTTACGTATGAAATTTTTGTTCATATTGAGTTGGGTTAAATATGGCTAATCACTTTGGCTTTTAAAAACATATCAAAACTCGGCATCCAAATCTTAAATTCGACATTCATATAGTCTGGTGGGAGGTGAGTGAGATTGTGTAAAAACATTCATATGTCGCATTTAAGATTCGAGAGAATGAGAGGCGTTTTGAAGAGGGGTTCGGATCGAGTTTTACATGAAATCACAAAAAGAATAAAGTTGGGCTAGGGTAGGCTGATGAACAGTGGACGAGAGGATGGGGTTGGGCTGAATTAGTCTTTGGCCTGATTAGTATATATTAGTGAAATAATTAAGTTTTTGTGTTACGCGTTGTGAGCTCGTCCCGTCATTTGGTGAATTATGTGATGACGTGCTTACGTTAATATAGTATAATAAAGAAAATTTCAAATTTCTCCGTAAAAATGAAAATAAGTAAATAGTAACTAGGGTTAGTATTGATTAACAATTATAATTACAATGAAATTTTACAGTGTATTACACGATTTCCATTTGCCCACTATTTTTAACTAGAAAAAACTAATGTACAAAGCAATAAGCATATTATACAACTGAAAGAGCCTACATATATATGCATAACCACCATCATCTACCAACCAATTAAAACTCACATTCTTCCACATAAATTCGAGTCAACCACTGTCAACAATATAACTCACTTGATGAACACAAACCTCCATTATCAATCAAACCAAAATATGTAGCCATGTTACTCCTTTAACAAAATATCGAACACTAACCATCATTTACGATACAAAATCAAACACTTACCATTTAAACATAAAACTAAAAAAGAAAAATCTAAGTTAATGATCAAACGTGTCCAGTTCTGTTGTTGTTTAGGTTGGGATTATGTTGTCTATGAGTGCTCTGTCACAACAATATGCAAATATCTTAACATATAGAAGTGAAAATATTACACCAAGATTAATTATATACCTTGTTAACATTCTCAGAATCCACATATGTATTCCAAAACAAAACCAAACAGCAAATAAAATAACAGCAACCTCGGACTCGAACTCGTGAAAATCCAAAACGAAAAACACCAGAACCAGCATCATCATTAATTCATTATGTGTTTCATCGATGCTTTGAAACACATGAACAACTTCTTTGTACCAAGAGAACCAACATCTATAAACCATTCAGTCAATCCAAACCCGAACCCGAAACAAACAGCAACTATCATTATCTTTAACATGCTTGAACCTGAGAAAAACTCATAACAAACAGAACCGTATTATTTAGGTCCCAACAGATTCACCACCTCAAAGCATACATCATTTAATCAACAAATTACCTCTATTAAAATTTCTAGACCATAATCCTATTCATCATCCGAAGAATCGGGTTCCACATCAACAATATCAGGAATTTCATCCATTGGATCGTCATTATCACCTAAACCAAACATGAAATCCAATACCAGTGTATTGACTTTTGACCCCATGTCACCGGTTTCCATTTTTTTAGATGGTCGAAAGTCCACAGTTTGACTGAGAACTTCAGACTGCTTACTAATTATTTCAAGTGACTGTGTCTCTACCATAATCCCCTTCCCTTGTATCAAAGTCGCCATCAAAAGCCTCTCCCACTTCCGGCCACCCTTCTCGTCGACACCTCTTCTCTCACAGCTCTCTCACTCTCTCCAATCACCATTTTCAGATCAAAGATACAAGCAATTTATGGGTGGTAGTTTATGTGGTCGTGGTAGAGTGGTTGCACACCCGATGATAAAACGCGACACCAGATCTGGGTGGTAGTTTATGTGGTCGTGGTGGGTGGCGTTTTTGAGGTGGTGATGGGTGTTGACAGGTTTCAATGGTGGTGGTGACAGGTGGTGTAGGGTGACAGATTTAGGGCGTGCCTGGTAAGTATAGGGGAAAGGGAAAGGGTAAGGGAATGCAAAGGAATGGGTGAGGTGGGTAATCATTACCTTACCCCCCCCCCCAATTTACTCTATAATGGTTGATTACCCACTACTGGGTAATCAATACCTTTGCACTCCCTAACCAAGCACCATTATTTGAGTGAGGTGGGCCCTTTTGAATACCTTACCCATTCCCCACCCCCCTTAACCCCCCCACCAAGCACCCCCTTAATGGTGGTGGTGATGGGCAGCAATTTTTGGGTGGTGAGAGAGAGAGTGTGAGAGAGACTGAAATTGAGACAGGAGAGAGAGAGAGAGAGAGAGAGAGAGGAGAGAGAGAAGAGAGAGAGAGTCTGACTAATATGTGTGGGAGTTTTACTTTAGAGAGAGGGAGTACTTGAATGGACGAAATTACCTTCCAATATTGCGCACACGCTATAACTTAACGCCTTGACCTAACGGACGTTTGGTCAAGGGACTATTAGTGTTAAGGGTTTCAGAGTTGGTAGCTATAAGTGCAAAAAAAAAAGTCAAATGACCAAGCGTGAAAGTCAACGCATACCACAGGAACCATCTTTGTAATTTACTATAACTTTAAAGTAGGCTTCAACTTTATAAGGGGAAAGGGAAAAGAGAGTAATTCAGTATATCTCTATTTGCAACTTTAGGCTTGGCATGTTATAGTTTGTAAAATATGATTGTAAAACATAAATATGATTGTGAAACATATATCGTGAGTCAAGAATGGTGAACTGGTTACTTGAGAACTTAAAAAACAAAGAACCACTAAATTCACCCATTGTCACCAGTTGGGTCTCAGTTTAGTTCTTCAGGTTGTCAGCCCAGTCTCATTTTTGCACTCCCTAAATAAAATGCAGCCACGTATCATCTACAGGCGATTTACGCATTTCAAACATTTTTATGTCCCGTGGGTAAGGGCACTAGGAGTGGCAGTGGTATGGCCAAAATTTATGGTCCATATCGCCGGTAACACCGCGGCTTCTTTACCCGGTGGCCATAAATTCCATTCAAACGTTGCTACAAGAATTTGGAGGACAAAAAATAGCCGTTTGGCATTTAAAATAAAATAAAATTAAAATTAACCCCTATTAAAAATGAAATATGATGACGTATAGTCCGCATTCGGGTCACGAACCCGACCAATACTCAAGCCCATCACGCGTGGGCTATCACGATAAAGATTTGGGCTTACAACGGCCCAAATCCGAAATCTATTATTGGCTTTGATATAGGATCTCTTATTTATGGGATAAGGATCAATGGGCCGAATAAGGCGGGATACGCCGAAGGGTAAGGAACACGAAACCAACAAGGATTTCGTGTGTATATATAGGGCATCTCGGCTCTCATTAAAGGTACGATATAATATCCCTAACTCTTCACTAAAACCCTAAAAACCGATTACTTACTCTCACGCCGGAGGATAATCGCGGGAGACAATCCCACGATAAGCCTAACGGTGTTTTTTGTTCTCTTAGTGCGCAGGTCTCAAGCATTAAGATCCAATTGATACGGGAACAGGAATCCAAACAAGGAACGCCCAACTTTTGTATCAACAAGTGGCGCCATCCGTGGGACCAGACACTAAAAACTCTACGAAGAACTAGAATGACAAAGCACGGAAACCTAAATCAGCGGACTCCGCAGGCGAAGAAAACGCATGACGACCTACAGGGGAAGAAGCAGCAAACTGATGCAGCCCCTAAGCAGGCCTCTGGAACAACCAGTGCGCCCAAAAATCTAGGATCATACTCAGATCTGGTCTTTACTGCAGTAGAACCGCTCACAAGGACTACCCATGTTACTACAACAACCACTAGCGCGGAAGATCTACAGCGCACTCCTTTCACCATGCCAGAATTAGACCTCACTGAGCCACCAAATGCGCCTATCCGAAACAAGGGTCCTGACTTGGAAACAAACATCCTCGCGCTAGAAGGAGTCACGCCTGAACTAGCGCCAAGTGATTTCGTGTCTCAAAACTATGAAACCTTGGCTGCGCTTATGCGAAAGGAAGCGAAAAAAAGGTCAAGCCAGAGTCTGCAAGCCCGGCTCAACTTCGACCCTGAGCATGAAGCATCCCCACCGTGCTACCGAAAGGAAAGGCGCGAGAAGGATAGCCGCAGACACCCAGTGTTTACTAGGATCGGAAGGAAAGTTGTGGATGATGAAGCAGCCGACTTACAGTATCCGGAGGAGCATGAAGACGATGGACGGCGCACCAATGTCCACGCTAGGCTTGGCAGTCGCAGGATTCACGATAGGCTTAGGCGACGATGCTCCCCAAGCGAAAGCCCTTCAAGCTCGGATTCCGAGGATAGTCGGCGCAAGCGCCGCAAAAGAGTAAGCTCATCCTCAAGTGACTCCTCGGACAACGAGGACAAAGAAACAGGACACTGAAAGTCCAGGAGAAGATACCGCGACCAGGAGGACGAAGATATGTCTCGTCCCTGGCGTCGCCAAAAGGTTGACGCATTCACTCGGCGCATCAGTGATTTTTCAGAAGATAAGAGAAGGCGCATGCCCGCTAATGTTAAAACTTATGATGGAACAGGTGATCCTGACGACCACCTAAAATTTTTTGAATCAGCAGCTACCATCGAAAATTGGCCACAACCTGTGTGGTGCCACATGTTTAATTCTACATTAGTAGGGAATGCGCGAAACTGGTTCAGTAAGCTTCCACGTAGAAGCATCGATGGGTTTGAAGAGTTGCGGAAGGCGTTTCGTTTGAACTTTACTCAGAGGAAGAAGTGCGCCAAGAACCCTGTCGAACTCGCTAGGGTAAAACAGCGCTAAGGGGAATCCACAAGCGCTTTTATGGAGCGCTATAAAGACGAATGCATACATGTCAAGGCATGCCACGAAATACTAAAGATCTCAGGGTTTATGAATGGAATCAATAACCCAGAACTTATCAAAAAGTTAAATGATAGGGTTCCCCAAACCTTTGACGAACTTATGAAGCGCACGAGGTCCTTCATCCAAGGAGAAGCCGCCGCTGCGGATAGTAAGAAAGGCTACTCAAACTATAGGTCACAAGAACAGCCAAGGAGACAATCCAATGACCAGAGTAGCAATCGTAACAAAAGCTACCGCAGTCTGGGGGGCGGACGAGAGAATGACAAGTATAGCCCACTAACGAAGACTCCAAAGGAGATATTTGCGACGGAAGGCGCGAACTTTCCAAGACCCCCACCGATGCGCACCCCAGAAGATCAGCGCGTAGGGAACGGATACTGCGAGTATCATGGACAGAAGGGCCACACCACCAATGAGTGTGTCCAATTGCGCCAACTAATTGATAAGCTAGTAAAAGAAGGCAGATTGGACCATCTAGTTAAGAACATCAAGGATGGGAAAGACAAACAGAAGACAGGGGGCAAGAAAGAAGCACCTAAGGACAAGGCTGACACAATCTACATGATACAATCATGGCAGCGAAAGAATAGGCAAAAGGTCAGCCAGAAATTTTCTCATGGAAGCGAAATCTCTTTCCCCACCTTGGCTGCGGACAACGCAGTGGCGGAATCACTCACCATCGAGATAAATGCGGGGGGTCACGATATCCACCGCATGTATGTTGATGGAGGGGCATCAGCAGACATAATGTATGAGCATTGTTTCAAAAAATTGCGACCTGAGATACAAAGACAGTTAAGCCCGGCCACGACATCGTTGACTGGCTTCACGGGAGAAAAGATATGGCCCATGGGGAAACTACGACTGCTAGTCGTTGTTGGTAATAAGGAACACTCCACGACAGTCTGGATGAATTTTATGGTGATCAGATCTCCTTCGCCATACAATGGCACTATTGGAAGACCAGGAATTTCGGCAATACGCGCAGTACCGTCCACAGCACATGGGATGCTCAAATTCCCGGTAGAAGGCGGCATTGTCACCATCTACAATAACGCCGCGCCACCTAGAGAGTGTAACTCGATTACATGTGAGACGACGCACACCCCAGAACAGAGCGCAGCTAAAGTATCAAACCTGAAGGTCGCAATTCATCCTGATTACCCGGAGCAAGAAGTATCGATCGGGGGATCGCTGTCTGATAAAGGCAAAGCTGCCGTGTGCGCACTCTTGCAAAAGAATCTGGATATCTTCGCATAGGAACCAAAGCACATGACTGGTGTGCCACGCTCGATTGCAGAACACAAGTTGAAAATTCGACAAGGATACTCTCTAGTACGGCAGAAAAAGCGCGGCCAGGCTCCAGAGCGCGCAAAAGCCATTCTAGAGGAAGTACACAAACTTGTTGACGCAGGTATCATGCGAGAGGTCTATTACCATGACTGACTCTCCAATCCAGTGATGGTCAAGAAGAATGATGGTAGTTGGCGGATGTGCATGGATTTCACTGATCTTAACAAAGCATGCCCACAAGACTGCTACCCACTACCAGAGATAGACTGGAAGGTAGAATCTTTATGCGGATACCCCTTTAAATGTTTTTTAGACGCATACAAAGGGTACCACCAAATCCAAATGGCTAAAGAAGACGAGGAAAAAACAGCCTTCCACACAAGCCAAGGTGTCTACTGTTATACAAAGATGCCTTTTGGCCTAAAGAATGCGGGTGCCACCTACCAGCGATTGGTAGATAATGCATTTGAAAAGCAAGTGGGCCGCAACCTAGAGGTCTATGTTGACGACCTTGTCATGAAAAGCCATACCGAAGGCGAATTGGTCCGCGACATTGAAGAAACATTTAGAACACTACGAAAGATCAACATGAAGCTAAATCCTAAGAAATGCACTTTTGGCGCTACAGAAGGCATGTTCCTTGGATACTTGATAGAACCTGATGGCATTAAACCATGCCCAAAAAAAACAGAGGCTGTCATCCAACTCCCTTCACCACGCACGTTGAACGAAGTCCAGTCTCTGAATGGAAAACTAGCCGGGTTGAACAGATTCCTGTCCAAATCAGCAGATAAGTCACTCCCCCTCTTTAAAACACTCAAGAAGTGTACAAAAAAGGGAGACTTTCGTTGGACTACAGAAGCAGAAGAAGCTTTCACACAGCTTAAGCAACATATAGCAGCGCTTCCCAAGCTAGTCGCACCCCGACCAGGGGAGGAGTTAATTGTGTATTTGTCTGCGACTCATGGAGCAGTCAGCGCGGTGCTACTGACAGATAGGAATTCCGTACAAACACCGGTATATTTTGTAAGTAAAGCGCTCAAGAAGACAGAGATTAACTATAGCCCAATGGAAAAGTTGGTCTTGGCATTAGTATTCGCCGCTAAAAGATTGCGCAGATACTTTCAAGCACACCCAATAGCGGTGATCACAGACCAACCAATCAAGCAAGTTATCTCCAAACCCGACGCATCGGGGCGATTACAAAAGTGGAGTGTATTGCTAGGCGAGTATAACATCTCTTATAGACCACGCACTGCGGTTAAAGGGCAAATACTAGCAGACTTCATCATCGAAAAACCAGACACCGATGCTGCACCTCCACTGAGCGAGGTAGAACTACAAGAACCATGGGTCCTGTTCACGAATGGATCTTAATGCGTGGATGGGTCGGGCGCAGGCCTTATCCTCACCAATCCAGAAGGAATGGAATTTACTTACGCACTGCGCTTTGAATTCACAGCTACGAATAACGAGGCAGAGTATGAAGCCCTAATTGCTGGATTACGCATTGCAACTCGAATGGGTGTACGCAACCTAGAAGCAAATGTGGATTCCCGATTAGTAGCCAACCATGTGTCGGGCGAATATGTGGCTAAAGAGGATAACATGGCTCAATATCTCGACAAGACCAAGTCACTTATCCAAGGTTTTGACAGGTTTACCATTAAACAAGTTCCTAGAGGTGAAAAAAAAAGCGGATGCGCTAACCAAGATCACATCTACAAGCTTTGCGCACCTGTCAAAACAAGTGTTGGTGGAGATCCTAAAAAATAAATCCATCTCGGAGATGGAGATATCCATGGTAATAGAGGAGGAGAATCCTACGTGGATGACCCCTATTGTCGAATTTATAAGCAAAGGCATATTGCCCCATGAGCAGAAGGACGCTCGACGGATACGGCGCACAGCGCAGAGGTTCGAACTTCGAGATGGTATCATATATCGGCGCTCATTTCTACAACCATGGCTTCGGTGCGTTGGACCTCTTCAGGCAGATTATGTACTCCGAGAGATCCACGCCGGTTCATGCAGTATGCATTCAGGACCACGGTCCGTCGTAGCACGACCCTTGCGGTCAGGATACTACTGGCCCACTATGCATCGCGATGCGCGTAATGTGATAAAGAAATGTAGCGACTACCAAGTTCATAGACCCATCAAGCGCAGACCACAACAAGAGCTAATGCCTATCACTTCTCCATGGCCATTCTATAAGTGGGGTATCGACATTGCGGGTCCCTTCCCTGTTGCAGCAAAGGGACTGAAATTTCTTATTGTGGCAATAGACTACTTCACTAAGTGGATTGAGGCAAAAGCAGTGGCGACAATCACAGGTAATCAAGTAAAACGATTCGTTTGGGAAAATATTGTCTGCCGCTTTGGATTACCTGGGGAAATCATTTCGGACAACGGAAAACAATTCCGCGATAACCCGTTCAAAGACTGGTGCGCAGAACTAAATATTACACAACACTTCGCGTCAGTTAAACACCCACAAACCAATGGTTTGGTTGAGCGCGCAAATCGTAGTCTAGGCGAGGGAATTAAAGCGCGCCTGGACAAACACAAAGGAAGATGGGTGGATGAATTGTCGCATGTCTTATGGGCGCACCGCAGACAATCAAAGTTAGCAATGGAGACACCCCCTTTTCTCTTGTCTATGGGACAGAAGCTGTCATACCAGCTGAAATTGGGATGCCAACTATTCGTACCGCAGAAGTTAATGTCGCAACCAATGACGACGAACGGCGTATAGACTTGGACCTATTGGAAGAAAGGCGTGAACGCGCAGCAATACGTGAGTCAAAAGCTAAGTCAAAAATGAAGGGATACTACGATGCTAAAGTTCGAAGCAACTCATTCAGACCAGGCGACTTTGTATATCGCGCTAATGATGCGAGCCAAGCAGAAGATACAGGTAAACTTGGACCAAAGTGGGAAGGACCCTATGAGGTCGTTGAAGCACTAGGAAAAGGCGCGTACAAGCTGCGTGACATGGATGGCCGTGAGCTACAACGCACATGGAATATTTGCAATCTCAAGAAATGCTATCTTTAGGAAAGGTTACGACCCCACCCACGGACACTTCCGCACTTTAGTAAGTGCTCAATAAATATCCGTGTATTTACATTTTTGTTTCATCTAGGCAAATGTCTTTCTTTTTCCAAAAACTTGCAAGTATTAATTAAATGTCGCGGTTTCTAGCTAACTCCGCGACACACTTTACTTTGTTGTTTACATATTATTTATGTCTCAATATTGTTGTTATATTTTGCCTACATGGCGTGCATGCACTTATTAAAACCCACGATGGTAAAGGATGAGTAAACCTACTAAATAACTCGTTGAGTAAGAGGGTTGCAAACCCATCAACATCGGATCACGCATCCTTGTTAAACACCTTACTCTCAAGACGTTGGAGTAAGTTCATTGTGCATCCCACGACGAATACACAACAATGCACACTGTGCGCGTTTAACAAATTAGGAGTTAAGACTCTTAACCCCTTGATATATATTCGAGCTTGACAATAAGTCATGAATTTCATACACGATTATGTTATAAGTGATTATAGATTCTTGTAATCTTTTTTAAGTACGTTTATATAACGGTTTGATTCTTAGACATAACATAGACGTCTTGTACGCAAAGACAGATAACTAAGTACAAACATCATAACCACAATCACATACAATATGCGTACAATCGCACTTTCAAAATATCATTTTATTATGGACTACGAGTTCATACAAAGTATATATTTAACATGCACATGTGCAACAAAATGTTAACCTATTACAAAACAAAACAATCTAAAGGCTGTTGGAGCGTCTAAGCTCCGAACTGCTAACATGGTACGCAGCACTCCCAGCTTCTTCAAGCTTCTTCAGCAGATCATGATCTTTGGGCGACACTGTCGGTACACTAACAGGTACTCCATCAGATCTTGGGATATGCGCAGCACCAATACCACAAAGGATGGCCTTCCCCTTCACACCCTGCTTCTTTGCAAGCCTCATGGCATGGGCCTCTAAGGATTCCTTCAGCGGGATTTCCTTCTCGAGGGCAAAAGGATTCAAGATGTTGCGAGGACGAGCAAAGATAGGTACCTGCAGCTGCGACACATCTGGCTTAAGAAAGTAATCAGTTTGTGCCTCTGCGTCCTCTGTTACGTGCCTAGCCAAGGTTAACCCCTCCATAATAACACCTATGGGGTAATCCTGATCGCGCTCCAATTGAGCAATATGAGGAAGATCTAACAGCTTCATCTTCTCCATAGCAGCGACAAGCTCATCATAGGCATCAACATTATAACCTGGTACTTATGCGGTAGGCACTGTCAATAACTTGCTCTCGGAAAGCTCCTCTATAGCCTGCACCTTTCCACGTGCCAACGCACGCTCAACAACATCCCCAAATGCCTCCCTCACCTCTTGAGACTCCAGCGTACTCAAAGCAGCAAGGCGCAAACCATGGCTGATAAGCCACCTGCGCTCAGCAATTGAAGATACCAGGTGTGGGTACAGCTCTTCATCATACTCAATGTTGAGATTGCGCAGCTTAACTTCCTGCTTCTCCAGCGCTCCCTCCACAGCTTTACGAAAATCATCCAATCTAGAGAAGTGAGCGCTCTTGTTAAGCTCCATGTACCTCAAGACCCAAATACAAGTGGCCTTGTAATCTGTTAACCCAGCACGCTCTTGGCTCACTTGGGCAAGTAATGACATCTTCTCTTCAGCAAGCTTCTGGGCGTACGCATCTGTTGCCTTTACCTCAGCCTGCGCATCAGCCAACTGCGCCTTCAGAAGCGCAATCTCCTCATCTTTCTGCACACAGCGGCTACCTTCACCAGCATACCTTGATTGTAGTTGCGCAACTAAGGAGGCCTGATGCGCAGCAGCCAAACCTAGCTCTTCTATCAGATGGTCCGTTGGCACATCCTCAAATGCCTTCGGCTCAGTCTCTTGGCTCTTCTGCGCAAGACCATCAGTATGTGAGGAACTCGCCTTGGGTGGCGAACTCCCAACACGCGGCAGCATCATCCTCAGCAGCTTTAACACTGCACGCAAATAACAAAGTTACTATATAGTATCAACGCGGAATAAAGAACTGAAGATCTAAAGATACAAGTCTCATTACTTACTTGGGGGGAGGAGTTTTAGTTGACGACGCATCCTCTTCTGATGATGATTGCCCACCAGAGATAACATGGCGCCTTCTTTTAGATGTACCCGCGCCATCATCACCAGAAGTTTTCTTGCGCTTCACCCCTTGGCTAGCCTCCTCGGGCCCACCTTCAGACATGGCAATCCCCACACTCTCTGACGAGTCTGTGCGCGATGGCTCTTCCACAGGGCCTTGTACCCCAGGAGTTGGAAAACTGCGTAGGGGAATCGCCTCTAAAACAACTGGGGGGTCATCCTCTGGCTCCTCCTGTACGATCTCCATAGTGCGCCCCGCGGTAGCCTCCAGAACTGGCTCCTCACCTTCTCTTAAAGGGTGCACTCCTACGGTCACCTGTTTGGGTCTCGCTAAGCGCACCACGCTGAATAGATCCATCTCTGCGCAACAAACCACAAACAAACACAAAACGGGTTACAAAAGCTATAATAATGAAGAGCGCTTACACTACTGAGCGAAGGAGAAGAAAGGACAAGCACCCACCCCGGTTATTCTCATCCAAAAAGGTTGGCACCTCGTCAGGACCTCCGAAGTAGTTGCGACTAATGCCCATATGCACTAAAAACTCTTCTGGATAAGCGTTGATAGGGATGCGATTGGCATTAATCGTTTCCGCATCATCTGCGCTATACGTTCCGGGGATGGGGCGCTCATCCTTCGGTAATGACTCTTGGGTATAGAACTCAAAAACCCATGGAAAAAATCCATCATCAACCCAAAAGAATTTCTCCCTCCAATTCCTAAGTGCATCTAACTTTTCCGTATAGCACTGCAGTCGCCCTGCGCGCTTGGAAAAGGACACCCACCCGTTTGACCACGACGAGTGATAAAACGCGTGGAACAGATGGATTGTGGGGTCAATCGCCAACAAGCGACAATTTACTTCAAAATTTGTTATTTTTGCTGCACCTATACAGTGCAGTTGGGAAATATGGAGACGATAGTGGTTTAAAACATCGCACAAGAATAGAGACATGGGCACACGTTGGTTAGCGAATTCAAAAAAGCGTGTGTATACCCCTACTTTCCCTTCAGGGAAGTTCGCTATGGACGCAGTCGCCACCGGAACCACCGGGTGCAACGCAATCGGGATATAATAATCCGAGGTGAACTGACGAAGTTCGTCCTCGGATATATCGGATGTAAAGTCGGATAATTGAAGAACCATGGTTAGAATTTAATGGATTCTGCAGCGCACGCACTATTACCTTAAGAGTTGTTGATTTCTTGTTCGCTGTTTAGAGTTTTTTAACAATTGTGGCAATGGACGTTTTTACTGTGGTAACCACAGTGAAATGGAGATAACACTTTATATAGGGTTACATGCTCTCATGGATGGTTGACATGTGTCACCCACTTGCTCTAATCGTGTGGCTGGGAGGTCAAAAGGTGAAACACTTTTTCACCCACCCCTCACGATTTACGAGGGATATTTGGATTTACTTGGACTAGATTCATCGTATTGTTTTTTTTAGGCGGGAAACACTTGACACTTCTCCGCTACGCATTCTGGAATCTTTTGCTATAGTTGTTAGTCTAACATCCGCAGTTTTACCTTGCGCATACTAGACTGGGGGGACATGATGACGTATAGTCCGCATTCGGGTCACGAACCCGACCAATACTCAAGCCCATCACGCGTGGGCTATCACGATAAAGATTTGGGCTTACAACGGCCCAAATCCGAAATCTATTATTGGCTTTGATATAGGATCTCTTATTTATGGGATAAGGATCAATGGGCCGAATAAGGCGGGATACGCCGAAGGGTAAGGAACACGAAACCAACAAGGATTTCGTGTGTATATATAGGGCATCTCGGCTCTCATTAAAGGTACGATATAATATCCCTAACTCTTCACTAAAACCCTAAAAACCGATTACTTACTCTCACGCCGGAGGATAATTGTGGGAGACAATCCCACGATAAGCCTAACGGTGTTTTTTGTTCTCTTAGTGCGCAGGTCTCAAGCATTAAGATCCAATTGATACGGGAACAGGAATCCAAACAAGGAACGCCCAACTTTTGTATCAACAAAATACCTTAAAAGCGGCCGGACCCAAGTATAACAAAAGTGACCGGATCTGGCCTGTGAGAATAATTTTGGTATACAAGAAGAGCTAGAGAGAAGATCGAGTAATTTGATAGTGGATTTAGAGGTTGGTGGTTGTATGAGGAACAAGAGTTGAAAGAAAGAGAAAAATATTTAGAAGCAAAAGTGCAAAACAGAGAAGTCGGGTACGTGTTTGTGTTTTGTGATTCAAGAGAAGGTTAGGTGAGAGACTATGCAATGAAATGAGAAGATGGAAAAGTTTGTGACAAGCATGTACAGTAGTTGTTTCTCGAAATTTATGGTGGACGTAGTATTTTTATTTTTATCATGGACTTTTTTTATGTATTAATGAAATGATATGTTGTTATTAAAAATTGTTTAGTTTAAATATTAAAAAGAAAAAAGGAAAAAAAAAATTTTTGGGAGGGATGAGAATTTATCGGGCGCCAGTGAATTAGGTTGGGAGGGATGAAAATTTATGGAATGAGTTGGCTGAAGTTTATTGGCTGAATTTAAGAGGTATGATAAATTTTTGGTACACCACTCCTAGTGCCCTAAGCATCTAAAGCATCTAAAATGCATGAGCTTGTAATCTACAATAGATTAATTCATTTCATACACGAACCAAATAAGACATATAAGGTAATGGTATTATCAATGTTATATCATATGGAAGAGAATCAATAAATGTTGATCCTAGTATTAACATTCCAAAACCCGGAGTTCATACACCGATACAACACGAAAAAAGGTATGTACAAAAAGATTTCAAGAGATCACGAGACCTTAACGCCAACAAAAACAACAATTTAATACAGTTGTTGACAGATGCCTCTCAAAGAACAACAAAAGAAACTGAACAAGTCTAAATACCAACTAGTGTCGTTTATGATATGAACATCACCAGTTAACTAACTTTTGATATTTACCATAATTTGCAGTTTTTGTGAACATGCACCACTAGGGTTCTTCAAGGTTTCCCGACTCCTTTATTTGTGTAGCAAGCCCAGTGCCTTTGCAAACTGGGCAAGTGTTTTTCACCACCAGCCACTTCTCGATACAGTCTACATGGTACTCATGACGGCAATCCAGCATGCCAATCTTTTCTTGATCATTGTAGTCCATCTAAGAAACCCAAACCATCGTTGAAAAATCAGTTACCCAACAACTAAATGTTATGTTAAATTAGAGAACTTCATAGATAATTTAAGAAAATGCGTTTGAAGTTCAGTCAACTATGAGTTCTAAGCAAATACGATTAACGAGTGCTCTATGTTAGATTCAAAAACTTGATGGATAAATATTAAAAAAGGCGTTTGACTTTCTATCAAGTAAGGCTCTTCAATGCTATAAAACAGAAGAATCTTGAGTGTAAATTGACATTATCAATTACAATATCTGACATCTATTACTCTTTCGATCTTTCCGATAGATTCAGCAAAATCTCTTTTTCAACGACATTGAAACAACGGCTTATTTGGTCGGTTCCACCTTAATTTCCAACAAATTTTAAAGAGGTGACAAAACAGGCAGGTCGAGCAGGTAGGGTAATTGGTTGAAACAACTCAACAAGTGTATTCTTTTTTTGTAAAGGCCAAAACAGGTATATTCTACATGTCAAAAGGTCAAGTGTATTCATAGAATAAGAAAAGTGTTTAATAGGAATACAAAATTATATACTCCCCTGCGTTTCAATAACAAGATAATTTTTTGAATAAAATGATTTAGGAGGTTTTAGGCATTAGAAGTAAACTTTGGGCGACTTTCAACCGTGTTTGACCCATTTCTCTTTGAGCTAGCCTTTCTAATAATTCCCGTTAGACCAATTAGGGATGAAACATACCCGACCTATTCATAACTAACTGGGTCCAAATTGCCACATCTGAATTTAGATATTCAGATGGGCCGGTGTACAATATGTTCCGTGACGGGTTCGGGTTGGCGTCTTAGCCGCGAAATCTCATATTAAATCTTCTTTTGCATCATTTGACCGCAACCAATTTTTCCTGAACTTTCTAAATTTTGCATAGACATCTAATTTGTCAAATTTGATTGCACAGTTGTACCATTTCAATAACAATCTAACTTTTAGATAAAATAAATAAGGAGGTTTTCGACGTCAGATATACACTTTTGGCTACTTTTAACGCGTGATATATTACGTTTTTAGCCAGATTTTCTTACATTCCCTACTTCCCATATGACCTATTGAGGATAAAAACATGACCCAAAATTTATCCTTTCAAAAGTAAATGGGTCGAAATTGCCACCTTTTAGGTATTCTTGTGATGGAGGGATCCATCATATTAACTGTTCACATTTCTATGAGGCAACGAAACTAAATATTTTCACAAGATTTTTAAGAAAATTACAACTAATTAGTAATTAGCTCGTACTAAGGAAATACCTGACAGATTGTGCAGAAATTGAGTTCTTGATCAGTAGATGACACTTCTCCTGGATGAGAACATGCTTTGAACGAGGTAAATATTCTTGTTTTTAGACCACCTCGAATGAAATCATCAGATAAAGTTGAGCCAGCATTGCCGATCTGTTCACCTAATGCAAGGAGCTCCTGCATAGAGTATAAAGATAGAAACTTTACGCCTTTTTTCAATAATCGACTAAAGAAGAAACTCAACCAAAATGCTACACGTTCTTTCTACAACTTGCCTCATAAGACATGTGATCTATATCCAACCGCATATCCCTATGATGATCGACTCTATGTCCATATGTACCAAAATCGAGCATAGCAACTCCCTACATATGTAAAAATCATACACGAATTGTTGAAAGCAACATATCATAAACGAGTTTGATTTGCATGATATGTAAAGAGAATATTACATCTTCAGGGAGAACTCTTAGATGTGGAAATCCACGGTGTCTCGAAGTTGGCTCAATCATCAATTCTTGACCATGAGGCTGAAGAACCCTAACACCTATTGGTGGTGCAGGAAGCACAAACCTAGGCATTGGTGGCAGTTGTGGTATAGGTGGTGGTGGATGCACAAAAGTCACCAGAGCTCCATTTGCATATCCTGATATAAGATAAGATAACATAAAAAAAAGAAATAGAATAGATACTATGCAGGCCAATTAGGAAGATGATTTATTAACTATTAAGTACCTTGCATAAAAGGTATTCCAGGACCAATGCTGCAAAACTGTTGATCCAACCAAGGGCCGGGCACAACTTGAATGGGTTGTCCTTGCGCACCATGGCTCATTGGCATGAACTGTACCCCAGAATTAAGATCAATAGCTCCATCAGTTCGGTTCCTCGCACCTCTATGGTGCCCAGGTCCCATGACCATAGGGACAACATCGAGCCCTCTATGGTCAGGAACTATAAAAGCACTCGAGCCAGGTGCAGGGTAAGAATACTGAAAGTTGACATGAAACCCTTCAGCCACCTTATCCTTAAATGCACAATGGACTCCATCCATAATATGGTTGTTAGGATACGTTAGTTGGTTATGCAGTCCAGGATTGACTGGCAGTGGGACCACCCTGGGCCCAGATGGAGCTGCCATAAATGTGATTCCGGATGGTATATGTCCTTGGCCATAAGGAATTAAACAAGGTTCGGGTTGAAGATGAGCTTGTTCTATTTCAGTATCGATCATTGGACCGGTGTACACCATGTTCCTTTGCCTCATTTTGAACGATAAGTTGCAAATATAACCTGATAATTAGGAAATAGCACACATATAAAAAGTACTCAAAAATGTGACGATGATGCAAAAAACATACAATTTGATAATACATTCCAACGCCATCCATAAACTCTATCCCTATTACATGATCACGCAACAACATGACAATTGAACTTTAGTACTCATTAAATATTATCCATTTAGATATGCAATTCACGTGATTATTCATAAAGACGCTCATGAATTCAGCAATATCTCCTATAATAACTCCTAATTAAAAAACAAATGAAAAATCCAAAAGCTTCAATCTGAAAGCTCAATATTCAACCAAATGAGTTGCATTTTTCATTTTTACAACCATTTCTACATTTTAATTTCCAACAAGACCATCAAAATGAGCTAAAAATCATTTCTCTTCATTCTTTCATGGTACGGACAAAAACATCAACACGAACCATTCAATATCAATAACTAAAGCTACCATGCCAAAATTTCATTCAACTTCTATCAAAAATCGATCACATTGGCCGAAATGTCCACATACCAACAAACAACCATAAAAACTCAAACTTTAATCTCACAACCAAACAATTACCTTTTTTTCCATGTTTAAAAACAAATTAACAAACTTTATACCTTAATATCATCAACAAACAGCAAGAACTTGAATTGAGTTAATTTATAACCCCTTCAACCAAAAAAGCCCTGAAAAGTACAAATCATCATTTCAATAACAATCAATTAATATGCAAAATTGATTGAATAAAAAAGAGATAGATGATATACCTAATGAGGGTTGATTGAAGAGGTGGGATCTGAATTTGTTAAGTTGTTTTTTCAGGTGGAAGATACAATTTTCATACAAGCAAAATATGTTTCTCCTGTTTTACCGTTAACTGCAAATTTGTTTTCCATGTTTTTTCCTTAATTTCTACAAATAGAATAAGGAGTAAATTATACAGTTTGTCTATGGTTTAGGAAAGAAAGAAAATGAAGTGAAATACTAGTATGAGAAAGTTATGTTCTCGAGGATTAATTAAAAACAGAAAGAAATAAAAAGTACCGAAAAGAAAGGGTGATTCAGGTTAATTTTTAAATAAAGTTTTTTTTTTTTTTTTTTTTTTTTTTTTTTTTTTTTATTTTCAAATTAGGCTGAAAATGTTTATTTCTTATTTCCTTTACTAAAAAAAACTTAAGAGCTTATCATTGGTCTCCACTATAGAAAAATTACTGTAGACTTCTAACATTTGGTTTTTTACATGGTGCTAGTCCAAAAATATAATGGTTGTTAAATAAACCGTTAAGTACGAGGGTAGCTTCGTCTTTTCACCAATTACACATTCAAACACCTTTTAATAACTACATAACACAAATTCCCAACTCAAATCTAAACATCCACTTCCTCAACCTCCCTACCCCCGACTTCACATCTTCAACAATTAAACCAGCACTCCACCATCTTCATTTATGTGTTTATAGACAATTAAACAAGAAAACACATTATCTTCACCTTCATCATCAACAACAACAACAACATACTCAATCTCACCGGAGCGAGGTATAATAGAGTTATAATGTACACAGATCATACTCGTACCTCAGGATAAACCCGAGAGACATACTCAATCCCACCATCTTCATCTATGTGTTTATAGACGATTAAAAAAAAAAAAAAAAAAAAAAAAAAAAAAAAAACATTATCTTCACCTTCATCATCATCAACAACAACATACTCAATCCTACCGGGGCGAGGTATAAGGGAGTTAGAATGTAGACAGATCATACCCCTACCTCAGGATAAACCCGAGAGTAAGGAAACTGCTCCCAGGAAGACCTTGGCAAGTGTGTGCAATGAGAGTGCACATAAAAAGTACAAGTGTGAAAGAGAGCAATAATCAGGATAAGTATACTGTGAAAAACTAGAAGGGTGGTTGAATAGTTTTACCCATTTTTTGTTAGTTATAAAAGTTTACTTGTGAAAAACTTTGATTCGATTATTTGTGAAATCAACCAACACCAATATGAAAGCTTATCTATACTATCAAGTCTAAACAATAAATATAAAGAGTAGAGATGGAAAGATCAAACCGAGACAACGATATTTATAGTGGTTCGGCAACGAAGCTTTTCTTCGCCCTACTCCACTCCCCGAGTACCCAACTCGAGAGTTCTAAGCACTATGTCAACAAGCTCCCTTCAGGCGGAGAAAACCATACAACGTCGCTTATCACAATTTCCGACACTAAGCTAAATGTCGAGTACTAATCTAGCTAGTACCAATCTCACTCACGATCCACACGATCCTTACTAATCATACGATCCACACGATCCACACACTCTACGTTAGAACCACTTGATCTAGACACTCTCTACACAATCAACACAAGATCCACATGATCTCTACACGATCACAATGATCCACACACTAGTACAGATATGGGATTTCGTCACACATATGGGATTTCGAACAGCCACACAATAACATATTTATGTGACTAAATGTACCAGAATAAAATAAACAGCCACACTTGATCCGACTTGTGTGACCATTTCGGAATTTCATTGTCACACATTTGAATATTTTCGTGACTAGAGGTATCTGGTAAAATTTTTTTTGATTATTTAGTCACTTATAATTTGGGACGTGTGACAAATACAAATAAGTTTGAAACATTAGTCAAACTATATATATGCATATGTGACAAATATATGTCACACAATTAAACAGTGTGACCAAAATCCATATTTAGTCACATGAAGTAATTGTGTATGTGGCTAAATCATATACTCAAGTTTGTCACACATTATTTAAAAGTGAATGCTAGTTTTTGTTGAAAATTTAGCCACATATGAATTTGAAATGTATGACAACTGAAAAGTAAGTTTGAAGCATTAGTTACGATATGCATTTAAAAGTGACAAATATATGTCACACACTTGAACAGTGTGACCAAATGTCATATATGGTCACACTAAACCATAGGCATACATGATTAAGTGTAACCAAAATTCGATACATATGGTCACGTAAGTTAATATGTGTGTCTAAAGTTTAATGTGTGTTTGCCTGCCAAATCCTAATGTGTATAGTCACATTTAATTGTAGCACGATCATGTGACTATAGGCTTTACAATAGTCACACCATATCACAAATGTGTATCTAAATTATGTTTATGGCCACATTATAAGGATATTATATGTGACCAATACATTCAAAATAGTCACATTGTGAAATATTCATGTGACTATTATTTATAGCAAAATGTGAACTCAGTTATCATTAACCTTGATATTAGTCACGTTGAGTGTTTGTGTGACTAAATTCAAGATGTTATATATGGTCACATGAAGTATTTATTTAGGTGTCTAAATCATAGAGTCATATTTTGTCACACATTATTTAAGTGTAGTTACAATTCGATACATATGGTCACACATTTCTGAAAACTTATGTAATTTTGAGGGGTTAGATATGGGATTTTATATTTTATCTAGTTTGAGTCTAATTTGATATTCACTGAATTGAGTTCAGATTATTAGTCACGACTCTTCATTTGCCCCATTACAATGCTAGGATTTTATAGTATATCTAGTTTAATGCAGTAGTATGTTACTTGCCCCTGGGAACTATGTTACTTGACTTTCTAAAGTCAATTTTCAACTTTAATGAAGTAACATGTTCCTAAAGTGTCTGCAAGTGCATATACATGATAAATGGAAACTGCAAATACAATAAAGCTTGACTGCAAGTGGATATACTAGTGAAATTTACAAAAAATTTCATTGCCATAGAAAAGCTTGACTTTTTGGAGTCAAAATCCATTACAACAGGCTAAATTACACAAACAACTATTTAATACTAAAACTGCTAATCATCTAACAGTACTAACTTAACAATACCAGCAGTAACCTTGCACTTAGCCTTGAGTAGCATTAACTTTAAGCCCAGCAGTAGTAACTTTTGCACTAGCAGCACTAACCACTTTGGTGTATTTCCTTTGAGGTTCACCAGCAGTCTTAACTTCAACCAGCAGTCTTAACTGTTACACTAGCAGTCTTAACTTGCAGCATGACATGCTTTACTTGGATTTTCGTATAACAATACCTTCACAGTCGGTTCGATAGTAGTCATTTCGTGATTCATTACCCAAGTCATGTTTATTTACACATGGCAATATCTTATCATTGTGCTCGTGAATGACTGTATTAAACTCCTCATCGACTTCGTCATATGTATCTTTGTAATTCTTGGTAGGTGTTTTAAAGACAATAGACAACTTTTTATCTACCTGGTCTTTCACATAAAACACTTGTCGTGCTTGTGAGGCTAATATGAACGGATCACCCTTGTGGCCTAAACTATTCAGGTCTACCAACGTATAACCAAGAGTATCGCGTTTGACCCCACCAGTTTTGTGATTAACCCAATCACATTTGAAAAGAGGAATTTGCCTGAAACGGTAATCTAGTACCCATATCTCTTGTAAAACCCCATAATAAAATGTTTTTTCTTGTGGTTGCAACTTCTTTGGATATGTGAAGATCTACTGCCTCAACACTAATCCCACTGTTCTGGTAAACTATGCCATCATTACTTTTCGTATGAAATGTATACCCATTGATGTTATATGCCTCGTATTTCACTATGCTGGCGCGTGGTCCAAATGATATCCACCTCACAGTTTCTGATACACTATCATTGGATATCGCTAACTCTCTCTCAACCTGAATTTCATTAAAAGTATATATTACCTTTAAATTGTAGGAACAACAAACAAACAATTAAAGAATAGGAGTGTTTGGGATAATGAAATGGTGTGCTGGTGGACCTCTATCTAATGTCATATACAGGAGGGACAATTATGATGATAGGTTCTATGACTAACAAAGTTGTTGGGCAGATCATTGGTAAGTGCTTATTTATTATAGACTACTACTATTGGTTTTGGAGCTTGTAGCTATGAGTTTTTCTGGGTGAATGGTACACCTAATTAATGGTTTATACAGCTTATCACAAACACCAGTTAAGGACTTATCAATAAAACACACTTCACATTTTATCTCAACTAACTTCTTTTTAGCAACAAACAAACAATTATAAACAACATACGAGTAATTACCTCTTCGCATAACCACTTAGCAAAATATTTACTGTGCTCATTCTCCAGCAATGCCATTTTTTTACCCGAGTCTTTTGTTTTCAAAACTTCCTTGTGTCGCTTGAAACAAATAAATGTCTTTGATTATTATATTTGATAGAACATTTTACGCAACGAAATAGACATGTGTTAGTAATACTTACTCGATATACGGTTGAATTTCATCTGTATTTTGTATTACATACAAATGTGCTTTCTGAAAAAATTCTCCAAAAACTTCACTTGATTTGCCGGCCGACAATGGTTTCTGTCCTCATTTTCATTGGTTACATGTTTATCAGGTGAGATACCAATAGTTTTCATGGTTTTATGATATTCGCTAAAAAACTCTATTGTTTCTTCCGCGATAGTCTCCTCAGCAATGCATCCCTCTGGTCTATTTCTGTTTCGCACATGTCCTTTAATAACCTTCATACATCTTTCGAAGGGATACATCCACTGAAATCATATGGGACCACATAATTTTACCTCCCTAGTTAGGTGCACAGTCAAGTGTATCATAATATCAAAAAATGACGGAGGAAAGAACTTCTCGAGTAGGCACAGTGTCACAACAAGTTTTTCTTGCATCTTATCTAGTTCTTGCAAGCTGATTTCTTTCCTACATATAGATTTAAAGAAAAAGAAAAACCTGATAATAGCATATCGTGTGGGTGGGTGCATGATTGAACGTATAACAATGGGCAAAAACTCTTGCATTAGAATGTGATAGTCATGCGATTTAAGGCCAATGAGCTTCCTATCTTTTAGGCTGACCAAACTAGAGAAATTTGAACAATAGCCTTGTGGTACCCTGATATTGCATAACATTTCACAAAAGATGTATTTTTCAGCATTCGTTAATGTGTAACCTGCTGGAGGTAGTGTTGTTTTGTCTGCTTCTTGCCTAGCAAACAACTCTTTTTTTATCCCCAACTCTTCCAGATCAAATCGAGCATTCATTCCATCTTTTGTCTTTCCAGGAACATTCAGCAAAGTTCCGACTAGACTCTCACCAACATTCTTTTCTACATGCATGAAGTCAATACAATGCGGAACAGAATTATGCCTCCAATACCTTAGCTTTCGATACCAAATGTTAAATTTCTTCCAATATGCTTCATTTACTTGGCTTGAACTACCCTCTTCTTCTGTTGTTTTCCTTTTCTGCTTTTTAATCTTCCCACCTCTGCCTCTGGTATCTTCTTGGTTTTTCGAGGTATTATTGTTTGTTCCTTTTCCTTTCCCCACTTATTTTCAATATGTTGTACCTCGTTGTATATTTGTTCCCCGGTCAATGGATTTGGAGCATGCTGAAATTCTTCTTGTCCATTAAACGCCTTCGTTTGCCTTCTGAATGGATGGTTGTATGGTAGATATCGTCTGTGTCCAGCATAACTTTTCTTGGATGAGGCGGAAAGTCTAACACAGTGTGTATCTTTCCCACATACTACACAACCTTTGAATCCACTGTATGGGCAGCTACATAATGTACCAAGTGCAAGGTAATCATTTATCGTCCATAACACAACGGCATGCAGATTAAAGTTTTCTTTTGTGGAAGCATTATATGTATCAACCCCTTTCTCGAATAAGGTATGCAGATCATCAACCAACGGTTCTAAAAATACATCAATATCATTTCCCGGGTATCCCGATATTAATACCGAAAGCATGATAAACTTTCTTTTCATACACAACCATAGAGGAAGGTTGTATATGACAGATAAAACTGGCCATACACTGTGATGCCTATTTTCTGAGTTGACGTCAACCCCATCAGCCGATATTCCTAGCCGTAGATTTCTCGGGTCTTTAGCAATTTCGGAGAATTTTTCATCTATGGTACGCCATGCCTGTGAATCTGCGGGGTGACATAAAACACCATCTGTTATCCTCCTTGTTGCGTGCCATGTTAGATCTTCTGAAATACTTTCTAACTTAAAGAGTCATTGCAGTCTTGGTATAATTGGAAAGTACCACATTACCTTTGCCGAAATGTTTTCGTACACTTTATGTGTCTTATTATCCACCTTCCATTTTGATATCCCACAAGTTGGACAAACAGTCAACTCCTTGTTATCCTTCCAGTAAAGAATGCAGTTGTTGCTACATACATATATCTTTTTGTATCCTGATCCCATCATTCTCACTAGTTTTTTGGCCTGATAAGTTTTTTCAACCATTTCGTTACCAGCAGGTAGCATCTTTTTTAACCATCCTAGTAATTCAGTAAAGAACTTATCAGAAACTCCATACTTACCCTTCAACTTGAGTAGTTTAACTATTGCGGACAACTTTGTGAAGTCAGGACATCCTTCGTAAAGTGGCTTCTCCGCGTCTAATAATAGTTCTTGAAACTTGGCAAGGTCAGCCTCGTCAAAACTTTCTTTTGTAGCATTAACCATTTCTACTGTTGCTGGGCCATCTGTTGGAATTTCTGAACCAAAATCCATGTCGAAATCCGTGTCGTCATCAAACTCTGTTGTAGCATCAACAGGTATTTGGGCAGTTGTTGCTTGCTCATCATTTTCTCTATGTTTATCCCATTTTGTGTAGCTTTGATCAATCTCGTGGTAGAATAAATGGAACTGCACATCCTTCACTTTCTGCTCTATGTGGTTTAAACATGAGGTACACAGACATGGCATCTTGAGCTGTTGTTTATTACCTCGTGGGTCGATGTTCCTCATCTTCAGCAAGTTGTTTACTGCATACTTAATAAACGCTTCTACTCCATCAATATATTGTTTCTTGGTCCTACTAGTTCTCATCAAAGACTTGTCCATGCTATTGTTGAGGTCAAATGGTAACGTATATATCCTACAAGTCACAAATTAAACCAATATAAGCATCAAATCATTTGTGTATAATTACAATGGACAGTGGGTAGTGTAGTGGTACTCAAAATTCCCTTTGATCACAAACATCAAGAACATACTAATTGGAATCTGTCTGGGTAGAATTTGCTATCTTTATAATTGTAAAAACAATTTCGAGAATAATATAATTTCACCATTGCATAAAAAAATGATTTCCTAATTTTAAAAAAGTACCTAATTTAGATCTAAATGAACCTCCCTCCGTTGTTGATGGCCAGACCGGCGAGTGGTGGATGGTGAGTGGTGGTTGTGATTAGTTACTGGTGAATGCTGGATGGTGGATGGTGACTGGTGGCTGTGATTGGTGAGAAATGTGAGAAATTTGAAATTTGCTGAAAAAATATGGGGAGCTTTTTAAAAAATATGGGGGGCTTTAATTTTGAAATTTGCTGAAAAAAAATGGGGGGATTTTCAAAAAAATATGGCTGTGATTGGTGAGAAATGTGAGAAACTTAGGTGGAGATGGAGATGGGTGGAGGGAGAATTTGAAATTTGCTGGAAAAAAAATATGGGGGGCTTTTTAAAAATTTTGGGGAGGGAAATACCAAAAAGGAAGCCACATGTATCGAACCTGTGACCTCCCCTTCACAACACCAACAACTCAACCATCTCCGCCCTTGGGTCTTTCTCGATTATACCTTCTTTTGTATTTGTTTTGAGCTTATTTGCTTATTTTATTTTTAGCAGCTTATCTGTAACTTGTTTTTATGTTTCATTTTTACGCTGCAATGTATGTGGTGGTTTCGATTCTTTTTCGATTATACCTTCTTTTGTATTTGTCTTATAGACTATCTGTTTTATTAAAGAAAATTGTTACAAAATACAAATATCTTCTATACAAAGTTAAACCTGTTAGTACAAAGTTAAACCTGACAGTACTAATATTTACACTAGTAGTACTAACATTATTTCCTTTTTGCTTGTGTGAAGATTTTTCTCAGTAACTCTCTTGCCATTTCTGAGTCTTCATCAACTCTGAGCTTAGCATCTAACATAACAAATAAGCTAGCTTCCCTTAATGGATAATCTTTTTCTAGCAGCATGTAGACATCCATTCCATTCTTTGTAGATACATGGTGAACACCACATGTATCATACAGTCTCCATGTTGTACTCAACTCATGAGCTCGAAACTGCCATAAGATATCTTCTGGATCAGGTTCATACAACCTCTTCAATTCCACCCATAGCTCCTTGTCTTTGTCTTCTATAGGATCTGTAGATCTGAACCTTTCTTGAACCAGACTCCATAGCTTGTCCAAGTCTTCTCTTTCAAAAATCTTTAACATATCTTCAAAATACTTATAAACTTCTGAGTGTCCTCCTTCCCTGATTATCTTCCAAGCTTTCCCAAATGTATCTATGTGTATCTCCAAATCAATAATTGGATGTTTAGGTTGAATAGGATCATCAACATTCAATGCATCAGGGATTATAACCAACATATGCTGATGAAGCCTTTCATCAGTTAATTCCTCTGTTGTTTCTTCTTCCTCAACTGCTTGATCTTCTTTATCTTCTTCAGTTTTTTGCTTATTTGAATCCTCTGCTGTAGGTACTTCTTCTTCACCAATCTTCTGTTTCTTTGAAGATTCAGACTCCAATAATATACCTGCTCTCTTTGTAGTTCTACTTGCTTCTTCTGTTCCTATGGGAATAAATGTGTTCACTCTTCTGTAAACCCTTTCAAACTCACTCTTGATCTCCTCAAAACTTTTACCTTGGAAATCCTTCCTTTTGTATCCAGCCATGTTCCTCATGTCAAGACACATGGTGGTTCTTTGCTCAGCTTGACTAGGTGGTTTACTCCTCTTTTCTTTGGCTTTTTGTCCTGCAGCAGACTTTCTTATTGAATTTATTAGTTCAGCAAGTTGTCTTGACTTCTCTTCAACAGACAACACTTCATCTGCTCTGAGTTCACAAAGCCTTTCCTTTAAAACATCATCAGCCTCAATCATAGACTGAACTTGTGTAGCGTCATTAAACCTTGCTTGTTCATCATCATGTAACTTCTTAGCCAGAAGTGCATCAAATTGTTCTTGTACTAACCTTTGTGCTAACCTTTCTTCAAGGAATTTTGTAATATCAAATTGTGCTATTTCATCTTCCAGTGCTTTACTAGCTACCTCTTCATCAAAACTAATCTGAGCAAGAACACTCTTCTTGACCTTCTTTGGTGGCTCTTCTTCAATTATAATGCCCTTTCCTTTATCTGCCTTTTCCCTTCTATCATACACAACCCTAACTTGTTGATGAGCAGTACCAATATTTTCAGCATCCAAATTTTCTTCACCCATATCTTGCCTCCCCTGAAACTCAACATTCTCTTCAACCAAAGAAATATTGGGGTCTTGATCAATATCAGCTATCTTCCTCCCCTGTTTGGAAGAATCATCGATGTTATCATCTGAATCATCATCATCCATGTTATCATCTAAATCATCATCATCTGAGCTTGTAGACTCCACAATATTTGCCTTTCTCTTTGCTTTAAGTGACTTGACTTTAGACTGCAATTTCTTTACTTTATCAATGAGCTTCTTGTAAGCAGTACCATACAACTGTTTTGTCTCCTTGAGTTCTTTCTCCAAGCCAGTCACCCTTTGAGTCAATTTGGTACAAATATCCATCAATTCCTTTAGTGACACTCTGCCCTCATCACTTCCAGGTGTGTTACCTCCTGGGAGAGGTGAATCATGGGCCATTTCCCCCATATTTGGCTGAGAAACAACAGATTCCTCTATGGATGAACTCCTATATGGTGATGAAGTTAGTTGTGAGGCTTATTGAGAACCAGATGAACCTGTGGGTGTGTGATGGGACTCAACTGGGCTTGTTGATCCTTCACCCTGAATGTTTTGATTTTGAACCAACATTGTTCCAAAAAGTGGAACTACTATCCCATTAAACCCTTAGAAGCCATGCTCATGTTACTAAAAAGTTTTTGAGTAAGGCAAGGAGTTGGATAAACATTTTTATGAGATAGAAGCAAACTTTTCCTTATATTCAAAACCATTTATATAAACCTTGGATACATTAAAAACTTGTATTTTTTATCCACATTTTTCACCATACCATCAAAAATTAATTTTGAAAAGTTAAAAGTCCTGTTTGTTGCTAAACAAATGAGAGCAGTTGCAATATTGCTACTGAATTGCTCCCATGAGGTTTTCTTTGGACTGAAACAATGAAGGATGGTATGTATGAAGAATCTCCATTGGGGGGCAAAACATCCATTTTGAAAAGTCAGAATTTGAAAAGATGTGTCATACCCCATTCTGGAAATGTGATAAAAAATTTCAGTATTAGGCAAAGAACTAATACCATTTTCATCAACTGTGAGAACCCGTAATTTTCATCAACTGTGAGAACCCGTAAAATTTCAATGAAGTTATCTCGCAAAACGTGGAAAACATACACAACGCGTACTGGCACAACCGACGATTTGATTTTATTATTTTATTATTTGTGAGAAACGAGGCCTATTAATAGTCATTTTTATTGGAAATATTATTCTGAGCGCGATAGCGTAACTCTCGTGTCTTGAATCTACGGTTTACTAGCCTAAATGAGCCCCGAGCCTCATTTCGTTAAAGATAGCAGAAATTACAATATGGGTCCCTGGACTAAAGTTCCACCGCCGCCCCTAGATTTTAATTGTTGACAATTTTGGTCCCTAGGATTTGCACAATTTTTGGCTTGCCTATATTAGGCTCATTATAACCCACCCTAGGGTTATTCCCACTCATTTTTCCGGCGCCACTGCCGTGTTCCGACCAATCTCCGTCCATCTCCGGCCACCACAACAACACCACACCACAACCACCCGTTTTCACCTCGTGACTCCCTCGTCCAATATTGCTACATCACGCGCCGGAAACACCAATATACCACGCACCACCGCCGCTATTTTCGGTTGTTTTTCCTTGGTAGATCAAGGTAAGGTTAGATCGAGAAAAATAACGGGTAAGAACACCGATTCACCACCTCGTGTGAATCGGTGTGGGAGTAAAAACGTATGGAAATGAGTTTTTATTAATAAAAAATGAGTAAAAAAGGTTGTGGTATTATCTTGTGTCGCGTCATCTTCTTCTCTTGGTTTCATTCCGAGAGCTTAAAACTCTCGTATGATTTGTGTAGGTTGGTTTCGAGCTTATTAATAAGCTCACAAGCTTATTTGGTTACTGATTGTTATTGGGTTTTAATTTTGTTGGCTTTGAGTCGCGATTAGAACCAAATCCGAAAGTGGGTTTTGGTGATTCTTGAGTTGGTTAGGATTTGGGTTAGTGTTTTGCCCACCTGGTGTCTTTGTACGTGACATGGTTCAAAGCCGAGACCCCGTGGTCTCGGCGAGGTAAGCTACTTGGGTCCGTTTGGGTTGTTACTGTTAACAGGTTCTAGCCGAGACCCCTTGGTCTCGGCATGGTAAGGATAATATGCTATTGGTTATAGTGTTACGTCATGATGTTAAATTTGGGTTGGAACCGTGATTTTTTGGTCCGTTTTATTGTTTCCTGTCGACAAGGGTTCGAGCAAAGACCCCTTGGTCTCGGCATGGTAAGTTTATTTTTGTTGTTGTTATTGTGTCGAGAGTGGATTTGGAATCGGATTAGTTTTGGATATTGAGGTTGAGCCATAGGATTTAGTGTGACCGAGTATTGATTTTGAACTTGGACTAGAGTCGTGATGTTTTGGCCTCGTCGTGGTTAGCCGAGAACCCATTGTCTCGGTGTGACCACGATAGCCTAAAATGGATTATTATATGACTTGGACATGTGGATACTTTGACTTGTTGACCCGGCCGTGTGACAAAGGGGTTATAATGGGTTATTATGGGGTCCGGGAACTAAGTTAGACCTGAGGGAATTGTTGATGTATTGTGACACGAAACGGGAAAATAACTCCTGACTTGACTTATATTTTGACTCGGCGTAAACTAAAAGAAAAGAGATGATGAATAAAATTATTTGAAATATTAATTAGCAAATTTAATTTGTTATTTAATATGTGATGACAAAAAGGGAATTTAATGTGTGGTTATTAAATTTTGGATAAAAACAGAAAAACACGAGGGTTATTGGACGTTTCGAGTCACGTTTACCCGTAGGATACCATATTTGGGTTTATTGGATTACTTATCGTGGAATACCACTTAGATTAATTGTGGGACTTATTATTGAATGTTTGGTAGTCGGAATTTCTTGGGAATAAATGGTAACAGTTATTACTTTAACGTGTTGGTAAACTCATAAATTGTGCGACATGGTAACATTCCATTAGATGACGAGCCATGGCGAATAAATGGTAACAGTTATTACTTTAACATGTTGGTAAACTCATAAATTGTGCGACATGGTAACATTCCATTAGGGGACGAGCCATGAAGAATTAATGTTTTATTATTTAAAACATATAAAAATTATAACCTAACGGGATGTTTGGAAAATACCGACGACTACCAATCTATTCACTTGATTTGGGTGTGTTTGATTTGTGTAATTTATTTGGTTTGACCTCGTCGTTTCGTCCTGAGTTCTGTATCGTTATTCCCGTCGATTTCGTTTGTTTACTCTTCTTTGGTGTGCGTACTCTTGAGTCTTGTCTTTCTTCCATCACACGAATGATGATACCCAACTTATACTAAAGGCTAAAAATAGAATATTTTTGAAATGGAAACGGTTAACCATTGGGAATCTTTGTAGATCTAGTATATTGATGAGGATCTCGTATTAAGACAAGTCTTATGCATATTAGGTTGCGCCGTTTCCGTACCGTTGTGCCTGTCTTCAGGATACAGTTGTGAGTAGCTAGATGCCAGATGTGTCAGTCATGACATGTTTGCATTGCTGTGGCTAAGGTGAGTTCATGGCCCCTACTTTTACTTGTTTTATAACTGTTTTAGGGGAGAATACATGCTCGTTTTTAACTAAACTCAAAGCTTTCAAATGCTTCTATGTTGTGGACTACTGTTTTACATGATTTTGGACATATATGTGTGATGATGCGATTATATGTTGTGGCACGTTTGTTTTGTGAGTACATGTCGGCGCCATTGTTAACTCTCTGCTGAGGGCCCATAAGTTATAGGTTCAGTTGGTGTAACTGTTAACTCTCTGTTGAGAGCCCACAAGTTGATAGGTTCAGTTGGTGCAACTGTTAACTCTCTTTGAGAGCCCACATGTTGATAGATCTATTGGGGTAGCTCCCCACATGATATTGGTTATGAGTATGATGAACAGCATAGGTTCAGTTGGCGCGACACTATACGAGTGTAGTATCTGTATGATTGATTATGGTTCGAGATGTTTTGAATTATGATAATGTTTGCAAATTGGTTTTAGAACTGTGATTTAGGCAGTGTGAGCCTACGTTGAATTTGACTTGTTTGTGAATGATGATTTGAACTCGAAAACCTTGTGGTTCAACCATATTGTTTTAAACTAAAACCTATGAACTCACCAACCTCGTGTTGACACTTTTAGCATGTATTTTTAGGTTAAGGCTACAGCTTATTTCTGGAGGCGCTTGGCAATGGGCATGGTCATAGTCGACTCTGATATATTTATTTGGGACCGCTTTACTTATTTATGGGCCTATTTCCGCACTACTTTTGAATAATGTAAATTTAACACTTTTTGTTAATGAATTTCATTCTAAATGTTTGAGGTAAAAACCGATCTTTGTACTTGTGTTTTGATACCAATTGAGTAGCACCCCAGTGACATGTATGCTTCCGTTGAACTCGATTTTGGGGGTGTGACAGATTGGCATCAGAGCTCAGGTTATAGAGAACTTGGTTTATTTTTTAGAACCTGGACTATAACCACTTTTATGAAAACTTAACCCTATAACCGCCACGTGCTTGCCTGCCAAGTTGATGCCTCGCGTATGATTTTGTTTGAGGATATAATTGATGAGATGAGTAATGATATATTAGATGAGATGTTCATGATATATTTGACGAGTTGTTTGATGAGATGCTTGATTTTATATTTGTTGAGATGTGTGCCTGACTATCGGATATTTTTATATCTGCCTATTTTTGCTGTTCACTATAAGCATTTCCATATGCTTATGCATGCACCGTATCTGTCACGGAGTTACGCTATTTCTTTGCATAATCTCATTATTGAATGTCGAGTTTGTATACTTGTCGTGGTTTTGGGAATGATTTTGGATGTAACGGACATGCTGCTAGTATAACTAGGCTGAGTATTTCAAAATTCATTGAACCTCGGGTGAATATAGACTGGTTACTGATTTGTCGTTTTAAGTATATTTATATTTTCCAATGAAAATACAACGAATGTATTTCCCCGGGTCGTAGTCCCAATGAAGGTTGAAGTCGAGTTGTCGGTTACGGTGTCGAAATGTGAAGTGAATTGTGAATAAAAGTGATATTTTGGAGTTATAAACTAAAGATAATGAAATAACAAACAAGAACAAGTAATCAAGCAAAGAATATAAGCAATTAAAGCACACGATTCCTAAAACGCAAATTAAACTTAAAAACCTACGATACGAAATCTAAAAACGCACCTAAATAGTGGAATCCTAAATTATAAGCCCTAAAATTATGAAAATAATTTTCCTAAGTGCTAAATACTAAAAGAAAATTTTAGAAAAAAGAATTATATTTTTTTGATTATTTATTTATTTTTTATGAATTAAAAACTAAAAGAAAGTAATTAAATGGTTAAAAATAGCAAACTGATTTGGAAAATTATGAAATTTTGCAGAAAAATCTAAAATTATATAAAGAAGCTATGAAAAATGAAATTGGAACTTTTCTGAACCCTAATAAGCAGTTTGGGTAAAAAGCAGTTTGAAATAAGCACTAGAAATAAGCTCTACAGTACCAAATTTCACAAAAAGCTCAAAAATAGATTAACACACTACTTTAAGCTTAAAACAACTTAATAAGACCAAATAAGCTTACAGAATAAGCCAAAAAGCACTAGTGCAGTTGCTAATTAAGGACAGAAGCAAATGGTTTAACAGCCTACTTAAAGCTTATCTAGAAGCTAGACAAAAGCTGATTAGGGAAAACCAAAAGCAGATTCTCAAAGCTTATATAACAGACTACTTCTAAACCAAAAATGCCCAAATTATATAACCAATTGCTACTTCAATTAAGGCCAAGAACAGATGATCATGGAACAAAAACTGTTGCAGGCATAGAACAGTTCCAAATGGGCTTATTGCAGACCAAATTTAAGCTAATTATTAAGCTACCAAGTGAAATATAAGCTCAGAACTATGAAGCCACTACTGCTAGCTATTAGCAAACCAAATATCAAGCAATGAGATCAATTAGATAAGCAGTTACAAGCCAAGCAAAAGCTGAGACAAGCAGACTTACGTGCAGGTCTGCATAATAGAATCTGATGCAGCAGTTGGGTGTTTTTGCCTCTAATTCTTTCAATACCAAATGAAACTATACCATCTCTTGGATTCTTACTTAAAACACTACAATGACCCAAACTTAAACCAAAAATGAGGCTGAATAAGCTTGGGCTCATCAGCAGCTTATATAAGCAGTCCTATCCCCTATATTTCACCCAACTGATTCAAAACCTTCAAAAGCATCAAAACAACTTACCATTCACTAGAAACAGCTTATATAGGACCTAATAAGCTTAATCAAAACTGACTAGAGTGCCAATGAACAGTGGTGAGCTTATTTGACCAGAACAGCCCTTATTCCAAACACCCCTTTAGAAATTGAATTTGCAAATTTAAACTAGAAACCACCAAATAAAGCTATGAATCTTCTTAACTACTGATTAACTAACTTCTAAATCACCTAATAAGCAATCTACAACATCTCAATAAGCACTAATTAAGCTCACTCTAATTTGACTGTTTTATAGCTTTTTGAGATTTTAAAAGTGAAAAATTAACTACTACCTAAACCACTAATCACATAAGCTCATAAATGACATAATAAGCTAATAGAATTCAAAATAAGCACTATAGTAATAGAATAAGCTATTTGCACAGTATTAAGCTAAAAATGAGATTTAAGTGATGCTTACAAGTATGGCTAATGGTGAAACAAATCTAATCAATCACAAACTAATACCCAGGCTTATCTCATAAGTCAAAAATAACCCAAATAAGCTCTTCCAGGTCAGCTTATTCTTCACAGCTTATTGAAACAGTTCCTTTGACTTTTTTTGTTGACTTTTTGGAATTTTGAGATTAAAACAATTCTGATCCTTAACTATCACTCACAGTAAGCTAAAGAGCTTATTTGAGCTTTTTCTAACTTAGAAATAGCTTTTTGAAGCTGAGATTTTCTATTTTTTTATTTTTGAATTATTTTTTTTTTCTATTTATTTATCTTTTTTTTTTTTTTTTTTTTTTTTTGTTTTGTTTTTGTTTTTGTTTTTGTAATAAGATGAACAATGATGAAATTTGAAAGTTGAGATAAGCTGAAGAGTTTACTATAAGCTAATGAAAAAAATGAATAAGCTAATATGAGATTTAAAACTAAAGAGAATAGAATTAAAGGAAAAACAAACTAACTTTCATTAATCAAATTTAAAAGTTACAAAAGGAAGTTTTAAACTACAATTCAGAAACTAATTTGACAGCATAACAATACTAGAAAACTACTTTATAATCTGAGGAGAGGGGAGCTCTATTTATAGCCGATTTGTGAAGCTTCTAGGATGTCCATGTCATCGATCCACACCTCCATTTGTGCTTCTTCATGTTGATATCAGCCCTTTGATCAAACTTGGACAATAATCCATCAACCTCAGCCCTTGGATCATTATACCACGTATCTCCAACCAATCAAAAGCCTTGAATTCTGCTGGGATTGCTGACATGTCATTCCTGACATGTCAAAAATCTTCTGAAAACTCATCAGAAGTACAGATTTGCCCTTAATTGTGGTAATTTTAGGGGATGGGTAATTAGGGTTCATACCTTAGTAAATTGGGGAAAATGGAACGCGGGTAACATTTTTTTAGAATTGATTGACTGGTAGTTATGGGAGTTTGACCGGGTGGGTTTTATGGATGGATCCGGGTTGTGTGGGTTGGGTTTGGATTTTATTTTTAGATTGGATTTAAAATAAAATCCGGGTAGTAGTATTTTAAGATTAGGATAAGTTTTGTAATTTTGTAAATTTGAAGGACTGAAATTGTGATTTTTCCAAAGTTGATCCAAGGGCCATTCTTGACAATCTTAAATAATCCAAGGGCTTTTCTTCACAAAATATTTTCTTTGACGAATTTTTCCCGGCTTCGGTTTGTTAAATATCTTTTCCAAATCTCGTGCTCGGGTTTTCCGGGTTTTCTTGATTTTTGTTCATTTTTCATGATATCCGTACCGGCATAGAAACAAACACAAAAACACATTATCTTTGGCATTTATGGTTAGTTTTTGGTCGTTTTGGTCTTAATTTGGCAAATAAAAGGTATGTGAATAAGCACATACCAACCTATATTCAACCAGGGACAGTGGGACATAACCTGATCACCTATGTCCGACTCAGAGGTGAATTTAGCAATACTGGGAGTAGTTATAATGGAATTATGTTCGGGTTGGTTTTTGATTTTGGAAATGGTAAAGTTTTGCGTGTGTACACGGACATGGAATATTACTTCCACACACACGACACACTGGCATCACAACACCTTATGAACCGTAATACTCTTGGCACCGCTATACTTCTCCATTTATATGGAATTTCTGTTTGTCGCCGTCTGACCGTAATTTGCATCGGGTCGGGTTAGACCTGATTGGCACCGTTTGAATCCAAGTTGCTTGCTTGTAACTCATCAAAATTGTAATAAGCCATTTGAGCTTATTGGAACGTTTGGATTTGATTTTGGCTACGTTGGATTTGATATTGGCTATGTTTGGATTGGTTTTGATTCTGATTGAATTCGGATTGTTTGATTTTGTGATTTTGGACGTCATCCTGGAGTTGGATTTATTATTCGGCCTTGTTTTGTTGTGGTCTTGTTACAGTCGCCTCTAACCTAAGCCTTGTGCTCAATCGATGTTGTTCAATCAAAGCTGTTCAACCAATGTTGTACCTTCCGCTTTAAGTACTATGTACATTACTAATTCAGCCAACTGATTGCTAGTAGCAATCAACATCCTCCCTCAGAGTTGTACTCTGAACTTGCTAAACTCTCCAATTGACAGAGATTCCACGCCCAACAGAAATTTTAAGACGTTAGGGAGTAACTTGAACCGCGTTCCTTGGGACAACCACCGAACTTTTCTCTCGTCCCTCGGGAATACCAGTTATCCTTGCTAACCTCTTATAGGATAATAAACTGTTTTGCCATTAATTTACAAACTGCCTTGATTTTTCTACCGACCATTTTGCGGTCATCCTACGAAATGTTTTACTACTATTTCACGAAAATCAAAAATTTTGATCTTACTACCATTTTATAAACAAAATTTTGACTTTGCTAAAATGTTATGAATCAAACTAAAAGCAAAATTTTGACTTTGCTACAATTTTATACACGATGAATTGTTTTTCCTATTATCCTATAAGCTGTTTCACAAATCATTTCACAAATCATTTTGTAAGACGAATTGCTGTTCTGCTACTATATCAGAAGCTAGACCACAGGAGTGAATTCCGTACCTCTACTTGAGTAATCGAGTGTGGCAATGGTTGGGATAGATACCTCCCGTTGGCCAAATCCTCTTATAACAATACCTACGACTTCAGTATTTCAACGGCACCGTACGAGGCATCTTTGTGGTCGTAAGTGCCGATCGCCGACTTGATGGGTAGAAGTTGGGGATAGCCAACTTACTGACCCTGAACTTGTTCATAAGACTACCAAGAAGATCGTTCATATCAGAATCGAGTTGCAAGCTGCTCACGAATTGACAAGAAGAGTTATGCTGACAAATGACATAAACCTCTTGAATTAAATCGCGAGGTCGCGATTCCGTTTAAGGAGGTGAAACTGTGACAACCCGTAATTTTCCAGGCGTATTTTTATACGAGATTATCCCTGTTTTTCATATACGAACTTTTCTGAACTCAATTGGCTTAAAAACATGAAGTTATCTCACGAAACGTGGAAAACGTACACAACGCGTACAGGTACAACCGATGATTTGATTTTATTATTTTATTATTTGTGAGAAACGAGGCGTATGAATAGTCATTTTTATTGGAAATATTATTCTGAGCGCGATGACGTAACTCTCGTGTCTAGAATCTGCTGTTTACTAGCCTAAATGAGCCCCGAGCCTCATTTCGTTAAAGATAGCAGAAATTACAATATGGGTCCCTGGACTAAAGTTCCACCGCCGCCCCTAGATTTTAATTGTTGACAGTTTTGGTCCCTAGGGTTTGCACAATTTTTGGCTTGCCTATATAAGGCTCATTATAACCCACCCTAGGGTTATTCCCACTCATTTTTCCAACGCCGCTGCCGTGTTCAGACAATCTCCGACTATCTCCGGCCACCACAGCAACACCACACCACCACCACCCGCTTTCACTTCGTGACTCCCTCGTCCAATATTGCTACATCACGCGCCGGAAACACCAATATACCACGCACCACCGCCGCTATTTTCGGTTATTTTTCCTTGGTAGATCAAGGTAAGGTTAGATCGAGAAACATAACGGGTGAGAACACCGATTCACCACCTCGTGTGAATCGGTGTGGGAGTAAAAACGTATGGAAATGAGTTTTTAATAATAAAAAGCAAGTAAAAAAGGTTGTGGTATCATCTTGTGTCGCGTCATCTTCTTCTCTTGGTTTCATTCCGAGAGCTTAAAACTCTCTTATGATTTGTGTGGGTTGGTTTCGAGCTTATTAATAAGCTCACAAGCTTATTTTGGTACTGATTGTTATTGGGTTTTAATTTTGGTTGGTTTTGAGTCGCGACTAGAACCAAATCCGCAAGTGGGTTTTGGTGATTCTTGAGTTGGTTAGGATTTGGGTTAGTGTTTTTCCCACCTGGTGTCTTTGTATGTGACATGGTTCAAAGCCGAGACCCCGTGGTCTCGGCGAGGTAAGCTACTTGGGTCCGTTTGGGTTGTTACAGTTAACAGGTTCTAGCCGAGACCCCTTGGTCTCGGCATGGTAAGGATAATATGCTATTAGTTATAGTGTTACGTCGTGATGTTAAATTTCGGTTGGAACCGTGATTTTTTGGTCCGTTTCATTGTTTCCTGTCGACAAGGGTTTGAGCCGAGACCCCTTGGTCTCGGCGTGGTAAGTTTATTTTTGTTATTGTTATTGTGTTGAGAGTGGATTTGGAATCGGATTAGTTTTGGATATTGAGGTTGAGCCGTAGGATTTAGTGTGGCCGAGTATTGATTTTGAACTTGGACTAGAGTCGTGATGTTTTGGCCTCATCATGGTTAGCCGAGAACCCGTGGTTTCAGTGCGGCCACGATAGCCTAAAATGGATTATTATATGACTTGGACATGTGGATACTTTGACTTGTTGACCCGGCCGTGTGACAAAGGGGTTATAATGGGTTATTATGGGGTCCGGGAACAAAGTTAGACCCGAGGGAACTTTTGATGTGTTGTGACACGAAACGGGAAAATAACTCGTGACTTGACTTATATTTTGACTCGACGTAAACTAAAAGAAAAGAGATGATAAATAAAATTATTTTAAATATTAATTAGCAAATTTAATTTGTTATTTAATATGTGATGACAAAAAGGGAATTTAATGTGTGGTTATTAAATTTTGGATAAAAACAGAAAAACACGAGGGTTATTGGATGTTTCGAGTCACATTTACCCGTAGGATACCATATTTGGGTTTATTGGATTACATGACGGGAAATACCACTTATATTAATTGTGGGACTTATTATTAAATGTTTGGTAGTTGGAATTTCTTGGGAATAAATGGTAACATATATTACTTTAACATGTTGGTAAACTCATAAATTGTGCAACATGGTAACGTTCCATTAGGGGACGAGCCATGGCGAATTAATGTTTTATTTTATAAAACATATAAGAATTATAACCTAACGGGATGTTTGGAAAATACCGACGACTACCAATCTATTCACTTGATTTGGGTGTGTTTGATTTGTGTAATTTTTTTGGTTTGACCTCGTCGTTTCATCCTGAGTTCTGTATCGTTGTTCTTGTCGATTTTTTTTGTTTACTCTTCTTTGGTGTGCGTACTCTTGAGTCGTGTCTTTCTTCTGTCACACGAATGATGATACCCAACTTATACTAAAGGCTAATAATAGAATATTTTTGAAATGGAAACGGTTAACCATTGGGAATCTTTATAGATCTAGTATATTGATGAGGATCTCGTATTAAGACAAGTCTTATGCGTATTAGGTTGCGCCGTTTCCGTACCGTTGTGCCTGTCTTCTGGATACAGTTGTGAGTAGCTAGATGCCAGTTGTGTCAGTCGTGACATGTTTGCATTGCTGTGGCTAAGGTGAGTTCATGGCCCCTACTTTTACTTGTTTTATAACTGTTTTGGGGGAGAATACATGCTCGTTTTTAACTAAACTCAATGCTTTCAAATGTTTCTATGCTGTGGACTACTGTTTTACATGATTTTGGACATATATGTGTGATGATGCGATTATATATTGTGGCACGTTTGTTTTGTGAGTACATGTTGGCGCCATTGTTAACTCTCTGCTGAGGGCCCACAAGTTATAGGTTCAGTTGGTGTAACTGTTAACTCTCTGTTGAGAGCCCACAAGTTGATAGGTTCAGTTGGTGCAACTGTTAACTCTCTTTGAGAGCCCACATGTTGATAGATCTATCGGGGTAGCTCCCCACGTGATATTGGTTATGAGTATGATGAACACCATAGGTTCAGTTGGCGCGACACTATATGAGTTTAGTACCTGTATGATTGATTATGGTTCTAGATGCTTTGAATTATGATATTGTTTGCAAATTGGTTTTAGAACTGTGATTTAGGCAGTGTGAGCCTACGTTGAATTTGACTTGTTTGTGAATGATGATTTGAACTCGAAAACCTTGTGGTTCAACCATATTGTTTTAAACTAAAACCTATGAACTCACCAACCTCGTGTTGACACTTTTAGCATGTATTTTCAAGTAAAAGCTACAGCTTATTTCTGGAGGCGCTTGGCAATGGGCATGGTAATAGTCGACTCTGATATATTTATTTGGGACCGCTTTACTTATTTATGGGCCTATTTCCGCACTACTTTTGAATAATGTAAATTTAACACTTTTTGTTAATGAATTTCATTCTAAATGTTTTAGGTAAAAATCGTTCTTTGTACTTGTGTTGTGATACCAATTGAGTAGCACCCCAGTGACATGTATGCTTCTGCTGGACCCGATTTTGGGAGTGTGACATCAACTGTTGTAATTAACTCTTTGTCTCCATTCTCAAATGTATTGGTAGTAACAGTCTGCCAAAACTGTTTGATTTGAGAGACATAGATAGTAGGATTGACTATAAGAGCATACCTGATGTGGGTAGTGTTTAGAAAATCTACTATTTGGTGGAAGTCTTGACTCCCTTCTGGTTTCTCCAAGAATGCAACCTGGTTATGTGTATCACAAAACTCTAAATTTGCCATGAAAATTGATTAAATGCTTGATTAGAGTGCTGGGTTATGATTGGACCGATTTCAATAAATTGTTTCTTTAGTTTGAAAAAATCGTATAAATTATATAAAGAAAGAGAATTATCCAATTTATGAAACCCTTTGATGAAGCGAAAAGTGTACCGCTTTTAGGGGGTCATTTAAGCCCTAAATCGTATTTATTTGATCAAATAATGCCCTAAATCGTTCCTTTTGTCATTTTAGGTACTTTGGAGAAGAAATCTGGAAAAGGAAGCATTTTGGACGTTTTTGGAGCATAAAAGTGAAGAAAACGACAAAGTCTCAAAATCGGCTGAAAAGTACATTTGACGGCGTCAGAAATTACCCTGGACGGCGTCACGGCTTGGCAAGAAAAAGGTGGATATGAAAATTACTCATGATAAGCCAGTGAAATTTGCATGGGAATTCTGACGGCGTCACCCTTTGGAGTGATCAAGGCCGTCACGGTATAAGTTAAAGCGGGACGGCGTCACGCCTAATTCTGACGGCGTCAAGCCTTGATAAGCCAGAACGGATTTTGGAAAGCTAAAGAGGGACGGCGTCAAGAAGGCCATCCGGGAACCCTAAAAGCGGCGAGGTGACGACGTCACACTCCATAACGTGACGCCGTCAGATCTGAAAGTCTATATATAGTTTTGCAATTTTTTGTCATTAGTGTGGAACTTATTGGGGAACTTTGTGTGTGAAAACCCTAAGACGATTTTAGCAGCTTTTTCAAGGCTTTTTGCCTTGAGATCTTCCATGTTACATTGAAGATAAGTTATCAATTAATCATTCAATATGTCTATGTGTTGTTTGATTCTATCTTGTTCTTATCTTTTGTTTAACATGCTAGGCTAGATTTATCTTGTGTTTGCTTAGATCTAATGAAACCTAGCTATTGATTATTGGTTATTAGTGTGTTATTAGTTGTATTGGATGATTGTTTATCTATGTTAGGCTTAAGAAAACTGGCTAACTTCCTATTCGGTAACTTGCTTGAACGTCTTAAGAAACATGAACCAATGCGTACTAAAGGTTTTTATGGTTGTATTTAATGCATGAGCGAATTCTAGTGATCCCATGTTAGGAGCTTCCTAGCCGGCTCGACATAGGAGTGAAGTAGGAGTTCATAGAGTTGGGAAGTACGTACGCCACCCCACGAATGGTATTAAGGAATACACCCGTCATCCACGCAATTAATACACACTAATCAACCGGTAAAAGATAGTTAGGGAGTAAGGAAATCTAAGTAAACACATTTCTCTTCACATAAGTTTTACCACCTTTTCATTTTCTGTTATTTTATTTTATTTGCAATTCGTAGTAACTTGGGTTAGTTGACTAGCAACTAATTCCGCCCACTCTTCCAAACCCGAGATTTTACTTGCTTTCATAAAAAAAAAATATAAAAACATAAAAAAGAATCTTCTCTCACCCTTAGACCTATTAGAGTAGTTTTTCATACCTAACGAACACTATTCCCTGTGGAGAACGATCAATCCCCCGTACTTACCACTACACTATACTACATCGGTCAGGTACACTGCCTGGTGGGGTTGTAAGCCTCTTGAGATCCCTTGAGAGGTAAAACCTGTTGTAAGGTTGCAAAACCACGCATCAAGTTTTTGGCGCCGCTGCCGGGGAATATTTATTGTTTAGGTTGAATTTTTATTTTATAGGTCTACTCACTAGATTCCTTTCTAGTGAGATTTTTATTTTATTTTTCTAGGTTTTCTTTAGTCTATCTTTTTTCTTCGTTTCTTTGTTCGCAACCATTACCATCCGACATCATGGAAGGTGGTAATATCCTTGATCCCAACAACCCACCACAACAACCACCACCTCCTAGAGCCCGTACTTTAGGAGAGTACTCATGTCCTAGCCACCATGGCTATCGAAACACCATTGAGCTCACTCAAGGAGCCAATGTCACTCCCTTGCGATCCGACACCATCCGGTTGGTGCAAAGCGGATGCGCATTCCATGGACTTCGTTCTGAAGATCCTAATCAACATCTCAAGGACTTTCTCAAAATCGTTGATTCTATAGACCTTGATGTTGCCACTCGAGAGACGACCCGACTGCGTCTCTTTCAATTCTCTTTGCGGGACCAAGCTAGTCAATGGCTAGAACGTCAACCCGCAGGATCCATCACCTCTTGGGATGATCTCACCACTCGTTTCCTTGCTCAGTTTTTCCCACCAGGAAGAACTACCAAGCTAAGGAAGGATATCTTGATGTTTGAACAACGTCGAGGCGAAACCCTCTACGGGGCATGGATTCGATTCAAGGACTTACTCCAAAAAGTCCCTCATCATGGCATAAATCTCTGGCTTCAAATCCAAATCTTCTATGACCATGTTGATTACCACACCAAACGTGCCATCGATCGAGCCGCCGGGGGCAGATTGCGCGACAAAAGCGCTGAGGAATCATGGGAGATCATTGATGAGCTTGCATCCGACGATGATGAATTGTGGCAAGTCTCCGACGACGTACGCTCGGCGGTCAAGACATATTCATCGCCCGATACAGCCAATCAAATCACTGAGGAAAGCGTTAGTGAACTTGAGAAAAAGGTTGCATATCTTATGGAAAAGCAAAAGAGACCCTTAAGTCCACAAAAAGCAACGATTAACTCGGTCTCAAGCGTTAAGCAAATACCATTGTCCGAATCACCCCGTAGGGAAAATACTAAACCCTTCCATAAACACGCTCAACCCAATTCACCACCTCAGGAACTTAGTCTAGCATTCGAAGCTCGAATGAGAGAATACATGTCAAACCACTCCGAACGGTTGGCAAAATTTGAGGAAGCCGTCTACAAACAGATGGAGGAAATGGAAGAGAAGATGGCGGAGATGATGAACCTTTTGAAAGAATACACAAATACAAAAGCTCCTAAAAATGTGCTAGTGCGAAAAGATGTTGAAATTCCCAACACTAAATGTGTTAACGCCGTCTCCGTCGTCCAAGAGGGCAAAAATGATGGAAGAGGGAAGTTGATAACTATGGAAGTTAACAAAATTGACCTCGTCCCACTTAATGACGGAAACACCAATGCCTACACATGCGATTCCGACAAGGGAAAGGAGGCGCCCACTGAGGAGCGCCAATTGGAAGAACCACCAAAGTCACAACAAGTGAGGCATTACTTGAAGCACGAAATAAACAAGGAAACCATAAACGATTGGGTGGGAAACTATCGACGTACTCATCTACCCAACAAGGAGTCCAAGAGGATGGAACCGGATGATGAATTCGACACATTACCCGGAGGGCAATTGTATGAGTGCCTCATAAGACAAAAGTTAGTGGAAAAGCAGGAATTCTACGGGGTCTTCGAAATACCATGCAGCATTGGAAAACTCAAGTATCTGGATGCGGTAGCTGACCAAGGTTCCGACGTAAATTTGATGCCTTTATCCGTTTATGTCCAGTTAACCGACGAACTGCCATCCATCACCCGTACTAAACTCTCCTTTGCAAAACATTCTTATGAGTACCCGTTAGGAATTGCGGAAGATGTGTTGGTCAACGTTGCCGGATTCCTGTATCCGGTCGACTTCATGATTATTGAAAGAAATGACATGAATATGCCAATAATCCTTGGGGCACCCTTTCTCGCGACCACTAGGGCACAAATCAATTACGAAAAAAGTACCATCCAAATGAAGAAGGGGAAGAAAACAATAAACTTCCCAACGATCCCACGACATATACGAGATGTTGCTCTACAAAAGAAGATGGAGGCGAACCCCAATATAATCCGTGGTAAGGTTCGAGAGAAAATCCGTGCATGGGAGGCAAGGATTAAGAATTACAAGGAAAATGAGATTAGAGAATGTAAGGGCGGAAATGACGATTATATTGAGGCTGATGAGCAGACCAATAAGCCCGTGGAATTTACAAAAGGAGACTCAGTACTTCTAAGGCATTCAGAAACAAAAGCACCTACCGATGAACAAAGTCCCTGGTGGTACGGACCATTCACAATTAAAAATCTACACCAAGATGGGGTAGTGAGCTTGACCAGCAAAGGAGGAGGTGAAGTGATAGCGAATGTCGAGCGATTGAGACACCACCACCCTGATAACAAGGATTATATCTATCAGGGATACGTCATTATGAATGATGGAATCATGTAATGTACGTGACTTTGAGTCTAGCTACAAGACTCGTTAATAAAGAAAAGTGCTTCTTGGGAGGCAACCCAAGTTTTATTTGCTTTGTGTGTTTACTTATTTGTTTGTTTGATTTTATTTGTTTCCGTATGTATGTTTAAATTTTATTAGTATTGATTCATGTTCAAAACTAAATTGTGAAAATGCTTTATTTTGTTTTTAACTTCGTCTTAACTACATATAAAGGTATTTTGCAAAAGATAAGTGTAAGGAAAATCCAAATCGGTTTATTAGAACACAAATGAACATGAATCGTAATAATAATAAATTAACATACATATTCGTATTTGTTTGAGTCAAATGCTTGTATCGAGTCATAATGATGTTTTGCAGGATTTCCAGGAAGTAAGGTATAGGTTTTTCCAAAAAAAATTTTCCGGAAACGTAACATGAGAATTCTGTCAGATCATTTCTGACGGCGTCAGGCTTTACAACCTGACGGCGTCAGGTTTAATTTTCTGGAAATTTTAGAAAGTTTTGTTTTCATAAAAAGTTTTTATTAAATCTCTAACTTATAATCTCCAGGAATCTGCAAAATTATCATTCCACAAGCATTATATCCTTATATATAGAGTTTATCCCGCCGATGTTATGCAGGTTTTCGTGTTTGTTTTCTCAGGTTTAACAGGTTATTTTGGACAAGGAAATGTTTTGGATCAAGCTTATGGCGATGCATTAGTCATGGAGCTTCAACATTACTTTGGAAGAAGATCTAACCATGTTACTTCATTATCCACAAAGCGAATCAGGGGAGTATTTGATTTCATTCTTTTACTTTTTTTTCTTTTACATCTTATTATTTGAACATTGGGGATAATGTTCATCTTAAGTGTAAGGGGGGGGGGTAAAAGTACGATTAGAGAATACAATTGCACTTGATTTTTGTTTGTTTGATGGTAGATGTGTAATAAAACTGAGATAAATACCTGTTAGGGTAATTTTAGTGCCAAATTTAAAATTTTTTACAACATTTAGGAGTGAAACTTTGATCTTAATGAGCGTCTCATGGATAGGAGTTATATGACTAGCACAAAAACCGTACCACTAAAAAATTTTCCACCCCCAAATATGTGAGGTTCGCCCCTAGAATTGGTAGAAAAAGCATTTATGCTATGATGTGTGTACCGGTAGCACTTAGATTCTAGAACTTGCGTTAGGACCATTCCAAGGCCACAAGTGAGACTACATTCGTGTAGTTAGATTTACTACGTGATAAGAGGCATTAGGATTAACCCATTGTTTTACACCTGTGTTTTTGTTATAATTACGTTGGCTACATTGGTCAAGTAATTCTCCCACACCCTTTGCGTTGTACTCATTTTTAGTACATGATACCCCTAGTACACCCCTCAGAGCCTATCTTTTCGTTTCGACCTTTAAGCATTTTACTTAAAGGAAGAATTTGTTACACCCCACTAAAATGTACACCCAAATCGCCTTAGCCTACCTTATATGCACTCATTTTTAGTGCATTATTGTTACAACATTTGTTTAAAACCCAAGTTAATTATCTAATTGATTACATGGTTGCTAAGTCGAGTCATATCCTTGTACATATTGTTTTGGGACGATTGGGACTCATGGGTAAAGTACTAGTGTAATGGAGTAATGGGGAAGAACATCATTTATTACCCCCATATGTGCTAAATATTTTAAAAGTACTCCAAGTGTTTTGATTATCTTAATTCGAGTCATTAGAATAGTTATTTGTAAAGTTATGTAAAAGTTCAAGTGTAAGGGGAATGCAACGCCCCTATGATGTATTATTTTGGATGGTAGGGCAAAAGTGTATGCACAAAAAAAAAAAAAAAAAAAAAAATCAAGAAAAATACAAAAAAAAAATGAGAAAAAGAGCAATAGAAAAAAACATACGGACTACCATCCCGTTTCATTTTATGTTTGTTTTATGTTTTTGTTATTTTATTTTTAGCTTAAGATCGAGTCGAGTCTTGGCTTAGCAACATTGTATAGTACATGTAATTAATCAAGATCTTTAACTCGCCACCAGTAAAATATCCTTTATCCAACAAAACCGTGTTTATCATATCCCTACACCTAACGTTATAACCCATGTAAAAGCCCTCTTTGATAGTTTATCTTAGGTGCTTATGCCTAGTGGAGGAGGTTTTCGATCCTTTCCCAAGCCTATGGTAATCTATTTGCTATGACAGGTAGTGAGAGATATTATCCGTTTTCATTTATGAGATTTATTTTGATGACACTTGAGAGATGTGAGTATCTAAACACTACTTGTGAGGTGCTAGTTTGTAATCTCCGTGCTTATTATGATTAAAGTGGAACGAATATTTGTTGTAATTACTTTTATGTTAGCATTAAATGACCCCTAACTTGTATTTTGATTAGAATAAAAGCACATTTGCTTGAGGACAAGCAAATCTCAAGTGTAAGGGTATTTGATGAAGCGAAAAGTGTACCGCTTTTAGGGGGTCATTTAAGCCCTAAATCGTATTTATTTGATCAAATATTGCCCTAAATCGTTCCTTTTGTCATTTTAGGTACTTTGGAGAAGAAATCTGGAAAAGGAAGCATTTTGGACGTTTTTGGAGCATAAAAGTGAAGAAAACGACAAAGTCTCAAAATCGGCTGAAAAGTACATTTGACGGCGTCAGAAATTACCCTGGACGGCGTCACGGCTTGGCAAGAAAAAGGTGGATATGAAAATTACTCATGATAAGCCAGTGAAATTTGCATGGGAATTCTGACGGCGTCACCCTTTGGAGTGATCAAGGTCGTCACGATATAAGTTAAAGCGGGACGGCGTCACGCCTAATTCTGACGGCGTCAAGCCTTGATAAGCCAGAACGGATTTTGGAAAGCTAAAGAGGGACGGCGTCAAGAAGGCCATCCGGGAACCCTAAAAGCGGCGAGGTGACGGCGTCACACTCCATAACGTGACGCCGTCAGATCTGAAAGTCTATATATAGTTTTGCAATTTTTTGTCATTAGTGTGGAACTTATTGGGGAACTTTGTGTGTGAAAACCCTAAGACGATTTTAGCAGCTTTTTCAAGGCTTTTTACCTTGAGATCTTCTATGTTACATTGAAGATAAGTTATCAATTAATCATTCAATATGTCTATGTGTTGTTTGATTCTATCTTGTTCTTATCTTTTGTTTAACATGCTAGGCTAGATTTATCTTGTGTTTGCTTAGATCTAATGAAACCTAGCTATTGATTATTGGTTATTAGTGTGTTATTAGTTGTATTGGATGATTGTTTATCTATGTTAGGCTTAAGAAAACTGGCTAACTTCCTATTCGGTAACTTGCTTGAACGTCTTAAGAAACATGAACCAATGCGTACTAAAGGTTTTTATGGTTGTATTTAATGCATGAGCGAATTCTAGTGATCCCATGTTAGGAGCTTCCTAGCCGGCTCGACATAGGAGTGAAGTAGGAGTTCATAGAGTTGGGAAGTACGTACGCCACCCCACGAATGGTATTAAGGAATACACCCGTCATCCACGCAATTAATACACACTAATCAACCGGTAAAAGATAGTTAGGGAGTAAGGAAATCTAAGTAAACACATTTCTCTTCACATAAGTTTTACCACCTTTTCATTTTCTGTTATTTTATTTTATTTGCAATTCGTAGTAACTTGGGTTAGTTGACTAGCAACTAATTCCGCCCACTCTTCCAAACCCGAGATTTTACTTGCTTTCATAAAAAAAAAAATATAAAAACATAAAAAAGAATCTTCTCTCACCCTTAGACCTATTAGAGTAGTTTTTCATACCTAACGAACACTATTCCCTGTGGAGAACGATCAATCCCCCGTACTTACCACTACACTATACTACATCGGTCAGGTACACTGCCTGGTGGGGTTGTAAGCCTCTTGAGATCCCTTGAGAGGTAAAACCTGTTGTAAGGTTGCAAAACCACGCATCACCCTTAAGCGAAGTAATTGACAAAAATTACCCCAACGGCTATAAATAAACCACGGTTAATACCCAAACAGTACTAACGACTACCCAGCAGTACAAAGTTTTACGCTAGCAGTACAAACGTTTGCCTAGCAGTACAAACTTTGTGCAAAAACTTTTTCTCACCAGTATGAACTCAATTTTCTTTTAAAACCATACTGCACTCATACATTTGGAAGGGATTAAGTGTAAAGGAAGACACTTAATCAGTTTTGGTGATATTGTTGTTCTTGCATTACAACACAGTTTACTGTTTCAGTGTTAATAGTCTTCTAAGTATTAAAGAGTAGATTTTTAAAAAAGACTGCTATTATCCAAGAAACCAAACACCCCTTTAACATCAAGGGAAACACAGATAACGATTCTTCTTTTTCCCATAAACCCTCAGCATTCTTTTTACCACTTACTCTTATGCAAATTTTGGTTTGTTGACTTCCTTAAATCAAACATTCATAAGCAACCATAAACAATTAATTAAAAATCAAATATTTCACTGATATTCTTTAAAAGCTACAACCATACATCTAATTATCCAACCTAAATACTAAACATACTAAAAACATAAAAACACCATCATCATAAACTGCTTCACTCCATTTCACACCAACTTGTTAGAACCAGAGCTCTCTTCCCTGCTTTCCATCCATTTCTTCCTTTCCTCGATTCGTTTAAACATGATTTCAAGATCGCAAATCCTCTTTTCTAGATCATAAGGGTCTTCAAACCCATCTTGCTGCTCCCCCTGGTTTTGATGCACCACCACATTTTGCTGCTCCACCACATTTTGCTGCTGATCCTCTTCATTTTGCTGCACCACCTCACTTTGAGCCACCTCCGCATCCTGTTGATCCTCCTCATCCTCCTCATCTTGTTCCTCCTCCTCCACCTCATTCACTCCCAAAACCTCATCCCAGTAAAAGTCTTTTGTATGCAGCCAGTTCAAAATTCTTCTCCTCATCCACATATCTACCTGCCTATACGACCCATATTCTTCAATGGGTTCATCCCCGAAAGCATCAAACACTGTGTCAAACAACAAATAGTTGTTTAACACGAACTCGTACTCTTCTGCATCATTTTGAAAGTTACCATTATTTGCTGCCATTGTTGAAGTTTTCTTTGAATTGAAAGGGATATATGTGTTTGTGTGTGTTCTTTGGTATACAATCGATAGGTATAAATAGGCTGGAGTGGTAGATGAATGGTTCCCAAGATTTAGGCGGGAAAAGGGACCAAAGGCGCGCACCAAAAGTAAACTGTGAATTGAAGTTGTACGAAAAAGTCTCCAATTTCCTTTTACCAAGTATTGACTTTCCATGTACAATGAGTTGGGATCGGGTTTGACCGTGACTCGAAAGGAAATAGTAACTCATTTGTTGCGACTTGATATTGACTCGACTTGGACAAAATAAAAGAAAGAAATAAAAACAATTGTTAAATTAAAAGTTGTAGAGATTTTTATTATTAAATTTGGTTAATAACGAAGTAAGGAAATTAGAAGTGTACGTGAGACCATGGTTGTCAGGATCCCGATCCTGATCTTAGGATCTTACGATTTTACGGTACTGCAAAGCAAAAACGATCCGGATCTTACAAAGGATCTTTAAAAGCTTAAGATGTTATAGGATCCCGATCTTTACCATGGGATCTTAAGTAGGATCCCGATATTGAAAACCTTGCGTGTGACATTTGGGATAAAAACGGAACACACGAGGGCTATTGGACTATTTGAGACATGCTACCCGTACACTAACATATTTGGATTTATTGGACTATTCGTTTGGTTATTGTTTGAGTTACAGATTGGTTTAGCGTTTAGGGTTTAGGGTTTAGGGTTTATATAAATACTCATTATATTATAAATTACTCGGGAAATTGATTTTCAATAAAGTCTTTTGACAAGCTTCACATTTTTCGTTAACATAACCAATATGAAGAGTGTATTGTATTTGTATTTGAGATATTCTAGCTAATTGTTAGTGATTTTGAATAAATTTGCTTGAACATTGTGTAATTTGTAAACATCAATATTGATAGTTAGTTGTTAACAACAAGCCTAAAGACTGTTGTTAGTAAAATTCTATATTTCTTTAATAACAGTTAACTTTATTAAATAATATAAATTTGTCTCTTCTTTTTTATTTACACCAAAACCAAATCCAAATCTTATCCCAAACGCACACACATACCAAACGCAACCCAGGCATTTTTTTGGATTTAAAAAAATATAAATTTTCTCTGTTTTACAATGTAACCCAGGCATTTTTGCGAGGTGACCCCTTTTCATCACATTTGGGTTTCTATCACAACAATAGAATTCATGCTTTTTCAGTTTTCTCTGTTTTACAACAAAGTCATAAATGGATTTTAAGGTTTTTTACTCCAAATAAGTTATTTATTTATTTATGTAACACCTTCTATAGGTAAGAGAACATAGTTTTATTCTACAATAATTTGAGCATGCTTAAGTTTTTGAAACATACACTTGATAATAGGTTTCTCAGAGTGCTAGGTGTAATTAAAGTTATAGGAAAGTTATGGGCTTGATAATAGGTTTCTTTTTTACTAAATGGGGAGAGAAGGTGGGTTCCACAAATTTAATATTGTTTTTTTCTCTTTTGGGCCCACAAATTTCCCTTAATTCCTCTATATCCACAAGGCAAAAAAAAGAACCTCCTCCCCAATAAGAGGCTAAATCAGACATGGACCCACGTTGGGACCCACCTTCTCTCCCCATTTAGTAAAAAAGAAACAGCCCCTAATCCGTCCATCACATCTAATTTAACCATATAACATTCACATAATACAAAACTGAAAAAGATCATTCCCAGTTATAATATGTTATAGGTGCATTTGATCCCAGTTTTTATTTTTATTTTCATTTTCCTTAAAATAAACACATTCAATTAACTAAAATTCAATTATTCAAATACGATTAAAAGTACGAGTTACAACGAAAATAACATATGGTACGACAAATATATAAAAACTAAAACAATCTTAACTATGAAAGAATCCTCCAAATAATGGGTATTATTATTGATTTGAAGTATTACCGAAAACTCCAAATAATGGGTATTGGAGTAAACATATTTTGTTAAACTTGGAGTAAACATATTTTGTTAAACTTGGAGTAAACATATTTTGTTAAAAGCATCTTTGGTCATTTGAAAAAGTGGTTGTGGGGGAAGTTTGTTTTGGGAAAGCTTGTTTTATATGGTTGTTGTTGGGAAGTATTGGGCAAAGTTGGGAAATGGTGTGTGTTGTGAAGAACTAAAATTGGCAGATGATGATGTAGCGGGTTGTCATGAACTCGAATTATTGGAAGAAGTCGGGTTGAATACACTGTTGATGATTCAATCATTGTTTTGGTTATTCATGTTTGTTGAATGTGATTGAAAGTGTATGTGAAAATGTATGAATTGGGAAAAAAATAGCATGCGTTTGGTTGTTTGTGTGGTAAAAGTAAATATTTATTTAAAAAAAAAGACGAAAGCGCCGTTTAGGATATAGCTATAAGATTATTTAAAAAAAAGAAAAAGAAAAAAGAAAAACGAAAACATCAGTTATTGGCATAACACTGCACCCATAACGAACCTACAACGGCATAAACGGTGCAGTTGGCGGCACTATATGTACCAAAAATGCGCCTTTAATGTTGCTACAAGCCACTGCACTGAGCACTCTCATATCAATATAATTACTTTATTATTAAACTTTGTAAAAGAAATTTAATGTGATTTTTTTGCATTTGGTAAATTATTTTTTATGGCAAAAGTTACAAAACAACTTGATACATACTTTGGTTATCGCTACTCATATACGAGTATCAAATTATTTTGGTGTGGCTTGAGTAGCACTTTGTATCGGGTTCTTATTTCTATGAAAAATAAAAAGTAATGATGACCGCGGATGATCGCATACACCACTATCACATAACCGTCAACTCACTACAACCTTTTTTATGACAAATTTAGTGTAATAAATCGACGGCGGTCATTACAAAAAACATGCTCTAATTAAACACAAATATACCCCACAAAATCAATCAAATAAAACACCCACTTGTCCATGACCAACTTAGTGTAATAAGACAACGTTTCACATTTGTTCATGTGTGGAAAATTTTAAAAGACAATGCAAATTGGAAAAAGGTAGAAATTCCAAAAGTTTACAAATCAAAGGTTAAAAAAAGTCAAAGACATCGGAGTCCACCTCATTCAACATATCGGACAACGCATGATGATTCTAATCCCAACAATGAACCGGAGGATTCAAAAGAGGATGAGGTGAAGGAAAATCGACAAATGGGCATGGACAAAGCCAATAAGAAAGCTTCTTCATCGTCCGGTCCATCGCGTCTTTAGTTGCCGGTAAACCATTGCTGACATGTTGATGAACCAATGGACAAATGCCCAATCGTCTCTTTTGGTTCAAAAGAAGGAAGATTGGGAAGCCTTTTTGGAGATAAAAAGGCAAGAAATGGAGATGGAACAAAAGAAGTAACAACTACAACAAGAAATGTTCCAGTTTCAACAAGAAAGACAACGCCAAAATGACCTAATTTTCTATAACACTACCAACGATCATCTGATTGGAATTCAACGTCAAAAAATGATGGAGATGAAGGAAACATTAAGGAGAAATATAATTTAGATTATTAGTTTATATTTTCAGTCTTTTTAGTATTTAATTTAATGTTTTTAATTAATGAAATTTTACTTTTAGATTTTAATAATATTGTTAAAAAATAAAACAGAAATTGGTGGTCTTATTACACCTATTTGTTGGTGATGTTGGTAGTCGAGTGAAAATTTTGACGTGAAACTGAGTTGGCGGTGTTGATGTTGATCAATGTTACACTTAATCTTTTATGTAGTCAAGATACTTATCAGTATCAAATTAATTGTTCATCTTGCTTTTCTCAAGTTGTTTCAAATTAACTAGAATTACTAAAAAGCAGATACATGATTTTGATCAAGTTTATAATATTACTTAACTTGAAGTTATTATTACAAAATTTAAACTTAGTTAATTAAGATAAAGTTATCATTATGCAAAATTAAAATAAAAGAAAATTGAACAGTAATAATTTTATATTTTGTCTAGATCATATACGGTTAAGAAGATTTATTTATTTAGGTATATATGAGTAGTCAATTCTATTTTAAATGATAAATAAACCACACAAGAAAGAAAGGGCACCCTTATTCTCGAGTAAATTACATTGTTTGTCTTTGTGGTTTAGCCAGATTTTTATTTTTAGTCCTTATTATGGAGTAATTAGTGCAGACCTCTTCAACATTTAGTTTTTTGCACGCTGCTAATCCAAAAATGTAAAGGTTGTTAAATGAATCGTTAAGTATGAGGGTAGCTTGTTCTTTTCACCATTTACACATCCAAACACGCTTTAATAACCACACAACGCACATTCTCAACTCAAATCCAAACATCCCCTTCCTCAACCTCCCTGTCCCCACCTCACCACCACTAACCCGACACCACAACTACCGCCACAAAATTCCGACACCAACCCTTGATGAAAATCGATTTCAAACCAAAAATAATCGATTTCATATTCTACCTTAAAAGCAATTTCATACTCAAATCTCCATTTCATACTCGAAATCAAAATTGATCTGGAGCCTAAATCTAAAATCTAAACCCAAAGTTTGTAAACACACACAAACACCACATGCTTTATCAGCATACTTGTAGCATAAATAAACTATTCAATATTCCAAACAGTCATTTAAAACAACTAAAAAACAAAATCAATATAAAACAAAAACATCAAGGAATTGCAGAACCCTTCCTGCTACTTCCAGATTAAATATACAAATATAAAAATTAAAAATTTACAGTTTAAAAATCTACCCAAAGTGTAGATATCAACAATTGGAAGGTAAAAAGTAATTATATTATTTAGTATTGTTCACTAGCCCATAATCTATGTACAACTATTTTTAATTTCAAGATACAATAATCAAGAAAACATAAAAACACTGATTTTGCTTGTAAATTAGTGTAACATGTCATTATTTTTTTGTAAACAATCAAAAATGATGTCAATGATTGATCGTCCTTACCAATTTTCTGAATGTCATTACCAATTTTCTGAATGTCACGTCAACATCAAAATATCGCTGCAAAGATTAACACAATGTTGTTAATTAGTTGCACATAATGTAACTGCATAGATAAACTTATGTAGTACTGGGTTAAAAAATAGTACATATGTACCGTGATTTCAGCCCATAGTTTATATCTTGATTCTTTATTCACCTTCTTCCAGGAAAGAATCTTCAAACCTATGTGCTCACGAACCAGATCTCCTAAAAAACTCGAAAACAGTGCTCTGTGTAACCCTGATACCCTATTCAATGCATCGAAGGTTACTTTGAGCTTTATTCCACTAGGGTTGCCATATTTCATGTGAAACTTAAATAGCCTGGTTATGCCTCTCTTAGCTAGTATCCGATCTGACTGGTTGGTTCCAGGCGCATCTAGATCTTCATCATCAGAATAATTTTCGGATTCATATTCTAAGTTGTTATCATCATGTTCATTATCAGCAGGAAGCAGAAGATGATTATCAACAATGGGTTGAATTTCCATGACTCTTGAGCAACAATGGGTAAAAGAAAATGATTATGGCTCGGAGAGTAATGGTGATAGAAGATTTGATTTTTGTGTTTTCTTTGTAGTATTTTTTTTAGGAGAGAAAAGAGGGTATAGGAAGAATATGAATCGTACGTTATTCTTGGTAACTATTTGTAATTAGGCGATTTAAAAATTTTGGATCAAAATTTTGGCTCCAAATTCTAATTTGAAATTAACAATTGAATTATTTAAATTTTTTGCCTTTGAACCTGTTAATTAAAGCATAAACTTGAATAAACCAAAATTTTGGCTCCAAATGTTATATATCATTATCTTAATCGCAAATCATGAACCAAGATCTAGAACCAAGATCATGAACACAAACTGCATATCAAATCAAGAACTAAAATTTACACAATTACACCAAGATCATGAACACAAACTGATACCATTTAACACAAACTGCTACCATTAAATCATAAACCAACATGAAATCAAGAACACAAACTGCTACCATTAAATAAATATGTGCAATCATCAAATCAACAACAGAAACTGCTACCATTAAATCTAACTGTGCAATCATCACATCAAGAACACAAATTGCTACCATTTAACAAACCAAAATACTATCATTACAGTTATAAAATAGATACAGTTAAACTACTAATTACTGTATCAGTTATTGTACCATTAATAATTACATTTATCCAAATTAAATGTCAGAACTACTACTACCATATTAAAGTACCAAATACCATTTACAAAACACAAAAGCTGTTAATGCATATCCTAAACCCCTAAACCATCTTCCTCTTGCCTTTCCCAAGGCTGCTAGAAGGTGCTCCAAAACCTATATAGGATTCTTCTTACACGGCAGTCCCAAGACAATATCCTGAGTAAATTTCTTTTTGTGTGCCTTTTCAACTGGTATTTGAGAGGATTGAGTTTTGGGAGTGGCTTGAGAGGATTCAGCTTTGTCATTTACCTACAAGTTGAACGAGTATAATGGATTAAGTCTGAAGAATGTCATAAAAGTAGCGAAACAACACTTATTAAATGGACCATTATTACCCCTTTTGTGTCAGCATCACCAGATTCTTCATCGCTAGAGAAATAGAAAGGGCTCTTTCTCTTCCAATCTGCATTTTCCCATACCTCCTAATAGTTCAACATACCATGTGTTTCAAAAAATTTAATGGTATAAAGGTATACAACTTTAGCCACAAACACATAACAACTTTAGTATACCTTGTTTGAAATGATTTTGAATTTGGACCTAGGGATTTTTGCCTTTGAACCTGTTAAAGCATAAACTTGAATAAATTAAAAATTCACACAGCTTTACATTCAACAATAAATTCAAGTTTACTCTGATTCTGTATACGAAAATGAGAGTATGGAAAACATCACAAACAGAGCATACATTAGACATAGCATAACAACCATTATAAAATACAAAACAACCCCATTTTACATTAGAATCGGTAGCAACCCCAAACATCACCATTTATAGATCAAAAGCCTGTTACTAATTATTGTACAATGAATCATCAACTGATATGTGAAAACATTTAAAAACATACCTTTGTTGTTATTTGGATTCATTATTTGCGTGTTTGTGTTTGCTAGAAGAATGTGTGTTTTGATTAGGGTTTATTGATTATTGTGTGTTTTTACAAATGATCGGGTAAAGGGATTAATTGCCGGTTGACTATTGAAGTTGTCGTTTGGTTTAACTATAACTGACGTGGCAAGAGTTGTTAAAAAAAAAACAAAACAAAACAAAAAAGGCTAATGGTGTTGATGTGGCGGTGAAAACCGGCCATAGCCGGTAACTAGGGATGGCAACGGTTCGGGTTCGGGTTCGGGGCGGGTTTTAGTGTACCCGTACCCGAACCCGTTTATAATATACCCGTACCCGCCCCATATCCCACCGGATACCCGATTAATATTATTCATCGGTTTTTCGGATTTCCCCGCGGGTATCGCACGGTTATCCGTAATTGAATATTATTTAGACAAAATTGGCGGTATTAAGATTAAGTCACACTAAAATCCATCGAAAAAACAAAAGAAAATACTCTAATATATTCAAATTTTTTAAAAGTTAAAGAAAATGAATATCGTATCAAACGATTTAATGCAACGTATCGCAACGCAACGTACTCGGCACGATATTCACCAAAAAAATCAAAGGCGCAAGAGTTTTCAAAACTTAATCATTCTCATTTCGAAAAATAATCTTGTTTTAGCCTTTTAAAAGAGTTTGGTATCATCATTCGTGTAACGGTAGAGAACACGGACTCACGAGTACTCACTCCAAAAAAACGAATAACCGAATAGTCGAGAAGAGTATTGACGATAACTCGATATTTCCCTAATATCAATAGTCTTTAGGATGGTTGTTAACAACTAACTATCAATATTGATGTTTAGACATTACACATGTTCAAACAATTTATTCAAAGTCACTAACAACTAGCTAGAATATTTCAAATACAAATACAATACACTCTTCATATTTGGTTATGTTAGCGAAAAATGTAGAGCTTGTCTTTGATTATGTCTTAATATCAACGGATTTTGTGAAAATTTGGTTGTTAACAACAGCCCCAAATATATTGTTATAAACTGAGATGTAAAGATACATAAAAAGAAAAATGAAAGTTGCAAAACCAACTTAAGTGGTCATTGGTCAATTATCAATTTTGATTCCAACCTCCATCCCTCTTATCAAAAGAAAAAAACCAAATGAATGATTAGCGTTTTTTCAATGCAAAACTCAGGCTAAGGTACCATAACAAACATGTCCCTAATGATAGGCTGAAGTTTTTCGTTTTGATCAGTTTAAATATTTTCTTTTCGAGGGATTTTATTGTTCTACATATTTCATGTAGTTTTTTTATATTTGCATATTATTAGATCATTATAACTCACCGTTGTAGTCACTTGATTAGATTGTTTGCAATATTTTTTACTTCAAGAGCTAAAGCAACAGTATTTAGGTTTATGTTATTCAAGTGAGGATATAAGTCGTTTTACGTTCAAGGTACGGTTCAAGTTATAGGCATTCTTAAGTAAAAGCTTATTTTTGTTTGCTCTCAGAATCTTCCCATTTTAATTCAGGGTTAATACATCCGGAGGTTACTAAAGTTTCCCAAAAATTTGAAAAAAGTTACTAAAGTTTTTTTTGATTGAACCGGGTTACTATAGTTTCCCAAAAATTTGAACTAAGTTACTATAGTTTCCCAAAGATGAACTAAGTTACTATAGTTTCCAAAAAAATTTGAATTAAGTTACTACAGTTTTCCAAAAATTCAGTAAAAGAACTAGGAAACTAGTGAAAATAGGTAGGCTAGATGGGGAAAGACGAACTGGGAAACTATAGTAACCCGGTTCAACCAAAAAAAACTTTAGTAACTTTTTTTCAAATTTTTGGAAACCTTTAGTAACCTCCGGATGTATTAACCCTTTTAATTCATATAGTATAGGTTATTCATGACATTATATATATATATATATCTCATAGAGCAGCGGCTACGACGTCGTCCCACTGTTCCTTTCTAGCGCAGCTGGCGAAATTAGTTGTGGGCCTGCATTAGCCCAAAAAACGTTGGCCTTTTATGGTGCTTTGGCCCATTCTCCTCGGCTTAATACACTAGAATGCTACGTCGTATTAGTTGCGTTGTACTTTCCCACCTAACTTTATTATTGGATGGTTGGGATTGTGTTTCAGGTACGATACAATATACACGTGCACTTTCCCTGCCATTAGAAGCTTCTGCATATCAGTCCTCTACACACATTGTCATCGAACTAAAAAAAAAAAAAAAAAAAAAAAAATCCTGATGAAAAGAAGGGGAGGCGATTGGTGGGTGCTTTATCATTTTTTTATGTATGTGTTGTGGGTTTTTGTTGTGTATATATTTTGATGCCTGTGCTTTTGAGTGTGCAGGTGAAACGCGTGTTTGCACTTTCTGCAAAGGTATACTGAAATGGCTATGCACTTGCTTATTACATTTGTGGCCTTTTTTATGGTGTTAATCCTTTCATTTACAGGCACATTTCATTTGTATGTGTATCATGACAACGGCTTATATTTATGTTTCCTTTTAACAATTGCATGGAATTCCTTTGTGTATCATACTGGTGGTTTACTTTTATGTGACTGCCACTGCTATCGCCTTCCCTTTTTTTTACGACTGCCTCTCTTTTTAGTTTATTAGCAAACGAACTATTTCCTATTGCATTAAAAACTGTGTTCTTTAGTATTATTAGTATGCGTACGAAAGATAAGGCTAGGCGTAGGGTTGCGTCTCCTAGGTCTTTAGAATCTGCGCCTGCTGAAGGAACGCAGGCTCAGGATGTGACTGTGCTAGGTAAGAGCCCATTCAGTTATGTAGATGAAACTGGTGCATGTTTAGCTTATGTTGTTAAGGAGCTCCGTAGTTGTGAATGTGTTGCAAATAGAAAACCGAGCGAAAGTTTCCAGCATAATTTGCCAGAAGGAACTTCAGAAGATTTGAATGATGGTGTAGACTTAACCCGTACACGAAAACGGCCAGCGTCACAGGTTTATGGATTATCTGAAATGGCACTGGAGAAATCTCATATACTTTCATCTGAAATTGTGCCTGATGATGTGCGTCATAGTCAGCAAACAATTAATGCTGATAACACCAAAGACCATGTTAGTGGGTTGTTGCCTTGTTCGCCGACGAAAAACATATGTACATATACTCATCCTTTCCTATTTTTCCTGCTTTCATCTTTGCCATTGCTCTTGAAAGGTTGTTTGAGTATGAGTTGTTATGATTGTTGTTATTTCAGGCCATACCAACATGGTCATTGGCCAATATACAGACATAGTATATTCGGCTCATGTCGACTCATCTGGTCCCATAACTCCAGCACCAGTCGATAAAGGAAAGCGTAAAGTTTTTGAACACAATGATACATATACCTACACTCAGTAGAGAAAGAAAACGGCTTCAGGATCTGGTATTGGTTTCCTATTTCTTCATTTTATGGTTGCTTTTTTTTTTTTTTTTTTTTTTTTTTTTTTTTTTTTTTTTTTTTTTTTTTTTTTTAATGCCATTTGTCGCTGCGTCACTTTAGCTTCATTCTTTATGGAGCATGCATATTTCTTACCCTATGCATCCGTATTACAGGTAACCAATGTTCTCCATCCGCTGCGACTGAGCGTGCAGGTAAACTATTTCTTACTGTTTAATTAAACATATATATATATATATATATATATATATATATATATATATATATATATATATATATATATATATATATATATATATATATATTATATATTTATGCATTCACATTACAGTTGACAAGCTTTCGTATGTTACGAAACTTAGTTTCACCTGCTGCTATATTTGCTCTTTATCATATGATCAGACACTCTTTTACTTTCTTAGCAACATTTTTGTCTTTTTTTATAGTCCATTTAGCTTCTTCTCCAACAACCGAGCCGTCTACGTATACCAGGAACAATACATCAACACGTGTTGACCAGGGTTTGTATTTACCGTTTATCATATGTTCAGATACTTTTTCGCTTTCTTAAGAACATTTTTTGTCTTTCTTACAGCTACTTTCCCTTTTTCGACGACAACCGAGGTGTCTGCACATACCAGAACAGTGTTGGCGCTTTCTGCTCCTGGTATTGCTTTCCAGTTGGTTCATTTTTCTATTTTTTCGTGAGTGCCATTTGTAAAAGCCATTGTTTTTTGTATTTGCCCTTTATGATATGGCTGACCACTCTTTCACCTTCTTAATAACATTTTTGTCCTTTTTTACATTTCGCTTGGTTTCTTCAGCGACAACCGAGTTGCCTGGATATCCCGCCGTAGTATTGGCCCTTGCATCTTCTGGTATTGCTTTCTTATTTCTTCATTTTATCGCCTTTTTTCCCCCTTGGTAGCATTTGTTAGCACATCGTTATAACTGTTTGCACTTTGTATACTGAAACAAATCTTCTTTTCGTTAATTTTTCTACGACGCTCTACGGTAGTTGCACGCCGTCACACGGATCGCGCACCGAATAGAAGAGCGCGCGGCAGGCGAGGTTTGTATACTATTGGTTTTTTACATCTTATTCACCAGATGTGTTTCTTCCATTTTTTCATGATTTCAGCTTCTGTATGCACCTAATTCTATTAGCAGTTACATTCCTCTTCTTTTGCTTACCTGCCAATATCTATTTGCTTTGTTTCAGGTAGTGTGCGTCCTTCGCCAGCAAACGCACCCACTATACAAGGACCACCACGTGCCTCACCCCGTCGTGTGCAAGGTTTCTTGATTTTTACTTAAGTTTGTTGATGCATTACAACTATCTATTATTATCTAATTACATTATCATTTATGGGCCATACATATTTTTTAGTGTATGCATCCCTATTACAGGTAATTCCTGCTTTCCATCGGCTGCCACTGAAGATGCAGGTAAACTATCTATTGGCATTTAATTACACACTCTATAAAGCATGCATATTTCTTAATGTATGTATCCCCATTACAGGTGATCCATGTTCTTCGTCATCTGCCACTGACCATGCAGGTGTCCAAGTAAATCGACAAACCCATTGTTTAGAAGGTTCTAGTTTTCCTTTTTTGTATATCCATGTTTTCATTCATTTAAAACAACTTTTATATTATGACATACTAACATCCTATTTGGCTTTTTTAACAACTTTTTTGCCTTTTATTGCAGCCAATTTACCTTTTTCGACGACAACTGAGCCGTCTCCATGTACCAGAAACAATACACCAACACGTATTCGCCGAGGTTTGATGCTTCGTAGTTTTGTCATTCCTATTTGTCAAAACATTCTTTCTAACTATTTAGACTGCATATACTGAAAATATGGTTCCTTATATTAAATTTTATAATTTTCCTTTTTATCATATGGTCGTTCTCTGTTTCAGTTTTTTAGTAACATTTTTGGGTTATTTTTCCATCGTGTTTTACTTCTTCAGGAGCAACTAAAGCATCTTCGAGTACCAGAAACAATAGACCGTCATGAACTCGGCAAGGTCTGATGCTACGTTCTTTTGTTTTTACTATTTGTCCAACTATTTTTCTCACCATTTAAACTAAATATACTGATACTATGGTTCCTTATCTTAACTTTTTTTCACATGCTTTATTCAGTTTAAATGATTCTTATGTTGTCATATGACAAGGCCCTCTTTCACTTTCTTAACAGTATTTGACTTTTCTTGCAGCCTGTTTGCCTTCTTCAGTGGGTCCGCGACGTCGTACAGATGCCATACCAAATAGAAGGATGCGTGCCAGGCAAGGTTTGTATAGTGTTGCTTATTTCCGCCTTATTTAGCTAATGTGTTTCCCCCAATTTCTAATGAACTCATCTTCTATACGCATGACCTCCAACCACATACATGTATATGGGTCACTGCAACAACAAATGTGATTATTGCAATGCTCTTTTCTGGTCTGACGAAAGGATCACACATAGTTCACCCCTGCATCCACAATATCGCAGTTGTTGCAACAAAGGTCAGGTGCAGCTGCTTGCGCACGGTGACTATCCAGAATATATAAAACAACTATTCGCTGATAGGCATTTTATGGAGAATATTAGAGCTTACAATCAGATGTTTGCAATGACGTCTTTAGGCGCTGAGGTCGATAAGTCTATTAACACCGATCGCGGTCCTTATGTCTTCAAAATTTCAGGGCATATTTACCATTGGATAGGAAGTATGTGTCCAGAGCCAGGCAAAGATCCTAAGTTTTTACAACTTTATACATACGACACAGATAACGAGGTTGCCAATCGTTTGGAAAATTTCCACAGAAATGGCGAAGGCCTACAGACAGAAATTGTAGAAGGCTTGATACATTTTTTGGACAATCACAATGAACTGGTGCGAGCGTTTAGAACAGCAAGAAACAAGATGGCAAAGGCTGATATCCCTGACTTTAAAGTCAGGCTCTTTGGTGTTGTTGCTTCAATACAGTATGAATTACCTTCAGGGGATACAATTGCTGCGATAGTATTCGAAGGTGGACCGGAAGTGGCAACTGACTATGATGTTATTATTGAGAAACACAATGGTACTCCACAACGAATTAACAAACTACATCCTTTATACATGTCATTACATTTCCCACTCCTTTTTATCTACGGTGAGCAGGGGTACCATTTGGGTCTTACATTAGCTGATACAAGCAATGAAACATCTGACACCCCAAGGAAGATGTCAATGAAAATATACTATGCATACCAGCTGCATGACCGACAGGACCAGTATATTTTAATAACAAGAAGTGGCCGCCTGTTTCAGGAGTATGTTGTAACAACGTATTGCAGCATCGAACAGTCACGGTTATACTATATTTGAGAGAAGCAGAACGACATAAGGAATGACTAAATGGCAGGTTTGTACGATGCCATCTCACGGGGTGACTGTCATGGCTCGGATGCAGGCTCGCGGACAATACTTCCTTCGTCTTTCACCGGAGGCCCGCGATACATGTATAGCCACTATTTAGATGCACTTGCTATATGTCGTGTTCATGGTAATCCATCCTTCTTTATTACATTCACATGCAATGTAGGCTGGCCAGAAATCGAAGAATATATGCAAAATTTCCCCCACGTGACAGTCGCAGACAGGCCTGACGTTGTTGATCGTGTTTTTGAGAGAAAGATACATGACTTGATAACATTCTTACGAGAGCACAGACCTTTTGGTGATGTGGAAGCAGGTATTGCTTATATTACCTATATGTGTATACGTTTACTAAAAATCTATATTCTGCAACTGTCTAATTTAATACTCTTTCATTGCAGTTTTGTATACAGTCGAGTTCCAGAAAAGAGGGTTGCCGCATTGTCATTTATTATTATGGGTCAAAGAAAGTTTGCGTGTCCAAAGAAATGAAGATATAGATACATATGTATCTGCAGAATTGCCAGAACAAGCAACTGATCCTGAAGGCTATCGAGTTATTTCAGAGTTCATGATCCATGGCCCTTGCGGGTTGGTCAATAAGTCAGCACCGTGTATGAAGCGCGGAGACGAGTGTAGCAAATCATTTCCAAAACCATTTTGTGATGCCACATTTATTGACAAAAAAGGTTTTGTTCATTACCGTAGAAGAGATACTAACATAGCAACAATGAGGCAAAATGTTGAGCTTGACAATGGCTACGTTGTTCCACACAATCGTTTATTGTGTATGCTTTTCTATGCACACATCTTTGGGAAACTAGAAGGGGGGGTTGAATAGTTTACCGGTTTAAAAAACTTCTTTTAAAAATCTTGTTTTAAAAGTTGGTTATTGGAAACTTTGATTCGAACTCTATGTGTAATCAATCAACACCAATATGAACTACACACTAAGCTAAGTAATAATAACAAATAAACATAAAGAGTAGAGTTGGAAAGATCAAACCGAGACAGAGGATTTATAGTGGTTCGGCTACGAATCTCTTCTTCGCCCTACTCCACTCCCCGAGTACCACACTCGAGAGTTTCAAGCACTATGTCAACAACCTCCCTTAAGGCGGAGAAAGCCGTACACGTCGCTTATCCTATTACCGACACTAAGCTAGATGTCGAGTGCTAATCTTAGCTAGCACCAATCTACCAAGGTCCACGTGACCAAACACACAAGCGCAATGGCTTCAAGAGATCACCAAGATCTCAACATGATCACAATGATCAACACTCACTTCACTCTACTCAACTAACACTAACCTAATGACCCTTGATCTTCTTGATCAATCACACAAGCCCAATGGCTTCAAGAGATGTTCACTATCTCTATAGATCACACTTGATCTTCACTCTGATTCACAAAAAGGAAATATACTTGATGTATGCTAAGATACAACAAGGTTGTAACAAGTGTTACAAAAACCTATCAACTACAACTCTAGTATCTTCTTGATTACTTGAGTTCTTCTCTTGCTAATGAAGAGGGATGACAACACCTTGTATCAACTTGGATACTTGTGTTCTTCTCTTGCTAGTGAAGAGGTATGAAGAGGATCACTTGAAGGATGATTGGATCACTCTTGAAACAAAGAAAAACTAATCTAAATGACCCTAAGAAGTGAAAGGTGTGAGAGGGTTTGACTAAGGGATTTTTCTGTGTGTGAAGGGTGCCTAAAATTGTGAAAGAGGTGGGTATTTATAGGCAAAGAAAATCTGAACGTTACAATTCAAAATGGTACGGACGGCTCCACTAAATGACCCACGGCTCCGTTAAATTTAACGGTACCGTGGAGCCGTGGTAGACTAGGACGCTTTAAATTTTGTCTTTTCTGGTGAAAACTTATTTGGGGAAGGTTGGAGCTGATTTTGGAGGGAAAAATAGCTGTTGTGATTTTCAAACTTATTTTTCCATTAAAACATTTCTTAATATTTCAAAAATAATTTGTCATGTGTATTTTTGAAAAAATGTTTTGTCCCATTTAAAATGTGAATTTTCAAAACATGAATTCACTTCTTTGATCACTAGTTCAAGTTGTAACTTTGTTCAAGAGTGATTTGCGTAGAAACAGGATCTTCCGATTAAAAACTTGTTAACGTTAATTTTAACGTAATGTGAGTTCACATTTTGTCATCCTCAAAACGTGAAGTAATCGAAAGATATAAATAACGTTTTTAGAACATTATTTGCATCAACAATCTCCCCCTTTTCGATGATGACAAAATATAAACTCATTTTAGGTTAAAATTAGTTTTAACAAGTTTTTAATGAGTTTACTCCCATTTCTCCCCCTTTTTGTCAAATCAAAAAGGTGGTTAAGGCTCCCCCTTGATGTGTACTCCCCCTCATTTGGAGAACACAAAAGAATCGAGCAATGGATCGTGCTACAAAACAAAGTTAGACGACAAATATACAATATCTAACAAGTAGCACATTTGTGACAAATAACCAATCATTTAAAAGGAAAAACCTCCACATAAAAACATTCATTCATAAAACAAACGTGTCATAGTAATGTATGACTACATAGAAAGCACTAAGAAAGATAACAAGAAGCCTAAATTCCTAATGACTAGAGACAAGCTTCATTTCCAAGAGGGGTCCTAAGAGTTTATTGTGGAGGACTAAACAAGCAAGTGTTTAGTTGTTTTGGTTAGGAGGTGGTGGAGATTGGGGCCCCATTTGAGGTGGTGGAGGTGTCAAGAGATGTTCTATAAAGTAGAACATGAAATAAATCTCGTCTCTTAAGAAGTAGATGAGATTACGGTTGTGGAGACAACATAGGCAATTAGCACTATGTAACTCAAAGGGATGTGGTTGGTTGGGTTGTGCCATGATAGGAGATGGTGATTGTGGTAGGGTTGTTGGAGGTGAAATTGGCATGGCATTGTCCAATGGGGTGAAGGGAGATGGTGTGTATTCCATTGATGATGTAGTGTAATAGGATGATGAAGATGTTGTGTAGGTAGATGATGTTTTAGATGGTGCATAAGGTGGTGATGGTGAGTATGGAGTGGCTTGGGAAGGTGGTGTCATAGCTTCATCATCTCTTGTGAGATCCACAAAGAGTGGTTTTGAGGGTGGTTTTACGGTTATCCTAGGTTTCTTGGAGATTTGAGAGGTTGAACCATGTGTGGAGGACATGGTGTTTGTGTGATGGGAGGTTGAAGGTGAAGTGCAAGATAAGCTTGCAAGGGTGAGGCCTTATATAGGCAAGTTGGGTGAAATTTGAATTAAAGTTAATCCTATGGTGTAGGAGGGGAATCCTAGGGTGAATGTGAGGGTGCAAGGTTTGCAGGTTTGAGGTTAGGGTGATAGGGAAGTAGGAGCATTAGGAAAAATCCGTTATACAGGGTCACGGCTCCGTTAAATACCCCACGGTACCGTTAAATTTAACGGTGTCGTCCCTATTTAGTGGTGCCGTGACACTGTTGGCACGAAAATTTCCTTGCAGGCTAGTTTTGGGCAGCTAGGGGGAATTTTCTAGGGAAACTAATTCCTGGAAATGAGAGTGCCTCAACTCACTAGGTACTTATTTACCTAATATATCCATACAATGCTATATCTAGCACATAAGGATGATCATGACATGTTCTCAAATAATCATAAGCATGCAAGCATAAGAGGACAAGATAAAATAACATTCAAATATCACAAAGAATATTCATGTAAGCATGTAAGATAATTAGAACATTAATTCCTAAAATTATCTATTAGTAATAAACCCTAGTGAGAGATATAAATCTCTTCCTAACTACTTATGACTTGAGCATTCCCCCTTCTTGTCACACTCTCGTCTTGAGTATTTGTCTCATTCTCATGAATAGGATCATCAAAGGGTGCATAGTGGGTGGTGAATTCGGAAGTGAGGATGGTTGAGACATATGACTCGGTTATGGGTTTCATGACAGGTGTGAATAGGGAGTATTGAGGACCATGAAGGTAAGGGTGAAAGCTTATGAAGTGATGATAGAGACGGGTTAGGAACATCCTATAAGGTATCAATTTATTCTTGTTACCATTGAGATGTACAATTCGCTTAGCGAAGAAGTAAGCAAGATTGTAAGGTTGTTGGGTTAAGAGACAGTAAATCATATGAGCACAACACGCCGGGAGTTGCTCACGATTTCCTGTGAGACTTAGAACATTTTCTCGCAGGATGACTGCCCAAGAAAGTAGTTCATGACGCACTTCTTCCAGACGAATTTTCGTTGGATGTGGGTGAGGGTGAGTACGGATGATTTTGGTTAGTTCGGTTGGAGAGGGTATGTACGAACAGTACGGACTATTCTCCTCACGATAGTGAAAGAGAGACTCAAGACACCAATCTTCAGTATAGGCACATTGCCCATGATTGGGTATACTAAGGATTTGAGCAAATTGCTCAAGAGTTAGAACGTATTTGAAGTTTTTGACCCAAAACCAAAGTGACAAGGATTGATCCTCGTTACGTACGAGTTCAACTTGTCGGAAGAACTCCAACACAAAGCGAGGACAAATGTACTCGCTAATGTGGAGTAGACAATCGAATCCTATAGCTCTAAAGGAAGTGTTGATGTTCTGGTGGTAAACTAGGGATGGATCAACGACACGGACTTCATGAAACCGACGGGTTTCAAGATTGACATAGGCACGAATGTGGTTACCGGGTGTAGTGGGTTTACGTGAGATTTCGGGTGTATAAGTATCGATTAGGAGATGATCAAAATCATATTCATGAGACATTTTTGTGTCCAATAAGAAAAAATAAAAACAAATTTAGAATAAAAACCAGTTGCATACAACACGTGCCTAGTGTGTGCCTATATGCAGACTATGTGGAGGTGCGGTAATCTCGACTCAAAAGAAAAATAATGAGATTACCCAAACACTCCTGATTTCATTTTAGCTCAAACAAATATGTCGAAGAGTACATATTGATTATGTAATTCGAATAATATTTGTGAGATCATGAATGCATGATAAAGTGTTTTTAGTTTGCATCAACAATGCATGAAAAAGAATAATTTCATGATCCTAATTTTGTGAGATTTTAAAATTGATGGAATTGGGGTGTTTTAGTGTTGATGACTTCTAATTTTGAAACATTCCTAGAAAAAGGTGAAAATCCCCAATTCAATTTTCATCAATGAACAAACCCTAGACTCAAAATTAGAAATAAATTAGAATGAGAAAACTTACAAATTATGTTGAAAAGGGTAAAATGATTGAGGATCTTGAAATCAATGTCTTGAATATGATCTTGAAGAGGTGTAATTGAGTTTTGGGTTGTGAGGTTAGGTTATGACAGCAATTGCTGAGGTTGTGAGGGTTTGGAATGAGTAATGTGGGAAGTAGGGACTGAAATACGAAATGTTCCAGATGCACGGTTCCACGGTACCGTTAAATTTAACGGTGCCGTGCCACATTAGTGGAGCCGTGATCTGCTGGGACTGTTTTCTGTCCCATTTTGATTTTTGACGAATAAGTCTCGCTGTTTTAGTGAGATCTTATGACACGAGGAAATAATTTGTACCTAACAAATTCTTATGACTAGGAGTTCCTAAACTTGACTAGACGAGATACACGAGATGACTTCAAGAGTCATGAGATTTATGGAATATGTTCCATCATTCCTAGACCTAGACGGAGGTAGTTAAAGGATTCTCGTTTGAGAGGTTTGGTTAGTATGTCAGCGATGTTGTCCTGAGAAGGAACTTTCTCAATGGAAATATTTCCTTTCTGAACATTATCGCGAAGGAAGTGGTGGCGAATTTCAATGTGTTTAGTACGGGAGTGTTGGACAGGGTTTTTGCTCAAGTCAATAGCACCTTTATTGTCGCACATAATGGGAACATCATCTAAGTATATGCTATAGTCGTTAAGGGCTTGTTTCATCCATAGTGCTTGCTGACATGCCTTTCCGGCGCTTACGTACTCGGCTTCGGTAGTGGAGATAGCAAGAGCCGTTTGTTTCTTGGAGAACCAAGAAGTTAGACAACAACCCATGGGATAAAATAATCCCAAGTGTATAGTGCCTTTAATGTATCGGAAGATACGCTTAACCGCTTCAAGGTGAGAGGTTTTGGGATCCTCTTGGAAGCGAGCACAAAGGCAGACACTAAACATGATGTCGGGCCTACTTGCCGTGAGGTATAGTAAACTACCTATCATACCTCTATACTTAGTGTTATCCACGGACTCACCTTCTTCATCTTTCGTGAGTTTTATTTCCGTGGACATGGGAGTTTTCATGGGCTTAGACTCTTCTAAACTAAACTTCTTAAGCATTTCCTTACTATACTTAGATTGATTAAAGAAGATACCATCTTCCATTTGCTTAATTTGTAGACCAATGAAGAAATTTAATTCGCCCATCATGCTCATCTCAAACTCGTCATGCATGATTTTAGAAAAATCATTGCACAGTTCTGGACAAGTTGAGCCAAATATAATGTCATCAACATATATTTGAACAATGATGAGATGTGAATCTCGTTTCTTTGTGAAAAGCGTGTTATCTACCACTCCCATGGTATATTCATGTTCAATCAAGAATGCTTTCAGTCTATCATACCAAGCTTTGGGAGCTTGCTTAAGACCATAGAGTGCTTTCTTGAGTTTATAAACATGATTCAGATATTCGAAATCAACGAATCCCGGAGGTTGAGCAACATATACCTCCTCGTTGATATAACCATTAAAGAATGCACTTTTCACGTCCATTTGGTACAATTTAAAGTCTAAGGCACACGCATAGGTAAGGAGTATTCTAATAGATTCTAATCTAGCTACAGGTGCATAGGTTTCATCATAATCTATTCCTTCTTGTTGGTTATAGCCTTGTGCTACCAACCTTGCCTTATTCCTAGTCATGACGCCATTTTCGTCGAGTTTATTCCTAAACACCCACTTAGTTCCTATGATGGTTTGATTCCTAGGAGGAGGTACCAACTCCCAAACTTGGTTGGCGGTGAATTGATTAAGTTCTTCTTGCATGGCAAGTGTCCAACTTTCATCCTTAATCGCTTCACCAACATTCTTAGGTTCTACAGTAGATATAAAACAAAAGAAATTACTTTTGTTTTGTGCTTGTGACCTAAGGGTTCTTTGGTTTAGGTTTCCTATGACATTTTCAATAGGATGGTTCTTGGATTCCTTAACATTGATAATTTCGTCAACTTCAACTATTTCATCCTCAATGTCATCATCTATGGTTTTCCTGCCATTAACCTCAATGGCTTGTTCCTCATCTAAGTCATCATCCACCAAGGGTGATGTCTTAGTTGGAGGAGGGCTTTCATCGAATGTCACGTTGAGTGACTCTTCGACTTTCATTGTTTCCTTATTTAGGACAATGTAAGCTTTACTATTTTGGGAGTATCCTAGGAAGACACCTTCATAAGACTTTGGGTCGAACTTGGTGAGGTAATCTTTAGTGTTTAGTATGAAGCACTTGCTTCCAAACACTCTAAAGTAATCAAGAGTAGGTTTTCTACCTTTCATGATTTCATATGGGGTTTTTCCTAAGATAGGCCTAATTAAAATCCTATTAAGTATGTAAGTTGAGGTGTCCACCGCATTACACCAAAACTTTTGCGGAATTGATTGTTCATTCAACATCGTTCTACTCATTTCTTGTAGAGTACGATTTTTCCGCTCTACTACCCCATTTGATTGTGGAGTGGGTGGAGCTGAGAAATTGTGAGTAATACCATTAGCATCACAATATACTCCAAATTGCACTTCATTATCAAATTACCAACCATGATCCGTCCTAATGGAAACTATTGTACATCTTACTTGATTTTGGACTTTCTTATTAAAAACCTCGAATTCCTCAAAGGCTTGAGTCTTATTCTTAAGAAATCTAGTCCAAGTGTACCTAGAGTAGTCATCAACTATTACTAAGGTGTAGTAGTTTCCTCCGTAGCTCCGTACGGCGGATGGACCGAATAAGTCCATATGAAGGAGTTCTAGGCATCTAGAGGTTGAGACTATATTCTTAGCTTTGTGACTAGAATGAGCTTGTTTTCCAACTTTACAAGCGTCACAAAAGTGTTGATCAAACTTAATCTTAGGTAGATCTCTAACTAGTTCCTTAGATGCCAATGATTGTATCAAACGCATATTGGCATGACCTAATCTCCTATGCCATAGAGTGGAGTTATCATCTATGGTTGCTAAGCATATCCTATCCTGAGGCTTATTTCCTATTTTCATGACAAATAGGCCATTTCTCCTAACTCCTTTGCCTATGGTTTTACCATCCTTAATGATCTCACTACCCTCTTCAGAGAATATAACTCTACACTTATTATCTACCATTTGACTAATGCTGAGCAAATTAAATCCTAAGTTATCTACATGCTCAACATTTCTAATAGTGAGGGAGTTATGAGTGATCGTACCTTTGCCAATAATGTTGCCCTTAAGTTTGCTACCGAAAGTGACATTACCTCCGTTGTATGCCTTGTATGATGAGAATAGACTTCGGTTGCCCGTCATGTGGTTGGTGCATCCACTATCCTTGACCCATTCGTCAGGCTCCAAGTCGATTCCCAAGCATATCTCATTTGAACCATGAGCCATTAGACACGTTTCGTCCTTAGGCTTCTTTTCTTCATCATCACCGCTATCACTCCAGGCGCCTCCTATGAGAGCTCGTTGGTTGTTGAATATCGGTGGCTTGGGACACTCTCCTATGAGATGATTAGGATCTCCGCATCTAAAGCATTTCCTATCACTTGTCCCTTTCTTTTCAACATGGTTCTTTTGTGATGTCTTCTTCTCATCACGAGGTTGCCTAACGAACCTACCTCTTCTCCTAAAGAACTTTTTAAAATCCCTAACCGCTAGTGCATATTCCTCATCTTCACTATCGGAACTCGAACATTCCTCATCACTAGACTCCTTCTTGGCTTTCAATGCTAGAGATCTAACTCTCTCGCCTTTGCCTTTGACTATGTCGGAGTCTTTCTTAATTATCATCTCGTGAACTTTCAAGTTTCCTATAAGTTCATCGAGTAACAATGCCGCCAAGTCCTTTGACTCTTCTATGGCGGTGACCTTTGCTCTCCATTTAGGATGTAGAGCTCTAAGAAACTTCCTAACATAGTTCTTACTAGAATAACCTTCATCAAGAGCTTTAAGACTAGTGATAATAGTATTAAATCTAGCAAAAGCATTATCTATTGACTCATTCTCCGAAATGGAAAATTGTTCATATTGTTGAACAAGAAGATCTATCTTGTTCTCTTTGACTTGGTTATTACCTTGGTGAGTGACTAACAAAGTTTTCCAAATGTCTTTTGCCGTATTACACATAAAAATTCTTTCAAATTCCTTTTTAGGCAAAGCATTATAAATCATCATTTTAGCCTCATTATTTTTGGCTAATTTCCTTTTAAGTTCATCACTTTGTTTATCATAAGAAACTATTTCATCCTTTTTAGTTTCCGGATTCTTTTGAATAGGTTGAAAGTCACCCTCGGTAATAACATGCCAAAGATCAATGTCTTTTGATTTCACATACGTTTCGAATCTTGTTTTCCAATAAATAAAACAATCGGTTTCGAAAAGTGGTGGTCTTTGCATAGATTGCCCTTCTAGATATTTGTCGGAATCCATTGATCGGTTCAAGCTTTAAAATACAATATACTTTAAAAACTTGACTAACCTGTCTCTGATACCAATTGTGAGAAACTAGAAGGGGGGGGGGGTTGAATAGTTTACCGGTTTAAAAAACTTCTTTTAAAAATCTTTTTTTAAAAGTTGGTTATTGGAAACTTTGATTCGAACTCTATGTGAAATCAATCAACACCAATATGAACTACACACTAAGCTAAGTAATAATAACAAATAAAAGTAAAGAGTAGAGTTGGAAAGATCAAACCAAGACAGAGGATTTATAGTGGTTCGGCTACGAAGCTCTTCTTCGCCCTACTCCACTCCCCGAGTACCACACTCGAGAGTTTCAAGCACTATGTCAACAACCTCCCTTAAGGCGGAGAAAACCGTACACGTCGCTTATCCTATTACCGACACTAAGCTAGATGTCGAGTGCTAATCTTAGCTAGAACCAATCTACCAAGGTCCACATAACCAAACATACAAGCCCAATGGCTTCAAGAGATCACCAAGATCTCAACACGATCACAATGATCAACACTCACTTCACTCTACTCAACTAACACTAACCTAATGACCCTTGATCTTCTTGATCAATCACACAAGCCCAATGGCTTCAAGAGATGTTCACTATCTCTATAGATCACACTTGATCTTCACTTTCACTCACAAAAAGGAAATATACTTGATGTATGCTAAGATACAACAAGGTTGTAACAAGTGTTACAAAAACCTATCAACTACAACTCTAGTATCTTCTTGATTACTTGAGTTCTTCTCTTGCTAATGAAGAGGGGTGACAACACCTTGTATCAACTTGGATACTTGTGTTCTTCTCTTGCTAGTGAAGAGGTATGAAGAGGATCACTTGAAGGATGATTGGATCACTCTTGAAACAAAGAAAAACTAATCTAAATGACCCTAAGAAGTGAAAGGTGTGAGAGGGTTTGACTAAGGGATTTTTCTGTGTGTGAAGGGTGCCTAAAACTGTGAAAGAGGTGGGTATTTATAGGCAAAGAAAATCTGAACGTTACAATTCAAAATGGTACGGACGGCTCCACTAAATGACCCACGGCTCCGTTAAATTTAACGGTACCGTGGAGCCGTGGTAGACTAGGACGCTCTAAATTTTGTCTTTTCTGGTGAAAACTTATTTGGGGAAGGTTGGAGCTGATTTTGGGGGGAAAAATAGCTGTTGTGATTTTCAAACTTATTTTTCCATTAAAACATTTCTTAATATTTCAAAAATAATTTGTCATGTGTATTTTTGAAAAAATGTTTTGTCCCATTTAAAATGTGAATTTTCAAAACATGAATTCACTTCTTTGATCACTAGTTCAAGTTGTAACTTTGTTCAAGAGTGATTTGCGTAGAAACGGGATCTTCCGATTAAAAACTTGTTAACGTTAATTTTAACGTAACGTGAGTTCACATTTTGTCATCCTCAAAACGTGAAGTAATCGAAAGATATAAATAACGTTTTTAGAACATTATTTGCATCAACAACATCAATGTTGAGTATTGCAAATGGACGATGCTTATAAAATATCTCTTCAAGTACATTTCCAAAGGTACTGACCGAATAATTACTCAAGTCACAAGAAGGCTCGGAGATGGAGAGGCAAGTACCAGTCGCAGTGCAATACAAATCGATGAAATTAAGAACTTCCAGGATGCAAGGTATATTGGCCCGCACGAAGCATGTTGGAGGATTCTTGGTTTTAATATACATAGCAGAGATCCGCCTGTTCAGATACTCGCAGTACATCTTCAGAACATGCAACGTGTTACTTTCAGAGCAGCCGATTCGCTACAGTCAGTTGTCGACAATGAATACAACAAAAGAACAACATTAACCAAATGGTTCAGGTATAACAGCTACAATACAGATGGTCGCCACTTAACGTACGTAAATTTTCCAAAAGAATTCGTGTGGTACCAAAATGGGAAATACTGGCAGCGGAGGCGAAGACCAGGATCCAGCACAGTTGGCCGACTATCATATATCGATCCAAGCTCTGGTGATGCATTTTACTTACGGATGCTACTCTGTCACCAAAAAGGTTGCACATCGTTTCGCCATGCCCGAACAATTGATGGTCATCTTCATTCTACATACAGAGACGCATGCGAAGCAATGGGTCTCTTAGGAAATGATCAGGAATGGAACATAGCTTTACAAGAAGCTTCTTTTTCAGCCACTGCATCTGAAATGCGAAAACTGTTTTGTCAAATACTTATATTTTCTGACGTGTCAAGCCCAACAACGCTGCTCCAATCACATGCTGATAGTATGTTTGAAGACATTCCTCTCATACTTTCAAAGATGCTGCACATACCAGAAATTCAAATAAAAAATACTGACGATCTGCAAGGCGGCCTTATGTGTGAAATCCAGGCGATTCTAAATTTCTACGGCAAATCTATCACAGATTTTGGCATGGAATTGCCTCCACCTCAACTGCTCCAGATCTTGACAAACAGGATTATAATGGAAGAATGAAACTACGACCGTGAATTGTTAAGAAGTGAAAGTGCAGGATTGGTGGCGCAGCTCAACCCTGAACAACGAATAATTTTCGATCAGGTCATTAATGGAATAAGTGGTCATGAGCAAAAACTCATCTTTGTTTATGGTCATGGAGGGACAGGGAAAACTTTCATTTGGAAGACTATAATTTCCACACTGAGATCGGAAGGAAAAGTAGTACTGGCGGTTGCTTCTTCTGGTATTGCTTCCCTCTTGCTACCATCAGGAAGAACGGCTCACACAAGGTTTAAAATACCGCTCGATCTGACAGACGAGTCGGTTTGCAGCATAAAAAATAATACACAGATGGCAGATTTAATCAAACAAACAGATCTTATCGTATGGGATGAGGCTCCAATGAACGATCGCAGATGTTTTTAAGTGCTTGATCGTACATTCAGAGACATACTGAACGCTCCAAATGATATCTTTGGGAAAAGAACAGTTATCTTAGGCGGGTATTTCAGGCAAACGATACCTGTTAAAAAAAGGCTTCAAAACAGGAAATTATAGCGTCTTCCATAACACTATCGTACCTGTGGCTGCATTTCAAAGTCATTCGTCTTAAAGAAAATATGAGGCTTAAGCGACCAGGAATGTCGATTGAAGAACAAGAAGCTGTTCGTGCATTTTCTGAATGGCTACTGCAGGTTGACGACGTCACTATTGGAGATCCAGACAACAGTGATCCAGAAAATGCATCGTGGATACGTATTCCAGATAGATACTGTATTCCTGACAATGATGCAGCTATTCAAGACCTCATTAGCTTTATATATGACGAAGAAACACTCCAAAGGCCAACTGCAAGAGCATTACAAGAAAAAGATATAGTGTGTCCAAAGAACGAAACTGCCGACATCATTAACTCAACTGTTCTTGACATGTTAGACAGTGAGACCTATAGTTACTGAAATTTTGACGAAGCCATACCGAAAACAAACGATTGAGGGGCAACAGAACTCCTCTATCCTACAGAATATCTCAACACCCTTTCGTTTACAGGAATGCCCCCACATGATCTTAAGCTCAAAATAGGTGCTCCAATAATGATGCTGAGGAACCTTAACCTAGGTGGTGGGTTGTGTAACGGTACAAGGATGATTGTTACTCGGGTATACAACAAACTTATTTAGGTGAAGATCATCACAGGCACAAGAATGTCTGAGAAGGTTTTCATCCTAAGGATTGTATTGATCAACAAAGACGAGAAGCTACCGTTTGTGTTTAAAAGAAAGCAATTCCCTGTTAAAGTGTGCTATGCAATGGCGATAAATAAAAGCCAAGGGCAGTCGCTCAATAAGATTGGCATATATCTACCGGAACCTATATTCGGCCATGGACCATGGTATGTTGCATTGTCGAGAGCAACATCTCCTGAAGGGCTTAAAATTCTCATCAAGCAGCAGGAGGAAAGAAACGTCAATGCAACTAAAAATATAGTCTACAAGGATTTTTTAGACATAGTCATATCTGCACAGGTCATTCATACTTATATTTATTGTTTAGATGCACATATACACTACTGTTTAAAACCTAAGGTGACAATCTTCCTTAACTTAATACCTTCTATAATCAGTACGGATTGTGTTGCCTTTCCCACTATTAGATTTGCATTATAGTTTCCTTACGTGTTTGCAATAAGTGGTCGTGCATTTGGTTAGTTTCCATGTCCTATTATTCTTGCTGCATAAACGCATTCATATCCTATTTTCATTCGTGTAAATGTTTACCTTAACGTAGCAATCTATTACTATAATGCAAATATACTTATCATACATATGTTGCAGGAAAATGGACGAGAATTCTAGCGTTGTCGTATCAGCAAAATCTAGAGGAAAGGAAATTATGATGCAACCAGAAATTGTCAGCCTTGCAGCTCTAAAGGCATCAGACACAGGCAAAGCCATCTATGTAAGAGCATACCGCCAATGGACAGTTACAAACAAAGATGGAAAACCAGTTATATTTTCTTGCATGCTGATAGATCGCCAGGTACATCATTCATATATTCATATTCCCTTGAAACAGTTAAAAAAACTTATACCCAGTTTATAACTTTTTATTTCATTTCCAGGGAGAAGCTATACAAGCAAACATCAACATTTGTGAGAAAAGTAAATTTGATGCTAGTCTGCAGATCAACCAAACATATAAAATAACTGGTTTTGGCTTTCAACCTGCAAAAACATGGATGCAAACCTTACCACATTCGCTGGCACTGGTCTTTGGAGCTCTCACAGACATTCAACCAATACCCGACGACGGCTTCCCTGAAAATTATTTTAACTTTGTACAATACAAAGATTTGTATTCAAAAGTCGATGCAAAAAAAGGCCTTCTCACAGGTACGTGATCTATATATAATTATCGAACGTATGCCAATTTTTTTTAAGTATACCTCCTTTTTACTGATTATATAGGTTGTGTTCAATATGTAACTGGTATCCAACAAGCAGTGAAGACTACAGGTGAAACAGTTTATTGGATAGATATCGGTATCCAAAATCTGGAGTAAGTGGCGTACACTTTTTTTTAGCATTTTTCTTTTTGTGTTTAAACTGACAGCCAATTCATTATCTAAAACAGTGGGCACACCGTCCGATTTACATTATGGAATGACAAAGCACAAGCTTTCAACATGAAAGAATATGAAAGCATTGAAAAGCCAGCTGTTATAGCTGTTACTTCATGTTTGGTGAAAAACTATGGTGGTGTGTTCCTCGACCTACATATATTGTATACCTTAACAAACTGCTGCACTAACCTTTATTTGAACTTAATCAGGCATGCAGCTTTCTAACACAGCTGTGACAAAGTACTATTTCAATCCAAATATACCAGAGGCTTTTGAAATTCGCAATGTGTAAGTTACTAATAACCTGCCAGATTACCATAGGTACCACCATAAACCATACTAAAGTAATGCAACATACTTCTGCAAGTATGACCAATTTATAGACCCGCCTGTCATAGTGAATGTGCAACGGCAACGTTGTCCGGATACAGAGCAGGAAAAAAAAGAAACAGGATGACACTTAATGAGCTTTTGATAGAAAATCCACAAAACCAGCAGGTATTTAACTACTGCAGAGTATTCATTGCCAGATAAAATTTTCTAAATTACTTACAATTATACGAATGCAGAATGTACGCTTTACTGTCATTGCTACCATTGACAAGCTCGATACCAACAGACCCTGGTTCTTTAGGAAATGCTTCACGTGTAAACAAAAAATATCCGAAGACTTCCCGCATGCCCATTGCAAGCGGTCGTTTTCTGAAACAGAACCCAATTGCAGGTTAACAAAAGATTTACCCATTTTGATCCTTATATATATATATATATATATATATATATATATATATATATATATATATATATATATATATATATATATATATATATATATATATATATATATATATATATATACTCTGTAAACTAAACAGATTATACAAATATTTTTTTTGCCAGTTATTGCTTCAGAATACTGATATCAGATGACACTGCCAGTTTGTACTTAACATGCTTCAGCAACGAAGCAAACTCAATGGTCGATGATTGCAACGACATCATACGAAGCTTGCAAGACAAAAACCCCTACGAGTATCCACCACAGTTGTTTGCATTAGATGGGCACACAAAAATATTTCAGCTCTACTTTGCTCCTGGAAGCACAAAAGAAAAAAGAGAATTCTTTCTAGACGCAGCTTGGGACGACACACCATTGCTCACCCAAGGAACCAACGACATTTTTGAAACTACACCACATCCTGCAACAGGCACACACGCAGCAGAACAGACACCCATGGCAACAAATCTTCAACATCCACCAATTGTCAAAAAAGAAGAGGTTGTATCACCATTTCCAGCAAGCAGTGTTATACCAGCACCAGTTAACAAAAGAGCAGAAAAAAAAAACAAATACCGGCCACCCCGACTGCAGAAAAGGAAACCAGTCCAGGTATTCTCGCAACTCTAAGCCCAACAACACCGGTAACACAAAAAGTGGAAGAACAGCAGCTGATAACAACACCACCAGAAGAAAACACCAACTCATCAGACCTGTCAAAATCCAAATATGGTCCCAGAAAAACTTCGGCCCGTAGAAACCTTTTTCTAGAACAAGGTAGCTCAGCCATACAAACAGATCGTAAAAGAACAAAAAAAGACGGTTGATCAGAACATATGGCAAATCACATGGTGGTAGCAATGTCGCCGGCCTACTTTTGTACATTATATGGGCACATGCCTGCCATCTTTGATGTAAGATATCGTGACAAATAGCAGGTTGCCTTTAAAGACATCTACCTATGTTAAAGACATTTCCCTATGTACTACTGCCTTAGCTACTTATCAAATGTCTTTTGTCAGAAGAATATTATCAAACCTACTAATGTACGTCTTCTCAGCAAACATATGCAATGTCTTTTATATATAGAACGGATTTCATATGGAATATTTGTACTAGCATCAGTTGTTCCTCTACAGAAAACAATAAGTAGGCAAATGCTCAATAGCAGCATCACGCGATAAACACAGATTTGCCTTATTAAATAGGTGATCATTTTCTCATTAAACAAATGCAAAACAAAATCATAAACATCTTATAGTGCAGCAAATACATAACAGTTTTTTAAATTATTGAATAAATTAGCCAACATTATATCGTATAACAATTATATGACGTAATCAAATCCAGTATTTCAAACCGTGTGTTAATAGAAAGAGCTGTTGTCATCTTGAACGTGTATCTCCTCAAATAATCTTGAACATGTCAGTTACTTCTATGCATCCTGCTACTTCTATTCATGGTTCCTAGATAATTTTTAATCACTTTTTCAATCAAACCGTTTTTTTTACCTGTTTTTGAATGATATCATTGTAAAGATTTAATTTTGTTTTTGATTATTATCAACTTACAGTTTGTGATTATAATAAAAATTGTGTGGCTTCAATTTAGGAAAATTTCATAAAAAGAAAATGTGCTAAAGATTTACATATAAAAAATTGAATTCTTTTTCCAGTTAATTTTGTTCATTACCTTTTATCATTATATCAGACAAAGTTTATACCTTTTCAAATGTTTCATTTACAACAAGCGACTAACCATATGTTCGATCAGTTGCTTCAAAATTCCTATTAACTAAATCCGCCTACACTACAATCACACAACAAATTGAAGCACAACTGCCCTGCTCTAAACGTTCGTACAACACTTTGGCCAGACCAGATCCTGATAGATCGACATGACCCTTACAACAGATACTGCATTACAATGCACTTCCCAGATACTTAAACAAACTAACAGATGCTCTTCCATCTACCGCATAAACAGCAATATCCCATTAACAATTACCTTCTAACTTTTAACCCATGAAAACGTATCTTTATAATTCCTAAATTCATAAAGCAGCACAGATTTTAGCAGTATACTAGCGAACAATATGCAACAACTATATGATTTGATTCTCGCATATAAGCGTAAGCAATTATTAACTAAATCAGATAACAGACCAACATGGCTCTTGCAATGTATACTAGATTGCATTACACTTCCAACACACTTACACAAACAACATCAATAAACAGCATTTTCCAGCAACACTGACTTTTGTCAGTGTTTACAGGCCGCCATAACTTTTGCAACGTATACTACCATATCACATTGATGACTAATTTCTAAGTTAACTTCTCAGATACCATTTTTTCACCGTAAATCAGTACTAAATACTAACCAAAACTAAAAATCCAAAAATCATTACCCTTAATTTTAATCAGGTGGCCATTTTCCTAAAGCATAATCTACTACTTTCTTTCGCTCGCAACTATAGCAGCCAAAAAACACTTACCACATAGGCGCCAAGAATAATATGTTAAAACAGTCATTTTCCATTGATACCATTCAACTAATTACAATGATTCATCATCCAAAAACATCATTAAAAAGTACATAAAAACCACCATATGATAACATCAAAATACAAAAGACACCTACCAACATACCCTAACCACCAGCTTACTCTACATCAATTTCCATCAGGTCCAGATACCCATCCTTATCCTTCACTCCTTGACGTGCCGCCACAAGAATTGTGGTCAACGCTTCCAGCTTCTGACGATCCTGCATCTGCATCTCAAACAAACAATCATAACCAAAAGTGGCAACATCATGATTGGGTCCATAAGAATCAGCTTCATTCAATGTTTGCTCCCGCTTTTCAATCTTTGCCCTTAACTGATTGCATTCCTCCCCTATACGAATGAGGAATCCTTCCTCCTCTACCACTTCATGTGAAATTAAAAACCTAAACACGTTTGCTAGGTCATCAGATCCACACGCTTCTTTCAATTCATTAAGATTTGGAGTATCCGCCATTTTTTTTAGTTAGGAATTAGGGTTGTTGAAATAGTAAAAGTATAAAATCTAAGAGCCGACTTATAAATAAATAAAAATGCGGCCGGAAAACTAATTGATTGCAAAAAACAATTTCCCATTGCAACTTAGTTACGATGCAAAGAATGATTGTAGTAACTGAATCATTTCATCTTCCCATGCAGAAGTGTTTAAGATAATCTTTGCCAATATGACAAAACAAACCTCGCAGTTCGCATTTTACAAAATAAGCCCCTCAACTGGATAAACGATATCGTTACCATCCCAATTTGCCGTTACTATTTTTTACTTGAATATATTCTACGAAATGTTCTGATCCATGTATATTCTACGAAATGACTGCCGCTTTGCTTGTTGCTACTTATGTACTTAACATGTCAAAACATGTTCTTTCTATGCGTCAAAAAAATTAGAGGGCAATGGTAAGCATTGGAAGCCCAACTGCTACGCCGGCCCATAATCGTATTACACACAGTTAATTGAAGCCGAGAATTTTCTTTCCCGTGCTCCCCTGCGGTATGCGGGGTGTTATGTGAAATCTTTTATATAATAAAACAAAACCCAAGTGGGGACTTTTGCATTTCAAAAAAATCAAATCATTCCTTATTAAGTAATAATTGAATTAATTGAATTATTTATTGATTTAATATGCTTAATTAAAAGGGTTTAATATTTCTTTAATTGGAAAAAAAAAACTATAAATTCGTTTTTGCATATAATTATGTATCAAAAAAGCAAAATACACATGTACTTGATAGCTATTTATCTATAGTTTTGGACCATCGGTGTAAAGTTAATGGAAAAAAAAAAGCGCTTAACCACCTAATTAAAGACAAAAAAGTATTCTCTGATCTCCTGCATTCACATAATAACGAGAAAAAACCTACTTCAACTATAGAAACACCATCAAACAATTCTTCCATATCACCTGTTTTTTTATTCTCATAAAGGCAAAGTAATAAAAATAATGACTACTCATTTTCTCTACAATTTGTAACACCTTTTTTAAAATAGGGTTTTAAAAGTGTTATTGAATGTTGGTCAAAAAGTGCCATAAAAGCTACACTGTTCTTTTTTACTGTATTATGTTAAGATTATTGTTCTAATTCATTGTTTGCACATTTGATACATGAGTTGTATAATTGATTTGTTTTTAATTATTGTATTAGATTTGTTAGGAATATAAATATTCATGTGAATACTCGGTCACCCCGAGTATCTATTTAGCATTAAGTTAGCTCGTAGGCTTATTAATATTAGTTTAGTTTTAGTAATACTAGTTTAGTTATATTAGTATTTGTGGAGTTGGGTCGGGTCTTTACCCACTGTCAGCTCACTCCACAGCCCACTCGGGGCCCCATATCTTGTAACTATAAATACCCCTTCCCACACTTGGGAAGGGTTGGAGCTCTTAATCATTCAACACATATTTTCTTTCATTCTCTCTCTAGAACTCCCACTCTCTTATCTCTCTCTCTCTCTAGAATTCATCTAACATCAAATCCAAGTATGCATATGTTACAATTGGTATCAAGAGCCATGGTTAGGTTCGATTGATTGTGTGTGCTTGGATTTGTGGTCTCTATTTTTCTAGTTTTTTTTTTGTTCGAACTAAGCTTCTTAAATCTGCTTTGGTCAACAAGCTAAATTTGGTTTGTTCGATCCACAGTTCTTTGTTTATTTGTGTTTTAGGCCTTAAATGTTTAAGGATTGGGTTTGATAGTAGTTTGATGCTTACTGACTCTTCCCTTCAAGAAAGTTTATTTTCTTTTGGTTTTTCTTGTGGTTCAAACAGTCTCTCAAGAAAGAGTTGAATTGTGATTGTGGTCTCTATTTTCACTTCTTTCTTTTCTTTTGGTTCGAATACACAAGACAAGTGACGTTAACACATATTCTTGGACTTGTTTGTGTGTTAATACACAGCCCAAATTGTGAAAAAAATCGTGGACCTGCTTGTCAAATTCGTGGATCTGACTGGTTGTTTCTCTTTAGTTGGGTTGTATTTTTGTTTCTTACCTTTCTTTCTCTTGCTTGTAACTTGCTGAGTGGTTATGGAATTCATTGGTTGAAGATTTGGTGTGTTAATATTCGGTCTAGAATAGTTATTCTTGACTGCGATTTGCACATGGTATTCTTGACTGCTTGCCTTGGTTAAGACTCGTGTTTTGGACATTAACTAAATTTGGCACTGTGACAAAACTGGGTATTGTACTTTATCAAAAGTGACTTTTTCAGTTGCAGTTTTGGCATTGCGATTTGATGAAAGAGAAAACACAGATCTTATTTTTCTTGGAAAGTGCGTTTGACTGGTCAACTCTGATTTGAGGTCTGCGATTTGACCAAGTTTGCGACTTGAGATATCACATTCAAAGGGTTGCGGTGTGATAGGTTGAGCTTTGTGAAGAGGTTATTTCTTTGATCCAGTACCATTACAACAACAACAACTATACAATCATCAACCAAGAAACCAAATCAAATCATTAATTACAACAACAAAACATACAAGATCATACCCATCTCGAAGAGGACATTCACTGTTAACAGTAACAAATCCAAATTCAAACAAACAACTTTAACAACCACCAAAATCAATAACAATTACAACAACAGATTCACAACAAAATTAATTTCTCTTTATTCCACAGGATCAAATTAATTACAACTTCACACTCTTTGGTCACTAACAACAACCCCACTCGACCTACATCTAACCTACATCTTCCCCACTCGACAACAACAAACCCACTCGACCTCACCTTCATCTCATCACTGATTAACAAAGAAAAAGAAAGAATCTCTGTTGTTTTTCTATCCGAAAATTAAAATAAATGAACGAAAACAATTACCAGAGACCCTTCATAAGATCTTGAAGAGCAAACATCTTGAGTTTTTCCTGGGTTTTCCATTTGAGCCAAACCGAAAGAAACTAAAGTCGGATCAACAAGTGGGTTTTGTGAGATTCGTGTGATAACCGCGAGGAGATAGATTTGAGTTGTTTGTGTGGCATCGTTAAACAAAGAAGAAGTAGGGATCCATACTTGTTTTCTTTGGGAATCGATTGCGGTGAGAAAATGTGGTGGTTGCGTTTTTGTGGTGAATTAGGGTTTGAGGTTAAGGGATATTAGGTTTTAACAGTGGTTAAGTGGGTGTGTTAAATACCAAATATTAGGGTAAGTCTGACTTGTCATTGGGCCGAGATTAATTGGACCACTTGTGTGCACTCCAAAATTTTGAGATTGGGCTTATGTTGTTTACTGATAACATAAGGTTGATTTTTGTTTAAGTTTTTTTTGTTTGGCTGAACTTTGGGCGCTTATCATCACAAGGACGAATTTTTTTATTTTGGTCAACGATTTCTATTGAGCTTCGTTAATCCGAGATAGTGAATTATTTTGGGTTGAGATATTTTCGGGTGTATTGGATATAACTACGGGGTTTATTCGGATTTTAAAACACGAGCGTTGTCTGAAATTCAGTGTGACTTGTCTACCTCATCACTTAAACTCATTTCAACCAAACCGAATCATAATCATAACACATTCAAGTAACCGTTATCATCTCACGGTTTATTCTTGATTTTTGTAAAATCCCGCGAAAGAATCTATTTCTCGGTTTAAATCATAGAATTGTAAAATCCCGTGCACGTTTACATCATGTCTACTACTTCAGATTCCTTCATATCTGAGGTACTCAAATTGTACGACACGTATGATAAACAAAAGAATTCCAATCCTGTACAGCAAATAAACGTGTTTGATTCTGATAATGCTAATGTGGAATCTTCGTGCCCGAATTCGCAAGAAAGAGAGTTTCATCAGTCACTAATGTTGCCTAATGCAAAGGAAATTTGCATTGAATGTTTTCGATTACTTCACTCACATCTCAGGGTTCTCTTTGAAAAACCAGGACACTTAGGAGGATATGAAAGGGCTTTCGCAACACTCTTTGGTCAAGATGTACAGGATTTCATAGTCAAGATGATTCTGTATTTAGATCAACTTGAACAACAACTTGAAAAAGGAGAATTTTCTGTAAATAGATCCATGGCTGCCTTTTGGGTGATCTACAACCAACTCCAAGTGTTCATTGATTCGCAATACACTGAGGATTATGATTATGACAGTGAAATGACGAAAAAGTGTTTTGCTAACTACACTGGAATCGAGGTTGACGTGTTCAGAGTTACATTACTCCAACTTTTGAGTAATGTTAAGGGGTTCATTAATGAAAGGGCACAACATATGGAAAACGGGACAGAGTCAGATAAGCATGATGATAGAAAAGGCATAGGAACTGATATCACACATGGTGTGGATGCAGATCTCAGTCCAGTAAATCACCAAGTACCTTCTGCTGAGGTACATCTGTCTGATCAACATAATGTTCTTTCTAATGAACAACAACATACTGATCAAATTATACCAACTTATGACACATATCTGTTGGAAAAGACTGATAGCAATATCACCTCTGATTCAACAAATATTAATCATAAGGGGGGAGAAATTGAAATTGATCAGTATGCTGAACATGATAATGCGTCAAGTTCTTTGCTTACGGCTGAATTTCCCAAATCAAATGATATGGTTGAAAAGTATGTTTATAATGAACTTTCAAAAAGATTTTTACAGCTTGAAAAACATTGTATTTCTCTTGAAATCGCAATGCAACAAAAGGAAGAAAGTTTTCAAACTAAGCTACCATGTAAAAATCCGGAACTCCCTGAATTCCGTGAATTTTTTATAATAAATGATTTGAAAGCTCAGCTAGAAGCCAAAAACTTAACGATCAAAAACCTAAAAAATAGTTTGGCTGAAATGCGTGATATGTGTAATGAAGTTAAGGCTAAACATGACAATAATGGTATTGCAACAATAAATGATAAATTAGAACATATAGTGGCTGAATTACTTAATGAAAATGAGACTTTGATAATTCATTACAAAGAACTGAGTGACTCAATCAAAGAAGCGAAAACTAAGACTGTAGAGCAGACAACCTCTTTGATTACCAAAAATGATGAATTCAAAGCTCAACTTCAGGAAAAGGGTTTTGCAATTGCATCGTTGAAAAACGAGTTAAGAAAATTGACAGAAAATGGTGTGAACACTGAGTTTGCAAAACCATCAATCTTGGGGAAACCACCACTTAGAAACCAATCAGTTGTTAGACAACCGACTGCGTTTAAATCTGAATGACCAAAATTTTCAAAAACACGGTTTGCCTCCCAAGTTGATGTGAAACAAGTTTTGCCAAAACCAGTCACTTCACAGTCTAGATCAAATGAAAAGGAATGTACGTGATTTCAATCAATTTATATTCCCAAAGGAGAATTGCAAAGGAAATATGCAAAACCCGAGGTTCGTTTTCCCGATTGAAGATTGAATGGAATTGTGATTTCGGGATCGTGATACGTGTTGTGAATGTGTAAAAAGTGAGATATTTTAATTTCTACACTACGAATAATTAAATAAAAAATGTAAACAACTAATTAAACTATAGGTACAAGTAAACTAAGCACGTAAACTTAAAAATTGGAATTTAAAAACGTTACGCGACGAATTTTAAAAACGTAAATAAAAGTGATTTTCTAAAATTTAAGCCCTAAAAATGCAAAATAATTTTTCTTAAATCCTAAATATAGAAAGAAAATTTTGTAAAAAGAAAAATATATTTTTTTTATTTTTTAATAATTTTTTTTGAATTAAAAACTAATTTAAACTATTTAAATGATTTTAAAAATATTAAAACAATTTGGAAAAATCTGAAAATTTTTTAGTCATTCTAAAATTAAATAAACTATCTAGGAAAAATAAGTTCAGACCTTGAAACAGTTTAAATAAGCTAGACAGCTAAATAAGCACTTTGAAAATAAGCCAAAAATTAGCAAATATTGACCAAATATTTTCAACAGCTCAGGTATGATAAAAGGGACTATTTTAAGCTTAAGTCTAATCAGAAAACACAAATAAGCCAAAGAAATAAGCCCACAAGCTTCTGCACAACTTATTTTCTAAACAGATTCCAAATGACTCTAAGCCCTATTTGCAGATGGTAAATAAGCCAGGAAAAGGTCTGATTGAGGGAATCTAAAAGCACAGGCTGAAAGCTAATGTGAAATACTGCAAACAGGACAAAAATGCCTAAATTCCTTGCTTATTTGCTTATATGAATTAAGCCCAGATCAGGTGGGAAAACCAAGATTGACTTGAAACAGGACAGAGTAGAAATAAGAGCTGAATTGCAGACCACAAATAAGCTAGGGAATAAGCTCCCTAGTCCAAAGTGGATTGAAACAAATCTAGACTACCTAGCAAGCTTTTAGAAAAACAAAGTTTTGGAACTTTAAACCTACTCTAACTAGCTTAACAAAGAGATTAAATATGCTAAAAATTGAGAAAATAAGAACAATGTGCAGGCTGCTATGGGCAAGTTCTGTGCAGGCATAGGTGTTTTGACCTCAGATCATGCAAAACACCTTGAAACTTTACCAAAGCTCAAAAACAACTATATGGGACTAAAAAATGACAAAATGGATGATCAAATAAGCTCAGCTTAACATGAGCTTATAGGGAGCAGCTAAGCATCTAATATTCTTCTAAAAGCTCAAAACCTCAAAAACACTAAAAAAAAAAACAACTTAAAAACCTACAGCAGCAGCTTATCTAACCTAAATAAATCTCAATCAAAACTCAGCTAATGGCACATGAACAATATCTATCCTATTTCACCCATTTTAACCCATTATGACCTTAACAGTCAACACTCCCTATACTCTAACTGTTTGAAGTATAAGCTTAAACTAAACTAACCTAACCCATCATCTACTACACAGCAGCATTCAAATAAGCAGAAAAGAAACAAGATAAGCAAAAAATATAAGCAGTCAATAAGCTGTAAATAATTTAATTAAAAATGAACTTATATTAAAATAAAAAGTAAATTACACTGGAATAAAAGAAATTACAAAATACCTTAAAGAAAATGCTAAAAATAAACCTGAATAACTACTGAACTACTATCCTCTATTTATACTAAAAATATAAAAAAAACTAGGGTTTCTGCTGTGCTTCTCTTGTGTTTCTTCTGTGTGAGGATTCACTCTTTGCTTCTTGTGCTTCTTTTTTGACCCTTGGATCTTTTCTTGCTCCCCAAAGCTTCAATTTCTGGCCGTAGATGGTTTTTGTTGTACCTTGGATCGATGAGGTAGAGGGGGGGGGGGACCAAAGACACATCCATGTGATTGTCTTGGCTGGTTGTGGTGAGGTGGTAAGAGTGATGGTGACAGGCTGGATTATCAGGAGGTTAGGGAGGGAAAAGAAGGATGAAGAAGATAATCCACAGTGTCAATTAGGGATTTGACTAACATTGGGGATTTTGACCCCGGTTGTTTATTATTAGAGATGGGTTTGGGTCGGGTCAAGGTGGATAGTGGGCTGGGTTTGAGTTTAAGTGGGCTGGGGTTTAAGTTTAAGTGGGCTGGGGTTATTAATATGGGTTGGGGTTTGTTTAAGGTTTGGTTTAAATATGGTTTATGGGATCCGGATAGGTAGTTTTAGGATAATATGGATAACAAACCAAGGACCAAAGTTGTAATTTATGAAACCTCAAGGACCATTTCTGCCATATCTCCAAAGTTAATCAAGGGACCAATTTTGTAATTCCTCAGTGATCCAAGGGCCGTTCTTCAAAAATATTATCTTTGACGAATCTTTCCCGGCTTCGGCTCTATAAATATCTTTTCCACGTCTCGTGCCCGTGTTTTCCGGATTTTTCTTTGTTTTTGTCCTTTTTCTTTAATAAGTTGCCTGCATAAACATAAACACAAAAACACGAATATCTTTTGGCATTTTGGTTAGTTTTTGGTTGTTTTGGTCGGGTTTTGGTCAAGAAAAGGTATGTGTTTAAGCACATACCAAAATTCCCCCAGACTAAGATATTGACGTGTCCTCACGCAATGTTATAAAAACACGTTTTTAAATCCAATAATTTCTAATCTCTTTTTACTAACTTTGAGAAGTAGCAAAATTTTCAAAAGAGATTAAGAAATCTTAAGTTCTAAAAACTCCCCGATTTTTCTTTTTATTCTATTTTTGTATTTTTCTCATTTTCATGTGACGGTTTTGTTGACAATCATTATCTCACGATAACTTTTAGGGTCAACGAGTAGGAAACACGACTCATAAAGAAGTGACCATACGGATAAAATTCGTCGTCCCTGATTTTTCACGAGTCCCCAAACTAAGCTTAAAAACGCAATCATTGTCTATTTACAAGTTAGATGCCAACACTACCCATGGAAATTACTTGTGTGATCACCTCTTGCTCCCGATTTTCCTTATTTCCTCTATTTATTTTATTTTTGATGAGAAATGAATTTCTTCATATTTTCTCGTTTTGATATGTTTATGCCGATAAAGATACTAAATTAAGACGCTAATTAGTTTTTAATCTTCTCTCAAGAACCGTTGCTTCGAAAATGAGGTCCACATCAAGGCTTTTATTTATATTTTTGACTTTTTCTATTTTTCTTTTATCACCATTTTTTTTTCATCATTCATCATCATTTTTTTTTTCATTAACTTTTCACTTGCGTACCCTAAATGACGGAACTTCACGGTTTAATTCCAAGACCTTACACCTTCCGGCATAAAGGATCTAAGGGCCGTTACAACAGAGAGTTCCAAGACCTTAACGCCTTTCAGAATTAAGGGTCCAAGGGCCGGTGCAAGAGGGTAGCCAAGACCTAAACGCCTTCTGGAAATAAGGATCCAAGGCCCGATCTCGAATCCGTGGCTTAGAGCACTTAACTTATTATTAAACTTATTTATTAAGGAACCTTGATGTGTACCTAATTTTCAAAACAAGAATTCTTTTAAGAAGACCAAGAACTAATCATCGGCAAAACCTAACATCTTTAATTATTCTTACAGAGATATATATATAGTGAAACAATTTTGTGGGAGCAAAAGGCCACAAGTAACTTCGATGAGCTCTAAAGAGAACCAACTACTCCACGCTTAGCATCTAACTCCTAAATAAACTCTATCATTTCTCGTTCTTCGCAAATTTAAAATCTTAAATAATAAGATCCGCGAATGCTTAGCCTTATAATCAAGACATGCATATATAAAGTCGATACGGGAACTTGCAAACTCTTAAAAAGAATTCGCGTTTTATAACTCCTTGTGTAAAAGACTAGCACGAGCTTATAGATTATAAATGCTTAAGGGGACAAGCTAGGGCTCAACACGCCCGGTCAAGTCAGAATTTTATTCCTACTCTCACCAGCGGAAAGTCAACAAAAATGTCAAAATTTATTATATTTTTGCAAAAATTTTTAAATTTTCTCATTTTTTTGGATTTTTTTTCAATTTTGGAGGAAAAACGGGGTTGCATGAGTAAACGGCAAAAATGCAAGGCAAAAATCAAATCGAAAGATTACCCCCCAGACTAAAACGAGACATTGCCCTCAATGTTTTAAAGGTAAGGGTTCTCCTACAAAAATCTACGGCCGTTTATTAATTATGCCAAAAGATAGATGTAAAACGATAAGATTTAGGATATCGGATAAGCAACGAATGGTGAAACTCGAGTGGAGAGAAGCAACCACGAGCACGAGAGTCTTTATAATTCGGGCAAATCCTGGACATAAACAACCACGAAACACAAGAAATGGAAGAGGTAGCCCTCCTCACGTCACTTTATTAGAAAATAGATAAGAAGATAGATGGATAAGCATGGGGTGCCTCCCACGAAGCGCTTTGTTTTTTATAACCGAGTCACGTAGCTTGACTCGACCCCGAATTTAGTTGTCCTTGGGGGAGCAAGTGGAAAAGATAATCTCAATCGGACTTTCGTTCAAGATGTTTGGATAAACATTGAAGCATATGAAAGTTCCACTCCGATGAGATACCCACGGCTTCAGAAGATAAAAGTGGTGATGCCGGGGTCAAAAACTTTGTCTTCGTTTCTGGCTGGAAACGATAGTAAAGTTTCAATCAGAGACAACTCCATGCAGAACGGGAGTTTTTTACCAGAAAGAAGTAGAGGGGAATCACTTTTCTCCAGAATTAAAAGTTCCTTAGATGACGCGGGAAACTTTAAATTCTTATCAAGAGTCAATTTCATCAAAGGATGAATTTTACCATCATCGAGTATGCCTGGATTAAACACTTTGTCTTCACAGGAAAACTCAGCAGGGTACTCGATGGAGGACTCAATGGAGAAAAGGAAATCATCCTCGAGAGAATGAGGAGATAAGTCATTTGAAGCAATTGTAGCATCCTCAATTATGGTTTCCATTTTAGGGCCTTTTTCATCAGTAGGTTTCCCATATAAAAGATTTTTCCATTTGGTTTGATCGGCCCCAAAATCGAAGAGGTCGTCATCACTTTGGAAATCATTGGGCTCGGAGTAAGAATCAAGTGACAGAGAATGGTATAAAAGTTTTTCAACTTCTTTAAGATCAGCATGAAAGTCGAAAAGATCATCATCATTTTCTGATGGAATTGGATCGTCGTGAGCGAGTTCATCAGTGAACTCCTCGGGATAAGAATTACATCTAGACGGATCACAGTTCAGCAAAAATTCCAATTCTTTAAGATCAGATTCAAAATCAAAGTCATTGTCCTCATCCCCCGGTGGGATTGGATCGATGTGAGCGAGTTCATCGGCGAACTCCTCAAGAAGAAAATCAATACTAGAAGTGGTACTGCCACTACTTTGTTCTTCTGATTTAGAATCAACCACTTGAACGGATTTAGGAAGCTTTTCTTCTTTAATTTTCGTCGGAGGGAGTGAAGATGACGGCTCATTGTATAGCAATTCTTCAATTAAATGAATATCTCCCTCCGGATCAGATACGGTGTCATCAATTTCCGGTGAAATTGGATCATCGAGCTCTTCCATAGTGGAAACACTTCCCTCAACCGGTGTGAGAGAAGGGGAAGAGTCGGAAACGTTTGGTTCAACAATCTCAATTCGATAAACCGATTCCGGAGGTGGGACAAGTGGTGTGCTCTTAGAGCTAGCAATATCCCCCACTTCCGTTGTGATCTCCGAATCTGGTTCATCATAATCAAAAATACTCTTTACATCCGCGGAACAACCCGCAAACCATTTGCTTGAACCAGGAGTAATTTTCATAGCTATGAGCTCAGCACGTTTTTCTGACATACTCTTAACCGCAAATCTTGAAAGAATCGAATCACTTCTTTTGGAAGTAATTTCGGGATCAGATTTTTGATTAACCATAGCAACGTTGCTTTTGGTGGTTAGCGGTTTAGAGTTTTGATTTATGTTAAACGTTACTTTCTCATTATCAACTCTTAAGGTTATTTCTTCTCCATACACATCAATCAAAGCCCGCCCGATCCTCAAAAATGATCTTCCGAGAATTAGAGGAACCCGGGGGTCAGCATCAAAATCAACCACCACAAAATCGGCGGGAAAATTGAATTTCCCAACCTTGACAAAGACATCCTCGGCTATTCCAAGTGGACGGGTTATGGTCCAGTCCGCAAGCTCGAGGGTCATGCAAATGGGGGTATATTCGGGCAGAGAAAGTTTTTTCCAAACGGAGAGCGGCATTAGGTTGATGCTTGCACCAAGATCGGCCAAGGCGTAGCATTCAACCATCCCCGGAAATTCACATGGAATGAGGAATTTTCCGGGATCTCCAAGCTTTTACGGAAGCTTTTTTAGGAGAACCGCTGAGCAGTGTTCATTTAACGGAGTTTTTGCTAATTCAATTAATTTTTCCTTGTTGCTCAATAAACCCTTGATGGTGGAAACAAACTTAGGCATCAGAAGTAAAGCATCCGTGAAGCTTATATCGAAATGCAATTCTTGAAAGATTTGGAAGAATTTTTCCATTTGATTTGAAGCTTTTTCGCGGAGCTTTTGATCCTTCAATCTCGATGGATAAGGAATTTTTGCTTTCACGGGAGCTTTTTCGGACTCAAGCACATCCTTAGGTTTAGAAGGTTGGACAACCGGAGGTTGGACATCTTCGGTTCTTCCGTTATTAGTAGAAAGTTCCGTGTCCTTTGTCACCTTGGTCTCACGGACAACTACCTTGGGAGGAAGAGAAGAAGCGGTAGTCGGAGTCGTGGGTCCATCATATGAAACACCACTTCGAGTGGTAATTGCTTTCATATCACCCCTCGGGCTAGCAATTGTGTTGCTAGGAAGAGAAGATGTACCCGAGGGTGAGGGTTGATTCATTTGAAAAAATCCACTCATCATTTGCTTAAGCTCGTTTGTTTGTCGAGATATCGTCGTATCAATCTCCTTCCGAAAGTCATCTCTCATATTGTTGATTTGACCTTGCATAGTTCGTATGCTAGCATCGGTTGCTTTCACATAACTCGCAAAGTCGGGAGAAGGTGCAACTTGGGGAGGAGGAGATTGATAGACTTGTTGCGGTTGAGCTTGATAATTGTTTCCCCGATTTTGGTTGTAATTTTGATTTTGATTGTAACCTTGGTTGGTTTGAGGAAAACGGTTTTGGTTGTTTTGAACGGGTGGAAAACCGGGTGGTCCCATTTGGTTGCTAACATTTTGAGGACGAAATCCTTGATTTTGATTGTAGTTTGCAGCTGCTACGGTAGCATTGCAAACTTGGCTATCGGTAGCCGCACAATTATAATAAGGATGGGGACCACCACATATAACACAAATTTCTGTAACTGCTTTGACGGGCTCCGATTTCTGATTCTAGAGCTTAAACTCTTTCATCATCATCCGGATAGCATCGGCAAGCTCGGCCATCTCCGATGGATGGGCCGATGAAGAAGAAGGAATGGAAGAATTCACTTTCGAAACAACCGGTTTGTTTCGTGAAGTGGGAACTTTGGATTTGTTTTCGATAATCGTTAAGATATCTTTCGGCATTCGACTCAAAATATTGCCACCGGCGGCTGCGTTGAGTGAATCCTGATCTGATTGAGTTAAAGCATTGTAGAACGTATCGATTTGATGTAATTCCGAGAAACCGTGATGTGGGCATTTCCGTAGGAGATCCTTGAATCGTTCCCATGCCTCACCGAAATTCTCATCAAATCGTTGTTGGAAATTTGTGATTTCATTCCTAGCATTGGTCATTTTAGACGGAGGAAAGAAATAATTCACGAATTTATTGACGAGATCTTCCCAAGTATGGATCGATTGAGGGGGTTCTTTGTCGAGCCAAATCCGGGCTGCCCCCCCCCCCCCCGAGGGAAAATGGGAATAACCTTAATTTGATAGAGTCATGAAGGACATCCTTATGATGGTGTATGGATGTCAATTGGTTAAACCATCGGATGTGTGCGTGGGGATCCTACCTCTCAAAACCGTGAAATTGATTTCCCGTGACAAGTTGTATTAAACCGGTTTCGAGTTTAAAGTTTGTGTTTTGAATCGTGGGTATAACAATAGCATCTCCGTATCCCACGGTGGGACATTGGAGCAACTCTTGCATGGTACGTTGATCCTCGGCCATTTCGGTAATGGGAGTATCAACTTGAGGACGTAACTCGGGTACGTTAACTCTTTTGCGTCAACGAGAACGACGAGTCGGTATTGGAGAAGATTTATCATTTAAGTGTGATTGAGAACGAGTGTGCATACACCAAAAATAAAAATTAAAAAGAAAAATAAATTGGAAGAGAAAATCTTTTTGGATTTTTTTATATTTAAAAGAAAAATTAATCACAATATTTTTGGTACCGATCCCTCAATTGATATCGTTTCTCTTAAGACTACTCGCAGAGTGGCGGAGAAGCAAAGGTCCGCTCGAAAGCTGGTTAAAAACCCGCCTCTTTTGGTTTGCAATTTAATGTCAAAACCATCCTTAAACCACTTGTATAGGTTGTAATCGAAAGATAATCCGAAATCAAATGATTTCACGATTGTTTTGTTGTTTTACGATTTTTTTGGTATTTTTATCACTTTAGGAAAAGTGTTAGCGGTTTTTTAATTTTTTTTTTGAATTTTATATTTTTGAAAATATTTACAAATAAAACGATAACTTCCCGAGAGAAGGGTCTTCAAAACACGAATCGAAAAACAGAATCACGAATTCACGTCAACCTTCCCCGGCAACGGCGCCAAAAATTGGTTTAACAAAAAATTTATATCCAAAGGAGAATTGCAAAGGAAATATGCAAAACCTGAGGTTCGTTGTCCCGATTGAAGATTGAATGGAATTGTGATTTCGGGATCGTGATACGTGTTGTGAATGTGTAAAAAGTGAGATATTTTTATTTCTACACTACGAATAATGAAATAACAAATGTAAACAACTAATTAAACTATAGGTACAAGTAAACTAAGCACGTAAACTTAAAAATGAAAATTGGAATTTAAAAACGTTACGCGACGAATTTTAAAAACGTAAATAAAAGTGATTTTCTAAAATTTAAGCCCTAAAAATGCAAAATAATTTTTCTTAAATCCTAAATATAGAAAGAAAATTTTGTAAAAAGAAAAATATTTTTTTTTTTATTTTTTAATAATTTTTTTTGAATTAAAAACTAATTTAAACTATTTAAATGATTTTAAAAATATTAAGACAATTTGGAAAAATCTGAAAATTTTTTAGTCATTCTAAAATTAAATAAACTATCTAGGAAAAATAAGTTCAGACCTTGAAACAGTTTAAATAAGCTAGACAGCTAAATAAGCACTTTGAAAATAAGCCAAAAATAAGCAATTGTTGACCTAATATTTTCAACAGCTCAGGTATGATAAAAGGGACTATTTTAAGCTTAAGTCTAATTAGAAAACACAAATAAGCCAAAGAAATAAGCCCACAAGCTTCTGCACAGCTTATTTTCTAAACAGATTCCAAATGACTCTAAGCCCTATTTGCAGATGGTAAATAAGCCAGGAAAATGTCTGATTGAGGGAATCTAAAAGCACAGGCTGAAAGCTAATGTGAAATATTGCAAACAGGACAAAAATGCCTAAATTCCTTGCTTATTTGCTTATGTGAATTAAGCCCAGATCAGGTGGGAAAACCAAGATTGACTTGAAACAGGACAGAGTAGAAATAAGAGCTGAATTGCAGACCACAAATAAGCTAGGGAATAAGCTCCCTAGTCCAAAGAGGATTGAAACAGATCTAGACTACCTAGCAAGCTTTTAGAAAAACAAAGTTTTGGAACTTTAAACCTACTCTAACTAGCTTAACAAAGAGATTAAATATGCTAAAAATTGAGAAAATAAGAACAATGTGCAGGCTGCTATGGGCAAGTTCTGTGCAGGCATAGGTGTTTTGACCTCAGATCATGCAAAACACCTTGAAACTTTACCAAAGCTCAAAAACAACTATATGGGACTAAAAAATGACAAAATGGATGATCAAATAAGCTCAGCTTAACATGAGCTTATAGGGAGCAGCTAAGCATCTAATATTCTTCTAAAAGCTCAAAACCTCAAAAACACTAAAAAAAACAACTTAAATACCTACAGCAGCAGCTTATCTAACCTAAATAAATCTCAATCAAAACTCAGCTAATGGCACATGAACAGTATCTATCCTATTTCACCCATTTTAACCCATTATGACCTTAACAGTCAACACTCCCTATACTCTAACTGTTTGAAGTATAAGCTTAAACTAAACTAACCTAACCCATCATCTACTACACAGCAGCATTCAAATAAGCAGAAAAGAAACAAGATAAGCAAAAAATATAAGCAGTCAATAAGCTGTAAATAATTTAATTAAAAATGAACTTATATTAAAATAAAAAGTAAATTACACTGGAATAAAAGAAATTACAAAATACCTTAAAGAAAATGCTAAAAATAAACCTGAATAACTACTGAACTACTATCCTCTATTTATACTAAAAATATAAAAAAAACTAGGGTTTCTGCTGTGCTTCTCTTGTGTTTCTTCTGTGTGAGGATTCACTCTTTGCTTCTTGTGCTTCTTTTGTGACCCTTGGATCTTTTCTTGCTCCCCAAAGCTTCAATTTCTGGCCGTAGATGGTTTTTGTTGTACCTTGGATCGATGAGGTGGAGGGGGGGACCAAAGACACATCCATGTGATTGTCTTGGCTGGTTGTGGTGAGGTGGTAAGAGTGATGGTGACAGGCTGGATTATCAGGAGGTTAGGGAGGGAAAAGAAGGATGAAGAAGATAATCCACAGTGTCAATTAGGGATTTGACTAACATTGGGGATTTTGACCCCGGTTGTTTATTATTAGAGATGGGTTTGGGTCGGGTCAAGGTGGATAGTGGGCTGGGTTTGAGTTTAAGTGGGCTGGGGTTTAAGTTTAAGTGGGCTGGGGTTATTAATATGGGTTGGGGTTTGTTTAAGGTTGGGTTTAAATATGGTTTATGGGATCCGGATAGGTAGTTTTAGGATAATATGGATAACAAACCAAGGACCAAAGTTGTAATTTATGAAACCTCAAGGACCATTTCTGCCATATCTCCAAAGTTAATCAAGGGACCAATTTTGTAATTCCTCAGTGATCCAAGGGCCGTTCTTCAAAAATATTATGTTTGACGAATCTTTCCCGGCTTCGGCTCTATAAATATCTTTTCTACGTCTCGTGCCCGTGTTTTCCGGATTTTTCTTTATTTTTGTCCTTTTTCTTTAATAAGTTGCCTGCATAAACATAAACACAAAAGCACAAATATCTTTTGGCATTTTGGTTAGTTTTTGGTTGTTTTGGTCGGGTTTTGGTCAAGAAAAGGTATGTGTTTAAGCACATACCAGTACGCTTGCAAAACCTCATAATGTGAGTGCATCTAGTTCTTCTAGGGTTAGTTCAAAGCGTGTGTCACTTGTGACACCAAAGGAACTTGTTAGACATAAAAATAGTGTTCAGAATCACAACCTAGAGGATGCTAAGAAAAACACACATGAAAAGACTAGGACTTTTCCTGTTTCTAAGAGTAGTTGCGTATCGATTGAAGCAATTCCTGTAGCAGATCACTCTAAGAATCCTAGATCATTTTCTGACTTCAAACACTATGAGTGTTCAACTTGTCAGAAATGTGTTTTTAATGCAAACCATGATGATTGTATAACAAAATTCCTGAAGGAAGTGAATGCTCGTACTAAGGTTCAATCCTCTAAGACTAGAAACAACAACAAGCCCGTAGAACCAAAGAGTTATATTCAGAAACCTAATAGGCAGATTGCTGTAGGACAAAGGTCTTCTCTAAACAAGCCTTCCACTGTTCATGAGAAACCAAACACTCCTAGATCTTGCCTTAGGTGGATACCGACGGGTAGAATTTTTAAGATTGTTGGTCTTAGATGGATACTTACTAGTAAGCTGTTCACTGATTGCAAAGATAAGGTTGACAATGAAACCCCAAATGGTCAAGATGCTGATATCACTAACCCATATAAATGCAAACAAACCCTTAATGTCAGTGCAGGTAGTCTTTACTTAAGTGCAGGTACAACGTTCACTCCTATTAAGGAAAGACTCAGGGTTTGGGTGCCGAAAAGACTGATATCTCATAAATTAGGGGTTCATGCAATTCAATCTTGATCTTCATCGACAATGACGTCTGTTCACATCAGTTCAGGCCTCGTTCTTCATCAATAATGACGTTTGAACACGGCAGTTCAAGCCTCGGGCATCAATGTCAACATAATGGCGTCTGCTAACAACTCATCAGGCCCCGTTCATCAAATAAAAGAAAGGTTTATGCTTGAGTGCGCTTTATCTTTGGAAGAAGAGAAATCTTCTTGTTTCTGACTATTCTCATCAAAAAGCTTCATACTTGCTCCATGCTCGTTCAGTCATCAAGTGGATCTACTTTCATTAGATTGGACGTTTATTCACTCGATCAAAAATGGCAACTTCAAATGTAATTGTTGAGGGGGAGACGTGTGAACAGTGGATCAACCTCATATACACTTGTTCAATAAAAAATGGCATTCTCATATGCAATTTTTGAGGGGGAGAAGTGTGAACAAGTGGATCGACGTACATTTGATTGGTTGTTCACTCACTTTTTGGGCATCTAATGGTGACTACGGAGTTGATCATGTATCACTTAGTTAAGGTTGAAGTTGACTTTCTCAAAGGCGTGATCCTATTCTATCTTGAAGTCGGGGTTGGTTGGATGCATGACTTTCAATGATAACTTGCTCGTGCTTAAGTTTTAAATTGAAGACTTAGTTTATCTAGTTACCAGCAGTCGGGGTAAATGTTTGACGACCTGGTTAACTATCACTTAAAGGAGTTACGTTGTAGTACTCAGTGTCACACGTCGATGACGTTGTGGATAATCGCAAGAGGTGTTAATGTCTCACACTTTGGTTGGGTATTGAGTACTTAGAGATTTGCTTGGTCTCTACACCGTTCTTCCAACATTAGTGCAAGTTTAAGTCACGAGAGCGGGGAATTCTACTTCGGTGTCAAGTTTGGTATATCGGGTTTGTTCCATCAGTCATCTCGTCAAATAGCCTACTTAAGGGTTGGTAAAGATAGTCAGAGACAGTTTTGGTAGCGGTTGATTCTCACTTGATACATTTGAGCCAAATTTTGTTCTTCTCACAAGATCTCAAGAATATGTGAGTAAAATGTGTTGCTGATTCTGAGGTATCAAAACCAGCAAGGGGGAAGGAGAGATACATCTGAATGCACAACGAGTACACATGATGAGCTTTATACTTCTTATCAATTGAAGATTATTCCAGGAAGACAAATGTCATAACCGTAGAGAAAATTAGTGTTCTAACTAGTTCCTTCTGGTGTATCATTCCAACTACGTGGGGGAAGAGATGTAAGAAACAATTTCTGATGATAAAAGAGGTTCACAATGGCAATTTCCTGAAGGGAGAAAAGGGGACTTTTGGGTCTTAAGTGATCATGATGTTACGTTTTCGACTTCATTAACAGGATTGAGTGTGTACTTCAGGTTTTTGGGCTTCATATAATGAGACTGATTGCATCACTTCATCTACTTGGGGGAAGTGGTCTCTGGATACTTTTTGTATGCATTCTTCAGTCTTCATCGGGAAGAAATGCGAGAAGAATTATTCAAGCGTGAGATGATACACTGCTGATATATTTGATGGTCCCCCGATTAGAGAGTCACGATGGTTATTCTTAAAAGGAGCAGCAATTTTTCATGTGGTTTGCTACGGTTTCCGCTGTACACTTACCTTTCGTAAGCTTGAAAGAGAGCTTTGAAACTGCTCAAAAGGAAGACTTTCGGTTTAGGGGGAGGCTATCAAAGCTTTACAATGGAGAAGGCTAAAGTTCAGGCGATTATTTAGGAGCCTCGAAAGCTTTGGTGGTGAAAGTTTAAGAGATGTTGACAATAGACTCCCACAAAATACAAGAACGATATCCTTATTTTGGTATTCATGTCATCATCTTCTTAAACTGAGTAACATATTTTGTACATATCTTATACCAAAATGTATATAGAATAATATAAAACCAAATTGTAAATAGAAAATTATAAAACCAAGAAAAACCATAAAAATCTAAAAATTAGAAAATACCAAAAATAGTTTCTCTAGGCATGTCTTCTGTTTATCGATAACATTTACGGTCTTAGAAATGTCATTCAATAATGACACGGGACTTTAAATGAAGCTCGAGCAGAAGTTAAAATGAATTGTCAAAACATGTCATGATGGCTTGCAATTACTTTAGATAGCAACCCGCGTTTCAAAATGAGGAAAGCACGTTGGCAAAAAGACGGCTGTTCCTAACAACGGGTGAAGTTTACCCGGGCATGGATTACTTCATATCCATGCATCCCTGATTTGATGTACGTTTTAGTGCATCATTTCTTGTAAAAGAAGAGAAATCTTCTTTGTATACAAATAGTTTTCCTTCTATGATTCTTCTGAAAATTATTTGTGAGACACTTGGTAATTACGTGTTGTTTGGAACTCTTTTAGACTTGGATTGTTCATAAAATTTGTCACTCAATCAATGACTACAGCTCATTAACTAGAATACGGGTCACTGATTGAGGGGGAGAGTGATTTCAAATTTTATATCATCAAATGGGTTTCTTGGTTATCTCATAATTATTAGAAAAGGTTTTGTAGTTAATGGGGTATTAGCTGAAGAGGATCTTACTAAGCTTTATCTCAAATGGCCAAATGTGGTAGTTGTTAGAAAGATTAGGGCATTATGTGCAATTTGCTTATAGTATCCTAGCTTTATGTAACTATAAGGTCCATTTGTGTCACTCTGGAATCCTCGTTTAATCCCTTAAATACTTTAAAACTCAAAATCTAAAAAAAGATAGAAAACCCATTGTGATTGATGTTCTTGAATACTCTACCGGCATTTGTATGATCTGAATGAATGAGTTTCAAATGTTGATTGACTTTTGTTAGTCGATTGCTGCTTAATTGTTGTTGATTTAGTGCATGTGCACTCAGGATGTGCTTAGGTATATAGCTATCATGTTAGAATCTTGTCCCTAAGACCCTGAGTTGAATGTTGAAATATGTGTGAATTGCCATGTTCATGATTGCTGATTGCTCTTCATGCTAGATAGCAGTTTGATGTATTTCCTGACTGTGGTTTGATTATGAGATGAATTTGGTATTATGAGTTGGCAAGCTGCTATGTGGTAGCTCTTAATGAAAAGTGAATCTGTATGTATGTATATCTGCGTTGATATTCTTATGCAGATTCCATGGCCAAGATAAATGTGCCAGTTCCTGTTCTAACCATTTGATCAGATGTTCAAACTCTATCGACTGGCTCTGAATTCACCACAACAACAATATCGGCAACAACAACAACAACACTGTCATCACCACCAACACCTTCACTTCAACAAAGCATTACTAATTCTGGTCTTGCTGAGTGGGGATCTACAATACTTGGGAAGTTTTGTTGGTGGATGGAAAATTGATGTTGACTATTGACTCCCTCAGAGAAGCGAATGATCACACTGTCTGTGCGTAAAGGTCAACATCATCTGGGTCGTAACAGTTACTTTGTACATAATAAGCAGTGAATAAAATGTGGTTGTTATGTGTCAGTGTATGATTGTTTTAATTCAAAATCTTTCAAGCCTATCATACCTGACACCAACATTCTCCCTCATTGATTGAGGGGGAGCAGTTGTATACTCCATCATCAGAATATATTAAATCTGACCACATTTTCCCCCACATTTTCTAACTTATTTAAATCAATTGGGATCACAAATCTCAAAAGGTTTGAAATTTTTGATCGGGGGAGAGAATGTGATTTAAATATGAAACCTGATGAAAATGTGATTCTTTGGACTTAAATGTAAGCTTTCCCATATGTACTAAACTCTTTCTGTAGTATATTCACGATCAAAGAAACACAAGTATGGTACACAAATATGGATCGAATAGAAGAAAGTTTAGAGAGAGAAGTAGAAGAGTTGGGAACCTTAGAGAGAGAAAGTGAAGTTGTAAGATTGATATGTGTGAAAGGTCCAACCTTCTCCTTTGGTGGAGAGGGCTTTATATACTACTACATAGGGTGCCCCTGGTGGGCTGTGGAGCGAGCTGACAGTGGGTAAAGACCCGACCCACTCCACAAAAATAATAATAACTAATCTACTACTAATATTATAAATAAACCTACGAGCTATTAAGTGCTAATAAGTACTCGGGGTGACCGAGTCTTCAACTGAATATTTATATTCCTAACAATCTCCCCCTAAGGGAGGTCACCCCGGAAGTAATGTTCTGCATTCTAGCACTCTATCCTTGAATCTTGACTTCATAGCTCGTAGACCTTGATTCTTCAACGTCAAGGATCTTTGTGCCTTCAGCAGTGAACTTGCAATGACTGTTCTTTGTTTTGGATGATCTTTGAGTATTCTTTGAAGATATCATCCAACATATGTCTTCAAGTCATCTTGTGGCTTCGTCATCATGAGAGGTTGTGATCTTGGAGCCTTCTTGGAGATCATCAGCCACCATAAATCTCTAAGCTCATCCATTGTAGTAATGCCTCCATGTGATATGTTGTGACCGTTGAACTCGCATGCTCACACTTTTCTGGATCATGATAATTATCATCAGAGTTGCGGAAGCTGTGTCGTAGGTCTTTTTGCTATCATGATGTTTTGATAATCAATTGGAAGTGCGAGCATGGAGCATGGATTGACACGTCTCTGCTGGAATCAGGAACCACCTTTGCCATCTTTATATGAATCTGAAATAAAATAGTTAGCAATAAAGTTGGAGAACGAATATGGCTTTGTCATTCGTTCGATGTGGTGGTTGGATGTAACCTTCGGTTCTGTGAAGACCGACCTGTGATCAGGTAGAATCCCCTTTAAAGAAGATTCTCCTTGACAGGAATTTCCAGCTTGTAGTAATGAGTCTTCCAACACATTTGTAGGATCGTGCCTGATAGATAGATCTTTGAGTGATCTTGGTAAACCGTTTATGTAAACACAAACAGCTTAGGAGAATCTCTAAGTGTAAGACTTGTGCCTATGCGAAAACTAAACACAAGAATATAAAGAAGAAAGTAACTAACAAAGGTTTGATCCTCTATGGATCGTTTATTAACTAAAGATAATGTTTTTTAATACCTACATAAACCCTAGCTGCAGGTTTCTTTTATAGACTAAGAAACCCTAATACAGCTCATACAAACCGTGTAAAGAGATATACATGATCTCTTCTAAAAATAAATCTAACAAACATTCTAAACATATGGGATAACTATTACTACTACCCGCAGAAATGACTACTGACAGCAGAAACAAAATAGACCTAACAGCAGGAACCAACTGCAGCAGCAATGGATAACTACCAGCAGGAACCAGCTGCACTACCAGCAGGAATGGAAATAAACTATTATTCCAAAATTCCTAACAATCCTCCCCTAAACTGGTACTTGACTAGGTTAAGTTCCAGTTTCTTGATTGAGCTTGGAACACTTGGGCCTGAGGATTGCACTTGAGCAGCAGCATCAATAAGTAACCAGCAGTAACATCTTTAAAGAAAAACTTCCAGCAACAACCTCTATATAACAGCAGCAACAGGAAAGCATCTCCAATTAAACTGGTTACCATGAACTTCATTTGATCTTGACTGCTACTATGACAATGTGTACATCAAATCACTTTAAGTTTCATACTATTCTCATCACTTCCAGGTGTGTTAACTCCTGTGAGAGGTGAATCATTGAAAAAATAATGGATTTGATGGCTCTTTACCAATAGCCATCACTACTGGAGTAGCCAATGTTTTGGTGTGTAAGACCATGGTACATTGATAACCATCTAATTTTTAGTAAATCAGCAACTATAAATGGATTTGACTTGTCTTTACCTGTCGCCATTTGCTCAGGACTAGCCAATTCTTGGTTACAGATGAACCTTGGTGAATTGAGTACCAAATATGGTTTTCCAACTGCCTTTACCACAAGCCATATACATGTGGGCTAGCCAATTCTTTGGAAACCCCAAAAATAGTAAAATCAATGGTGAATTGAAAACCATTTCAACTCTCAGTTGTGAAACATGGGTGAGTTGAAGTACCCTAATAGTTTTGAGCAAACTATCACAGCTATCAACGGATTTGAGGATCACACCGGAGCCGTACCCTCATGGTGAGTCCACTCTTTCTTGTCTGTGAGACATGGTGAGTTGATTACCATTTGTTGTGTGGTCAAAGACCAACACTGTACATGCAGGGTGTTACTTAAAACCATACAAGTTAGCACACAAAATATACATAATTCTTTTTTTTTTTTTTTTTTTTTTTTTTTTTTTTTTTTTTTTTTTTTAACTAACACACAAAAAGAAAAAGAAAGAAATAAAGAAGAAAGAAAAATATACAACAAGAAGCCTCCCCTTAGGCTTAGACCTCCCCTCAATCTCAGCACTTAAGGATTGAGCATGCCAATATGAACCACCAAATGGTTAAACCTTGGACCCTCAAAAACTTTAGTCAAAAGATCAGCCACATTGTCATCAGTGTGAATTTTAAGCACCTGAATAAGATGCTTCTCATAAGCATCTCTTATGAAATGATGCCTAATCTCTATATGCTTGGTCCTTTGGTGAAAAACTGGATTTTTAACAATGCAGATAGTGCTTTGGTTATCAATAAAGATCTTAGTATTCATAAAGTTGAACCCATAATCCAATAGCTGATTTTGCATCCAAAGAACCTGTCCACAGCAGCTAGCAACAGCAACATACTCTGCCTCAGTAGAAGATGTAGCCACTATAGTCTGCTTCTTGCACTGCCAAGAAACCAACCTTCTACCCAAAAACTGACAACCCCCGGTAGTAGATTTTCTATCAAAGTTAGCCCCAGCATAGTCACTATCACTATAAGCTTCCAGCACAAAAGGAGACTCTTTGGGGTACCAAAGACCCAACTTAGGCTGGCCTTTCAAATACTTGAAAATTTTCTTGACAACATTTAAATGAGAAGTCAAGGGTGTAACCTGATGTCTAGAACAAGCACTGACTGCAAACATGATATCCGGCCTAGAAGCTGTCAAATACATGAGTGAACCAATCATGGACCTGTAGAGGTAAACATTAACAGCAGCATCAGGTTCATTATTGGATTTTGGCTTTGGAGCTTCATATGGTGTTGTTGCAGTCTTCACACTTTCCAAGTCAAACTTCTTAAGTATGTCATGAACATACTTCTCTTGGCTGATAAAAATCCCATCTGATTTCTATTTAACCTGTAAAACCAAGAAGAATGTCATCTCTCCCATAGCACTCATCTCAAATTCACTCTTCATCAACTCCTCAAATTCCCTACACCAAGCTTCATTTGTGGAACCAAAGATAATATCATCTACATAAACTTGTACCAGAATGATATCTCTGTAATTCTTCCTTATGAAAAGTGTTTTGTCTATTGCTCCTCTTCTGTAACCATGTTTTAGCAAAAAGGCTGACAACCTGGCATACCATGCCCTTGGTGCTTGATGAAGACCATAGAGTGCTTTTACCACTTTGTAAACCAAATCAGGATTCTGTGAGTCCACAAATCCCTTTGGTTGAGTAACATACACCTCTTCTTCAATCCTTCCATACAAAAATGCACTCTTTACATCCATCTGATAAACCACAAACCCCATGAATGATGCAAAATCTAAAAACAATCTAATAGCCTCCACTCTTGCCACTGGTGCAAACACCTCATCATAGTCAATACCCTCTTCCTGTCTATGTCCTTGAGCTACCAACCTAGCTTTGTTTCGAACCACAATTCCCCTTGCATCCCTTTTATTCTTGAGAATCCATTTAGTTCCAATTGCATGTTTTCCTTCAGGCAAAGGTACCAACTTCCAGACTTTCTGATTCTGGAACTACTGCATTTCCTCTTACATAGCTTCAACCCAATCAAAATTATCAAGGGCTTGAGCTATACTGCTTGGTTCAATTTGGGATAGAAAACAAGCATAGAGGCAATGAAGATAGTCAGTATGATTGCTTCTTAACTGATCCTGAATATAACTGATGAAAGCAGATTCTCCAAACTTGGGTTGATGCAATTTGATTCTTGTCTGCACAGGTGAATTTAGATCTCCAAGAATCAAAGACTGAGGATGAACAGTATTAATCCTCTTAGTTACAGTGGGATTGACATCAATGGTGGATGCTTGATTTGTGATTGAAGGGTTGAAATCATCATCATATGAGGAAGAAGTAAAAATGCCTGTCCTGGATTGATGATGAGGATCTTCCAACTTATCTCTTGAAGAGTACGAAATTCCAAGGTCAGATGGACTTGGGAATCTTTCAGGGGAGTTATTGAAACCCAAAGAGTCAACAGATGGAGTGGTCAAAGGAACAGCACAAGTAGAAACACCAGCAGCATCAGAGGGACCAGTAGTAACAGGTGTACTACTAGCAGAATTGATAGCAGCAGAAACAGGAACACCACCAGCAGAATCCAGTTGTCTTCTAGCTTTAGTTGCAGCATTTCTTAATATCTCCTCTGTTTCTTGTGAAAACCCAGAACCAAACATTTCAGCAGCTTTCTTGGCATTATGTTCTTGTCTCAGAAGACTAGCAAGATCTTCTGCAAAACTTGAATCACTTCCAGCCATATAAGAAGAATCCTTGAGCTCTGTACCTGAAATGTGGTTAGAGGGAAAAGAAGGAACAACAATGGGTCGTTCATCACTCTCTAAATCTGATTCATCATCTGAGGTACCTGCATTGTTAGTTTGATAATCATGTGTACCTACAGATTGATTTGCCTTGAATCTAGAATAACCTAAGGTATCTGTCAGATAGTCTAGGTCAAAGAACCACTCAGGACCTGCACCCTGTAAATTAGGTTTATCTTCAAGATATCTTAGGTTGAGTGTCTCTTCTATTTTCTTAGTAGACAAATTATACACCCTATAGGCCTTACTATGAGCTGAATACCCAACAATAAAACCCTCATCAGCCTTCCCTTCAAATTTTCCTAGGTGATCACTAGTGTTCAATATAGTGACATGACATCCAAAAGGTTTAATGTAACTAATGTTTGGAACTTTCCCAGACAAAAGCTCATAAGGTGTTTTATTATGAGGACTGGTAATTGATACCCTATTCAGCACATAACAAGCAGTGCACACTGCCTCAGTCCAAAACATAGTGGGCATCTTAGAGTCAGCTAACATGGACCTAGCTGCTTCTATAAGGGTTCTATTTTTCCTTTCTGCAACCCTATTTTGCTGTGGGGTTCTGGCATTACTATAGTCCCTTTCTATCCCCTTATTCCCACAGAGTTCAATTAGGTTTGAATTCTTAAACTCTGTTCCATTATCACACCTTATTGACTTAACCTTTTTATTCAACTGATTTTCTATTAAGGTAATAAAGTCCCTAATCACAAGATAGGTTTCATCTTTAGTACCTAAGAAGAAAGTCCAAGAAAACCTGCTAAAATCATCTGTAATCACTAGACAGTAATACTTGTGGTCAATACTTTTGATGGAAGTAGGACCAAACAGATCCATATGAAGCAGTTGCAGAGGCTCAGAGATGGTGCTCACAGCAGTAATGGCCTTGTATGAAGCTTTGTGTTGCTTTCCTTTGTTGCATGCAACACAATTGTGTTCATTAGAGAAGGTCTTGAGAGGGAGCCCTTGTACCAAACCATTCTTTGCCAGCTTGTTGATGGTCTTAAAGTTCACATGGGCCATTCTTCTGTGCCATTTATTAGATTCATCCATAGATGCCTTTGCCACCAAACAAGCAAGTGTACCCTCAGGCTGAACATCACTCAGATTGAAACTGTAGAGGTTGTGTGTTCTTGGAACTTTAAGTACAACCTGACTTTCATCAGGCAACTTGAAGTCTTTGGACAGCACAAGACAATCAGTCTCAGTGAAGAGAACATTGTTCTTCTTGTCACAAATTTGTGAGACAGAGAACATATTGAAGTTTTGGAGTTCCTTCACATAGAAGACATTCTCAAAATCCAGCTTGGTTGTCTTGATGGTTCCCTTTCCTGTAATTTTGCCATCTCTTCCTCCAAATATCACAATTCCTCCATTTAGGGGCACAAAATCATGCAGTCTTTCTAAGTTTCCTGTCATACTCCTGGAACATCCACTGTCAACAATACCTACATCTTTACTTCTAAAATGATGTTCCTACAATAAAAGAATACATATACAATATTAGATACAAAGGAGACCCAAGCCATTACTGACTTGAGCCTGCCTAGTGGATCAATAAGAATAAAACCATGGAGATTGATGAGATCCACCATTGTTCTTGGACCCCATTCTCATATAGTGGTTATTGTTTTTCCAAGAACAACCTGCTGAGGACTTAACAGCAGTTTCCCATCTAGCCCCCCCCCCAATGTGCTTGGTGTCAAAGTAAACAGGCCTTAAATCGTTCTGAAAATAAGCACTAGTAGGTCTGAAGAAAGGTCTAGCAGCATTGCTTCTCCAACCAGCAGGATTAGAACTACCAGCTGGAACTGGATTGCCAGAAGAAACAGGCTTACCTGCAGGAACTGGCTTACCAGCAGCAACAGGCTTACCAGCAGCAACAGGCTTACCAGTAGAAACTGGCTTGCCAGTAGGAAAAGAAACTCTACTAGAGTTCATTCGTGCTGCTTGTGGTACATATGGGGAAATTTCACTAACATTATTCCACACAGACCTAGTTTCTCCAACATACATACCCATCTGTTTCTCATAAAAGTCACAGTCTTTAATAAGATGAGTAAAACTACCACACACAAAGCAAGATTTCTTCCTAAAAGACTTTTTCTTAACACAACTTTTATTGCAAACTGAATTCTCAAAACCACTAGAAGAAACAAAATTATTCTCAACAGAAATAAAACCAGAAACATTATTGTTTGAAACAGAACCAAAACTAGAAACATTATTGTTTTTATCATAATCAAAAGAAATTTCTTCATTTGCAGCTGTCTTCGAATGAGATTCATCACTAGCTACTTCTGAGGAGATATCTTCTGACATGGTAGAGGTAGACTTTTCACTTGAACCAGATGTGGCAAATGCATTGGTCTTGATTTCTGAGGTTTTTTCACTGTTAGAACAAGAGACAAAATCATTAGAGTCACAATCAAGATCAGACAACACAGTTGCCTTCTTGCCATAAGTCATCTTAGATTCATCAATGTCAGTATGAGGAGAGGTAGGCATAAATGTTCCAGTTATTATTGAAGGAACAGCATGCATTCCTCCCTCTTTTACATACTTTACAGGTTTTTGATAGTTTACAGGTTCAGGGTCATATATACAAGGTTCAGTAGGGTCATATACTTCATCAGTCCCTATATAGTTTCCATATCCCAACCCAAGTTTAGACCTCACAGACATAGAACTATCAATTAACTTGTGTAGGTTTCTAGGTGATTCATTCCATTTATTCATCCTAGCCACCTCACTGTCTAACTTAACCTGCAAATCCTGTTTTTCTAAAACCACCTTAGCATGTTCTCTCTCAGAATGTTTTAACTCATTATTGGTGAACTCTAACTCTCTCTGCAAAACCCTTATCTTTTCATCATATGCTAAATGTTGAGTTTGAAACCAGGTCTTTTGTTTTTCTAATGTATTAACAGCATTTTTATAAGCTTGGACCTGTATATAATAATCCTTATATTTACTCTCTATATCATCAAACTCCTTTTTCAGTTCAGTATATTTAAGTTCACAAGCATAATGACTGTTATGTACCTGAGATGGATAGCCCATAAAACCAAGATCACCTACCACTTGTGTCTTCTCACCATATCCAGCAATCATCCCATAGACCTTTTCAGCTCCTCTTACTGCAGCAGCTTTCTCATGCTTTTCCCAGTCCACCATTGAATCCACAGACACCAAGGCTTTGGGTTCTTCTGACTCCAATTCTTGAATTTTGAATGCAGAGTACCTTGTTTTGTCATCCACCTTCTTATCTGGGCATTCTCTAGCAAAATGACCTGGTTGTGAGCATTTTTAGCACCTCACCTTCCTTCTGTCAAACCTTGCTGCCTCCTGTCCATCGAAGTTGATTCTTCTCCCTGCCTTCTTCTCAAACCTGTTAACTTTCAATGACAGCATAGCCATCTGCCATTTAATGTCCATCTCTTCTAGATCCAGTTGATCCACCTGATGAAAGTCTTCATAAGCAATTTGCTGTTGTGGTGTACTTTTAGCAACAAATGAGTGAAGCACTTCCTCAACCACATTATCAGATCTGGTCTGAGTTTTTGGTGCAGCAGGAGAATAAGAAACTGATGAGGATGATGAAGTTGGGCTATCACCATATGATTCTTTGTTAGTACTAGTAGCACTAACAAATGCAGTATGAGTAGGGGTGTGGGATGAGTAAGTTGAAAACCCTTTGATATCAATCTCCAGGGTTTTGAGCTTGTTGTACAGATCATCAAAGGTCATGAAATCAAGTCCACCTCTGGCCTTGAGTGTGATAGAAACCTGAGACCAGGATGGAGGCAAGGCCCTCAAAAACTTGGTGTTGCAATCTTCATTGTCCGGCCTGGCCTGCAACTGGTTGAGTTGGCTGAGGATCTTGTGAAACCTGCCATAACCTTTGTGAATCCCTTCAGCCTCAGAGATCTTAAACTCCTAGAACTCCTGCTTGAGCATGGACTTCCTCATCTTTTTGGACTCATCATTCCCTCCAAATCTGGCTTTTACAGCAAGCCAGATCTCCCTAGCATCATCCAGGTGATGAAAATCACCCATATTATCTTTTGGAATAGCCTGAAGCAAAAGAGTTCTTGCCTTAGTTTCCCTTTGTACAGCAATCTGCTCCTCTGCTGTAGCAGGTGGAAAGATTATGATGTTCCCCAGTTCATCCCTCCCAGTTCTCTTCGGGCTGTTTCCTTTGAGTACAACATTCCACAGATTATGATCGCTGTTCGAGATCCAGTATTCCATCTTCATGGCCCAAACTTCATACTCATCTTTCTTAAGGTATGGGAACTTTGCATTACTGTTAGACACAGTGGTTGTGACTATTTGTTGTTGGACTGGTTTGGGTTGAGGTTCCTCCTGGTTTAAGATATTGTTTTCAGGGATTTCGCCTTCCATTGAAAGAGGGTTAAGAGATTTGTTAGAGAGCCTTTTTCTTCTTTAACAGAGATCCTCACCAGGCTCTGATACCACTTGTAGGATCGTGCCTGATAGATAGATCTTTGAGTGAGCTTGGTAAACCGTTTATGTAAACACAAACAGCTTAGGAGAATCTCTAATTGTAAGACTTGTGCCTATGCGAAAACTAAACACAAGAATATAAAGAAGAAAGTAACTAACAAATGTTTGATCCTCTATGGATCGTTTATTAACTAAAGATAATGTTTTTTAATACCTACATAAACCCTAGCTGTAGGTTTCTTTTATAGACTAAGAAACCCTAATACAGCTCATACAAACCGTGTAAAGAGATATACATGATCTCTTCTAAAAATAAATCTAACAAACATTCTAAACATACGGGATAACTATTACCACTACCCGCAGAAATGACTACTAACAGCAGAAACAAAATAGACCTAACAGCAGGAACCAACTGCAGCAGCAATGGATAACTACCAGCAGGAACCAGCTGCACTACCAGCAGGAATGGAAATAAACTATTATTCCAAAATTCCTAACAACATTAATGTCAAAATCATCATACTAAGCATGTTCTCATACCGGAACGTCTCAAAGCAGACAGCACGGTAGAGTGAATCAGTGAATTAAATACCCACTGATTGACGAGAAATTGATTAGAAAAATTACTTGCGTGTCACTGGATAAACATTTTGTGCAACACGACAAGGGTTTTATAAATTGAATCACATTTGTGTCAAAAATACTTTTGTTTGAAAATTTTCACAATCAATGTGCTCGAAACTTTGTTGGTGAGCACATTGAAAGGTTTTCCAAAAGTATCCGTCAATCCGTTTCCTGGAACAAGTTTGATTCAAATTTGAATTGCCCCATCGTTTCTTTCCAGTTGTCACAAGCTTGATCCATGAAGGATCTCACATGTCACCCACCAAGAGCTTGTTTGATGTTAGCTCTAGAAGGATTTCCATCTTCATTGTGAATACTTTACGCATCACTCGGATGTTCTGGCAATACCACAAGGATAATGCATAGGACTCTTCATATATATTTTCTTGCTTTTCACGGTGTATGAAATAGCAAGCATATTGGAAATGTGTCCTAGTGAGATTAATGGATGATCTCTGGGCTCTAGACTCAATAGTGCGTTTTGATTTAGTGATCGGAGGCTGGAGAGGACTGCCACCTTTTCAATATCATCTAACTCGGAGTGAGAAAGATGATAGCAATGTATTGATCTCCGTGACAAGTGAAACAAGAGTCCTTTGAGGGACCTTGAGTGGCTAGGGAGGGTTGTGCAGCATATCACTAGGTCCATGATACTTTGTCTTCAATGTCAGTAATCAACTACGTGATTCTGACAGCATATGTATTGACCCGGTTTCTGCCTAAGATGTAAGGAGGGCTTCTTTCTTTTCACCCTTTATCTTTACATTTCTTTTTCATTCTTCAACCCCTTCAGCGCTTACCGAGACTTCATTACTAGCACCTTGTTGGGTTTGTTCCAGCACTAGCTCCATCTCAGTCGGCACTCTTCCCTTATTCACTTTTTCTCTTTTTTTTTTTTTTTTTTTTTTTTTTTTTTTTTTTTTGTAATCATACCTAAGGACTTCTACACTAACTAGTGGATTGTCCCTGGGTAGATCCCTCCGGCTCTGGCGGGATCGTGGGAACTTATACCTAACCTTACCATCCTTATAACACCAGTACGTTAACTAAAATGGTCGGTCTTTTGTGTTCTTCCACAATTGCCATCATAAATCATCCGCTCCCCCTCAATATGTGCATCGATATACGAAAAGGTTTGGCACATATGGGAGAGCCTACACTTGAGTTTCAAAAGATCACATTTTTTATCAAAATTCCATATTTAAATCACATTCTCTCCCCCGATCAAAATTTTCAAACCACTTGAGATTTGTGATCCCAATTGATTTAAATAAGTGAGAAATTTGGGGAGAAAATGTGGTCAGGTTATACTGTGTTCTGATTATGGGGCATACTATGCTCCCCCTTAAACCACGAGAGAGTGTCACTGCTGATGTTGCACAAATTTGGCAAGGTGTCATAAATTTGTACAAATATTCTCCCCCTCAATTAATGACCCGTTTTCTTTTTAAAGAGCTGTAGTCATTCAATTGAGCGACGAGTATTTGTGAAAATTTAATTCAATTTACCACCTTGTGTAACATCAAAACTCTCTTGAAGAATCAAAGAAGATAAAGAGCCTGATGTAAAAAAGACTTCTCTTCTTATACACGAAAAGACGCACTGAAACGTACATCAGATCAAAAAAACATGGATATAAAGTAATCCATGCCCAGGTGAACATCACCCGGTTGGAGGAACAGCTGTCTTTTTGACGACATGCTTTCCCCATTGTACAGTGTGGGTTGCAGTATGAAGTAACTGCAAGCCATTAAGACATGTATTAACCAATTAGTGTAACTTCTGCTCGAGCTTCATTTAAAGACCCGTGTCATTATTGAATGACATTTCTAGGTCCGTAAATGTTATCGATAAACAGAAGACATGCCTAGGTGAAGCTATTTTTGGTATTTTCTGATTTTTCGATTTTTAGGGTTTTTATAGGTTTTATATTTTTCTATTTTCCTTTTTGTTTTAATATGTATACAACTATATACAAGGATATGAGAAGTCAATCCCTTACTCCTCCTTTTCTTCTTGAAGACACTTGAGGGTTTCAGGTGTCAAGCTCTTCATTCCAAGACGTGGGAGAATGAACTGAAACCTTTCTCTCGGAAGAGCCTTGGTGAATATGTCTGCTAACTGAAACTCTGTCCTCACAAATTATAGCTCCACTATTCCCTTCTGAACCTGTTCCCTTATGAAGTGATGCCTGATGTCGATGTGTTTAGACCTGGAGTTTTGAACATTGTTGCAACAGAGAGCGATGGCGCTTTTGTTGTCACAATATAGAGGAATCTTGTTGTATGATTATCCATAGTCTGAAAGTTGTGATCGCATCCATAGGATTTGTGCACAGCAAGCTGACATAGCAATGTGCTCAGCTTCAGTAGAAGATATGGATGTACTCATTTGCTTCTTAGAAGACCAACTAACCAACTTTTCCCCTAAAATCTGAGCTCCCCCTGAAGTACTTCGACGGGTGTCTTGACACCCCACATGATCAGCATCATCATAAGCCGTTAACTCCATAGCCGTGTCCTTAGGATACCAGAGACCCATATGAACTGTTCCTTGAAGATATCTGAAGACCCTTTTTACTGCTTCCAGATGCTTTTTGGTAGGCTTGGATTGATACCGAGCGCACATACATACGGCAAACAGAAGGTCTGGTCTACTAGCAGTGATGTACATTAAGGATCCAATCATGCTTCTATACTTTGTTTGGTCGACTGGAATCCCTGAAGGATCTTCATCTAGTCTTGATCTATCAACCATGGGAGTATCAACAGGCTCACTTGAATCAAATCCAAACTTTTTCAAGATCTCATGGGCATATTTGGATTGATTTATGAAAATGCCTCCGAGACTTTGTGAGATTTGTAATCCTAGGAAGAATGACATTTGTCCCATCATTGACATTTGGAACTTGGAACTCATCTCCTTTGAAAATCTATCACATTCACTAGGATCTGATGAAGCAAAAATAATATCATCTACGTAAATCTGAACATGAAGCAGATGTTTGCCCGACTTCCTAGTGAATAGTGTGGGATCAACAACACCCTTCGAGAATCCGTTTGCTAGAAGGAACTTGGACAATGTATCATACCATGCCCTTGGTGCCTGCTTTAAGCCGTAGAGAGCCTTCTTCAAGCGGTAGACATGAGTAGGATGTTCAGCATCCACAAATCCTTTTGGTTGGCTCACATAGACTTCTTCCTTTAAATCACCATTCAGGAATGCCGTTTTGACATCCATCTGGTAGACTATCATATTCCGGCTAGCAGCATTGGCAAGGAAGATTCTAATGGCTTCAATTCTAGCAACTGGAGCAAACGACTCTTTAAAGTCTATGCCCTCTTCTTGTCTGTATCCTTTTGCAACTAACCGTACCTTGTTCTTTAGAACATCACCATGCTCATCTAGTTTCATATTGAAAATCCACTTGAGAGCAATAATCATAGCACACTCTAGAGGAGGCACCAATTCCCATACTTCAAGTCGATCAAATTCATGGATTTCGTCTTGCATAGCCTCAAACCAGCAATCTTTAGTCATTGCTTCTTTGGCATCTTTTGGTTCGACTTTGGATAGTACGGAATTGAAGAAGCACCACAGTGCATCAGTGGCCAGTTGTTTACGTGTGGATACCGGACGAACGGGATTGCCAATGATGTTGTCAATTGGATGATCGTTGGTCCATTTTCTGAGATGATCATGAGGTTGAGGGTTTTGAACTGATGTTGCCGTGCTGTGTTCTTTGAAAGAGGATGTGTGGGTTGAAGATTCAGGAGCAAATATATTCTCAAAAGGAACATCATCTATAGGAGCAAACGGATTAACTTCCAAAGAATGGTCATCTGCAGATTCTTGTTGCACCGGAGAGGATTGAGTATTTGATGATGAGGGTGATTGACTGGCAGCTGGTGCATTGAAACTAATTGAGACTGATACTGATGGGCCTTCAGAGCCTTGCGGAACTTGAGCATCAGTATTAGGAAGAACTGCTGCAGCATTTGAGGTCGTTTCATTTGTTGGCTCAAAATATTCGTCAAACATAGGATCAAATAACTTTTTCAACTCCTCACTAGTTGGTGGTACATAAGACTCTGCAGGCGTGGGATTCTATACAAGTCCTGAACTAATTGGTCCAGGTGTCAAAAGTTTAAGATCGGGTCCAGAACTGGTTTGTCCTGAAGCAGGTTGCTCACTCAGCTCATCGAACGTAACATGAATGGTTACCATGATTTGTCGGGTTCTTTTGTTGTAGATTCTGTACCCCTTGCAATCTGGTGCGTATCCAACAAACATACCTACGTCTGCTTTGGCTCTTATCTTTCCCAAGTCTTGAACTTCATTAGTTGGATAGCAAAGTGCGCCAAAAACACGAAGAAAGGAAAGATCTGGCTTTTTGTTATGAATTAGCTCATAGGGAGTCTTGTCATGAGTAGGATGGATCAGGGAACGGTTTTGGGTGTAACAAGCTGTTGCAATAGCCTCTGCCTAGAGAAACATCGGTGCCCCTGAAAATATAAGCATGGTTCTCGCAGCTTCCACAAGAGTACGGTTTCTTCGTTCAACTACTCCGTTTTGTTGTGGAGTATGGGGGACACTTTTCTGGTGTGTGATGCCAATATTTTCATAGAAATTTCTGAGTTGATTGTTAACAAACTCAGTTCCATTGTCAGTGCGGATGATTCTGACAGTTTTGTCGAGCCTTACTTGCAGTTGTTTTATCAGTTTGATGATAACCTCTGGAGTTTCATCCTTTGTTCTCAAAAACTTTACCCATGTAAACCGAGAGTAATCATCTACTATCACAAGAACATATTTCTTTCCATTTATGGTTTGTACTCTCATTGGGCCGCACAGATCCATGTGAAGGGTGTGAAGAACTTCCAAGTTGGTGTTGACGGTTTTGGGTTTGTGGGTTTGTTTCTGGCTTTTGCCCAGTTGACATGCGGAGCAGAGATGATCTTTCTCAAATTTTAGTCTGGGCATGCCTCGTACAAGATCTTTGTGGGAAAGATTATTTATGGTACCGAAGTTTAGATGGTTCAGACGACGATTCCACAGCCATGATTTTGTCTTGGAGGCTTTAGAAAGCAAGCAAATGGGAGAGGACCTTAACATTTCTTCAATCGATATGGTGTATAGATTTGTGCCCCGACTGCCTTTTAGAAGATCTACACCATCCAATTCCCTGACGAAACATGTGTGTTTTCTGAAAGCCACTTCTAGATCTGAATCACAAAATTGACCCACAGAAAACATATTGTGCCCTAATCCTTCCACATAATATACCCGTGAGATTACACTGTCACCGAACACATAATCTCCATAACCCATAATCGCACCAAAATGGTCGTTCCCGAATCTAACTGTCCCGATAAACTTTTTCACGAAGTTCTTGAGCCGTGAGCGATCCCCAGTCATATGTTTTGAGCAGCCTGAATCCAAATACCAAAGGACGATTTGTACAGACAAAATTCGACCTGCATTTGAAGACAGACAAAGTTGGCCTCCATTCTTTAACTTTCACAAACCTATGATCATTCAACTTAGGCAATGGACTTTTATTTCCTAAAATGAATTTTCTTCCAGTGGGTCTCCATTGATACCCAACAGTAGCAAAAGTTTTTCCTGTTGCCTTCCAAACTTTCTTACTTCTTTCAGTTTTCCTAACATACTTAACTTGGGGTGGTGCATGAGATATCAGAAATGACACAACACAATCATCATGATTAGCTGAAATTAAGCATTTGTCACATGTTTTACAGACCGCATTAGAATTCGAATTAATTACAGTACTTTTGATACTAGAATCAACACGATTCAATCTAGTCATTACAAACTTATTGTTCCTAGGTTGGGCTTCAACACTCTTCTTGTGATCACTATTAGCTGACGCAGTCCTATCTTTCCTTGCATTGCCTCTAGGCTTTGACTCGCTAGCTTGGGTGTCACATTTCACTCATGTAGAAGTAATGATAGGAACATTAGTTTGTATCACTGTCACATGCTTTCCTGATTTAGATGTGCTGGGTTCTGATGTTCTTGATGGCAAATCAAAGGTTACATGCTTGTTTTTAATAGTGGATGATGATGCACCTAATCTATCTCTTTGGTTGCTAGACTTGGGACCCGTGCCAATGGCATATTCTAACTGTTCTTGGATCCTTTTTGTGAGGACGCAGGCATAACCTACTGCCTTATCAAGTGGTTTTTCTATTCTGTCCTCCTCCACAACCTCATGAAGAGTGTCAAGTCCATCCCTAAGGTGACAGAGATACATTTGATGGACAGGTTTGTTTTTTCTCATGGGAAATGGAATAGGCCCCACATCAATATCGTACATTTTACAAGCAGGGACCTTTGATGCAACACAATTACAAGAGGTACTTGGCATTTTTCCTTTCACCTGAATCTTAAGATTCTCAATTTCATTTAACAAAGAAATTATCTTTTCATTATGACTATTTCTTGTAACTTTAATTGAGTCATATAACTCTTTGTAATGCAGTTTAATCTTAGAATTTTCTTCTCGAAAACACTCATTTTCATAATGTAACTTATTGATGATGTCTTGATATTGAAACTTCTGAGAATCTGAAGATGAAGGTTTATTGGTGCCATACACATCACACTTGTTGGATTTCAATTGGGCAATTTGGGCCCTCAACAGTCGAATCGTGTTTGTGTGAGCTTGAATCTTTTCATCTCGTTTGCTAAATTCAAAATATGTATCAAACTCAGGAGCATCCAAGGATGTCTTGTCATTTGATATTTTGCATTTTTCATCTGAATGTTGATATTTTAGTTGCAGATTTAGATAATCAACCTCTAGTTTTGAAAAACGTTTAACCATGTTATCATGGTCATCATTTTGAATTTTGTCAAGCAATTTCACATTCTCCCCCTCAAGCTCAACAACATGATTCTGGGTAACATTTAAAGCAATAGCATACTCATGAAATTGACAAGCAGATAAAGCAGAATCAGTAGCAGTATAAAATACATCTTGCGCAATACATTTAGCAATCAAGTTGTCATTGGCGATGAGTATTTTTTTTCTTTCAATTTCACGACTCTTAAGTTCTATTGTACATTGAGTTACCTTATTTTCCATATCTTTAAATACTGCTTTCATTTCATTTATTTCGGTATTAAGGGCAGTTTGCATCCCTTCAAAATATTCATTAAGTAATTTAAAGAATGGCATGACCTTAGTCAAGTAACACCTTTTTGCGTGCTCAAAACACCTTTCCCCCTCAGTAATTCCGGTTGGTGTGATTCTCTTCTTACATGTTTTATCAAAATCAGCAAATAGTTGCCAAAGCACGTATAAGCTAATTAAGGTTTTGCATTCAGTGGGAAGAGACAAAGGAACCAAATGCCTAGGTGTTTGGGAGGATACACCGTTACGGACGCAAATTTTCTAAGGAATGGGGTGTTGGCTTTAAGTTTATCTTCCTTTAGCTTTTCTATATCTTGTGACCAAAATATTTGTTCAGGTGTTAGCTTCATTTGAGAAGCAAACACAGTCAAACGATTCTGCTCATAATAATCTGGGGGTTTGACTATTATTCATTTGGCTATGCATATGGGATCCCTCATTTTCTCATTCATTCTTTCCCTATTGCTATCTTCTATCTCCTCACTTTCTTTCAAAGAAAAATTCTCAGGGGGTGCATGGTTGGGCATGAGCATCACATTGGCATCGTACAAGGCAGGTTGAGCTATTTGAGCAGTCCTAAGGTATGCTAGTTTAGGTTTACCTATCCTTCTTTCACTATGTTTATCACACAGCTTTTTGTGCATATGAATCATTTGAGCAGTCTGTCTGGTTTGATCTTGTGTGTACAACTTATCCTCAAACTTGTTCTTTAAGGTTTTGAGTCTAGAAAAATCATTTAAAAGTTTCGTTTCTTTTTCTTTGAATTCTAGCTTTAGTGTACTTATACAATTTTGAACTTCCTGTTTTTGTTTAACAGATAGATCCAGCTGATTTTTCAAAGAATTTAACTCTTGTTTTAATGTTTCTTCTCTTACTCTAGTTTCTTTTATAAGTGTACACAGTTGACCTTCCATTTTCTGCTCACATTCAGTAAGCTCAAACTTAGCACGCTGTTCATACATAGATACTTGTTCCTTATAGATGTTTAATCTAGTGATCAAGTAATCATTAGGATCAAGTACAGTGTTTTCATGCCATTCACATGCATTATCTACGTCACATGTATTTTCTAATGCACACACGTTATTAACAACACAAGCATTATTATTAACAAAAGATTCACCATCTTGTACATCAGGCACATTGTTGTGAGTCAAATATTGTTCATATGGAATCATATTGCTATTTTCCATGTCAACATTATTTGAGTAAAAAACATCTCCCTGTTGTACTTCGTTAGGAATCTTTTGTTCATCAACTACTTCATATGTGTCATAAAGTTTTAGTACCTCAGAAGTCACTGATGCATTTGAAGAACCAGCTTGTCGAGGTGATGAAGCCAAGGATGTCAAGTTAGCCATGAAGACTGTTTGAGCCGTTGGTTCATCATCCACATCAGAGTCAAATGCATCACAATCATCTGCCTTGAAGATGTTGGGATCGTTGAGTGCTAGATCCTGAACTGGGTGCTCATCCACATCTTCATCAAAAGTATTTCCCCCATCACTAGCCAAAAACAGCAATTCTTCCTCATCCAATACAGCTCCATTCTCTTGAGCCTGCATCAACAGCATCTTGTCCTTGAAGTAATCTGAGTTCTGAGGATGTTTTGGTTGATTGCAATTCCTGGCAATGTGTCCCAGTCCTCCACAGTTATAACACTTGAGCTATTTCCCCTGCCCCTGATTGGCATTCCCCGCTCTGTTCTGCACATTACCTCGACCCATGTTTCTTCCTGCTCTCCCTTGCACATTCTGAACCACAATTTTCCCATCCTCCACCATTGCTAGATTGCGTGGGTTGGATGAGTTTCTTAACTGATTGTTGGTCTGAGGGAGAGATGCTTTAAATTGTTGAACCAGTAATGATACTTGGTTGGTGAGGTTATCAATCATTTTGTCGGTCTGAGAATAGCCTGAGTCGAGTTGTGAGCTCATAGCAGAAGATGGTGAGTGAAGTTGATGATAACCTTGGATAGATGACGGTTGGGTGTTTGGTAGAGCACTTGCCATAAATGCCAGTGGGTCATTAGGAGTTGAAGGATTGAGCTTTTCTCTCAGCACCCGATCGTAGGCAGCATGCTTCTCATGTTGTTGCAGGTAGGCATACAACTGTTCATAGTTAGTATCTCTCAAACCTTTGTTAAGTTTGACAGCAGTAACAAATCTGTCCCATTCTGGAGTCATGTTGTTCACAAACTTTGAGTTAAGTTGGATGTTGGGCATAGTCATTCTTATCATCCTCATGTCATTCACCAACTTATGGAATCTCACATAGTAGTCTGTGATATTCTCTCCTGGGTTCATTTTGAAGTGTTCAAACTCATCATACAATTGTGATTCACGGTCTTCTTTTGTGAGTTCTGACCCAGCTAGCAACATCTTTACATTGTCCCACACTGCTTTAGCTTCAGTGTTGAAATTGATGAGTTTGTAGACATCCTTTGGCAAACCTTGAATAACAATGTTTGAGGCCCTAATGTCAGCATCATATCTCTTCTTTTCCTCTTCATTAAGGTCATTGTAAGTGCGTGGTCTATCAATTCCAAAGGTGACTGTGCCATCTTCACCAGTAGTAACAGCATCTCTGGTAGTATCCATCTGAAATGGTCCTTCATCAATGGACTTAAGGATGTTTGCTCCATTCTCTTTTCCCAAGCAATAAAGCCGTATTCTCTGTGCCCACGACTCATAGTCTGTCCTATCTAGCATAGGTGGACGGGTATCCGATCCTGCAGCTTGAATGTCATCTGATGCGGTGCTTGTCATGCTGGCCATAATGTATACGGGATTTTACAGTTCTTATGATTTAACCGAGAAATCGAATCTTTCGCGGGACTTTCTAAAATCACCAAGAAACAAACCGTAAACTGAGAGTTAGTTGCAAATTAGAAGTTTAAGTTTTAACTCAACGAAACTCAAATCTCAATTGATCAAATCGCAAAGTGTCAAGACACAGCTTGTCAAATCGCAGCAAGACAAATCGCAAGCTTATCAAATCGCAATAAGTCAAATCACAAGTGTTAGCTTGCAACGTCAAATCGCAATAGATCAACTCGCAAACTTATCAAATCGCAATAAGTCAAGTCGCAGCTTGTCAAATCGCATATAATCTAATCGCAATTTGGGAAATATGAGTCAAATCACAAAGTTCAACTCGCAAGTGTACAAGTCGCAACTCACTATATCAAAACGCAACAGACAAATTGCAACCTTGAGAAACTGGTCAAACCGCAACTGACAACTCGCAACTCTAACAAGTCGCAACCCTGACTGACACAAGTCGCAACTCCCAAATCGCAAGTCACTACAAGACAGAACAGTCGCTATCTTTGACAAGTCGCAACTCACAAAAAACGCCAAACCTGTCCCTTTCCTAGCGATTTGTCTTTTTTACCAAAAACAGTAATAAGCCAAGTCGCAACTTCGAGAAACCTCAAATCGCAACTTTCACCTTCCCAACAATACACAAGTCGCTACTAAGAAACTTTTACCGAGGGACAGATCGCTACTATGAACACTTTATCACTACCCCACGAATCGACCAAAAACCACCACACAAAGCCGAAAATGATGATTCCAAACACCAAACACTACTTCAACACAAACCCTAAGCAAGAAAGTACAAGATTTAACAACTTCTAGCTACTAAACAAAGCGCAAAAGAGATATTTAAGTAACAATCTATTCGAACCAAAAGTACCCCAAATCTACACAAATCCGTGAATATAACCATACAAGAACCTAACCTGGCTCTGATACCAATTGTAGTATATTCACGATCAAAGAAACACAAGTATGGTACACAAATATGGATCGAATAGAAGAAAGTTTAGAGAGAGAAGTAGAAGAGTTATGTAACACCCCAACCCGACAAGGGTAAAGATATCACAAAAATGGTTTCATATCAGATCAAAACAAAGCATACATTTACAGTAATACAAGAATCTCAAAGGTTACAAATGAAATACTGAAATTACAAGGTTACAAATGCGAATACAAATTCTAAAAATATAATATCTTCTAATCAACTCTAATCCAGAATAGCTATCAAGGTCTTCTAAGTCCAAGGTACTCTCCACTCATACCCAGCTTCCAAACTAAAACCTGCCGCAGGAAAAGAAATGCGCTTAAAAAGCCCAGTGAACAGATATATATATATAAACGAAAACGAAAACAAAAGGAAACGAACATATATGGTATAGTGCAATGGAATAACATAAGGTATAGACAAAGATACAAAGTAAGAAAGGGAAAAGGGAAGGTCAGTAATCCACCACGAGCCCACACAAATCACATCACATATCACAATCCTGTAGCAATCTAGAGGGGATACCTCTCAAGTAACCAGATAATATGAGGGGTGTCCTCATGTATCAAATTGGAGTGATCAGCTCCCAGATTTTGTGAAAGACGTGGATTGCACCCATCATCAGTCACCACATATATCACATATCACATCACAAATACGTACCTAGGATGCATCCATACGCCCCCCACACACATCACATTGGCCATAATAAATATAAAGCACGCATATCACAATCACAATGGGGACGGTGTGGCAAATCACTCGACCACACGCGAGTCATGCCATTGGTGCATCAAAGACATGGCCATGTTACCTTCATGGCTAGGAAACACATTTGGCTCGGGTATCAAACTGAAGGGTCAAAGGTCAAAGGTTCGAATCAAAGCAAAGGTTCAAATAGTCTAAGTCTTCGAATCATAGTCAAAGTTCAAATATCAAAGGTTCATAGCAAAAGGTTCATCATCGGAGGTTCATAATCAAATGGTTTATTTAAAGTAATCTTTATCAATTGATTTTCATAACAATAACCTTTAATAACGGTTTTCACCAAAGCTTAGTCTTGAAAAGTAGTTTTCACAAAAGCTCAGTAAAATCTCAATTAAAGTAGTATCGCATCATTTATAAACATCATTTAAAAATAGTTTTCCTCACACATTTCTATGATAAAATCAAAAAGGTTTTCACATCTAATTACCAAAATCAAATGAACCCCCGAAGTATCAAATGATTCGAATACTAATATCACAAGGTAACGAATGAATATCAGATGGATCATTATAGAAGCTCAAAGCAAAAGGGTCATATCGAATATCAAGGTCAAATGAATCCAAAAACGAACCACAGTGTATAGGAACATAGCAATGGCTTAGGGAAATCCTAAACAAATCAAAATCAGAAGTCAAGAGAACGAAGGCACCTTACTGAGAAGGGCAGAATATCTGTACCTTAGCAAAGCAAAACAATTAGAGAAGGAAACCGAGACCGAAGCTACTCCCTCCTTACAGAATCTACATGGATTAATAATGACGAATTTCTTATAAGCCCATTTTAATCAGATTTATTCATTTGGGATTTCTTTCTATTTTAAGAAACTTTTCATTTTTAGTAACTTGCCATTTTTAGTAAGTTTTCATATTTAGTAACTTTCCGAATTAGTTATTTTATACTTTATGGTTATAAATGAGAATTTAAATAATATCTAAGGGTTAAATTGACCAATTTAATAGAGTTTGGGGTTAAAATGTAAATTATCCAAGTTTAATATTTAGATATGTCAAATATTTAACTTTAGGGTTTAAATGAAAATAAGTGTCAAATGATCATTTTAGACTCCGCCATTTCACATATTTTCGACCTCATCATAAAATACTCACACACGACACAATTTAACCCGACCCATGCTTCATATTTTATTGTTTCCACATAAGGTGAATTGTCACTACTAGAAAAAAGGCCTTTAATGACGCGCATTGCGTGTCATAAAAGGGGTCAGATGACGCGCTTTTTGGTGTCATTGATCGACCCGTCATAAAGCTTTATGACACGCATTTCGCGCGTCATGAATTTATGACACGCTTTTATGACATCTTTTTTGCGTGTCATGGTTCAAATTTTTTAAAAAAAAAATATTTTTTATAAAATTACTAATATCCACACATTAAATAACAGTTAATCTCATAATACAAATAAATACACAAATAGCAAAAGAGCGAATTTCATATATATCAAAACAATGTGTTTCATACAACCACAAGTTATTTTAAAATTCTAAAATTCACCATAAAAGTTTACAACCGCTAAATTATATAGAATTCAAGACCGGTAAATGAAGTTTGCCACATAATTTGCTCATTCTTCACGAAGTACCATAATGTGGGCGTAAAAACTTCAATGGCTTCGGGACTGAAGTCATAGAACTTGTCGAAGTACCATATTTTTTTACTAAACTTGATATCAATAATTCGTTCTTCATAAGGAGACATGAGAAAACTCCACCGTTCTTTTCCAAGAAATATCCAATCATCCTTTTCGCATTCACAGAACCTGAGTGAAGCATCCCTACAAACAGTTGAATGTTGCCTTATAAATGCTTACAAACTCTAATATGTCCTAATTCATAAGAAAACAGTATAGATTTTTAAGGGAAGAAAGTAGATTTTTTCATCATAGACAGTGCCAACTTTGACTCGTTACCTAAACTACCAATGTTGCCACCTAAAAGTTATATTCTTAATACAATAGTTACTTACCTGTGAACGCAGATTTGGAGCTTGTCAAACCACTTCCACTTTTGTTGTGGAACCATCAAAACACGAAATGCTTTGGCAAATCTACCAAGTTCTATCCTTGACACAGCACTTACGGATACGCGTTCACAATACTCAGAAGAGCCGCTAACTGGCGTGGGGGACACATGATCTAGAAGAGGACTTCTAAGATCAATATCTGTGGTTTCAAAAGATAAGTAATACAATAATTAGTAAGTTAATTATACTAAGATGAAAGTGCCGTGTTGTATGATTAAATACCAAATAGCTTGGACTTGGGGACAGCACACACAGCCATAAATGCATCTTCTATTGCTGCTTTGTCAACAAGATAGTGGCACATGTTTGCAAGCGCTCTTCGGTACATGAACCCATTTCCAAACACCGAACAACAGTCATATTCAGCCTAGGGTGGTCATAACATCGGCTAATAACATCCTAAATAAGCTGTACGAACAAACCCTGTGATACACAGCCAAGAAGGACAGGATAAGAAGATTACAAACCCTGTGATACAAACCCTGTGATACAAACCCATAATTGCATAATGCTATTATACAAACAAGCCAACGAGAGAAAGACACTGGTGGGTGCTTGGAAGACTTTTGAAATCGATTTATGACTTGATAATCACAATCCGATAACCAACTTTAAGCATCAGATAATCAGTTTTAAAGGCAAATCCAAAACACCCACAATCAACATGTCAAAAAAGCTTATTAACAGCTTCAGGCTACCACTAACAGAACACTCTAATAGTAGGCTCATGAGCGGAAAAAAACCAAAAATTAACTCCACACCGGTGAAGTTATCCAGTTTAAGATCACGAAATTCCAGTTTATTGAGTGAAACTATGACTTGTAACATACCATCATAGGATGCTTTCTGACATGGACTATATATATTATGATAAATGTATACTCAGTATGTATATATTTATTTTCATCGTGTACTTACATAGAACCACCCGTCCACTTCATACTCAATTTCAACCTCTTCTCCAGCAGTTAAGTTCAACTGTAGTAAAAGAAATTTAAGTCAATAGTTCTGGTTTAAACAACAAAAAAGATGTTGACCAGAAATCTAATCAACGTACCTCATCATCACCACCGGCAGTGAAGTCATAAAGCGCGGATCCAGATTGCCCATTCCCTGAAGAAGATCGTTCCTCCTCGTGAGAATCAAAGCTGCTCGACCCCTGCCCAGCCAATGGGTTCTCAAACGACTCAAATCGCTGGTGAACAGGAGACGAGTATGGAGGCGGCTCTTCGTTGATCTATAGAAAGGAAAGAGTGATATTGAATAACACTGAAAAGTGAAGTTTTAAGGTCCATTAACCATAGATTAAGAACTAACCGGAGAACCATAGCCCTCATAAGAAGAGGAACCACCAGAAGGCTTCCTATTTCGACTCGTACCTGACTTCTCCTGATAATAACAAGGTTACGGGTTATAAGTAAAGTTGACTGTTAATAACTGTTTACCAATCTTTACAGAAATTTCCGGGACATGATCTATAAATAAAATCAATGGATCTACAAATAAAATGAATAGATCTATAAAAAAAAATTATAGATCAACTAAAAAATCTATACATCTACAAAAAAAAGAACAAAAAAAAACTATAAATAACGAAAAATATTATAGATCTACAAAAATAATGTTCAAAAATCATAGATATATCAAAATACCTCAAACTTTAGGGTGGAGAGTTTCGGTGGTGTCGGTGGAGGTGAAGTCCGGTGGTGGTGCGTCGGATGGTGGTGGTGCGTCGGATGGTGGTGGTGCTGTCGGTGGTGGAGAGTTTATTGTGTGTGTTTTAGAGTGTGAATGAAATGAGTTAGGGTGAGAGTCGAATGGTGGAATCAAGACTTGGTCCGTGTTTTTTAAAAAAAGTTGAGATATGACATGAATTTTATGACACACAAAAATGTCTGTCGTCTGGCATTCAGATTTTACAATTTATGACAGTTTTTTTATGACTTACACTTTTGCGTGTCATTATATTGTGTGTGTCATAAAAAGTGTGTCATTAAAGGCCCTTTTTCTAGTAGTGTGTGATATCATGCAGCCTTCACTTAATATAAATATTAATATGCATGTTTATAATTGTGAAAGGTAGGTTGTCCATATTAATATATGACACACTGATTATAAGATTATGGACACCAGGATACCCCCAAACGAGACACTATCATTGCATGTGACACACCATACATCACGAATCCAAAACCCCACATACCATGCGACCTCATGCTAACATGACTAAAACCAATTCGAATCAACACACAACGAGACACACACACACACACCATACATGCACACTCGACACCAAACATACCGCCCAGAAACCCCATGTACATGCCCCATGTACTCTCTATCTCGACCCGTTTAGCAGTCACAATTTCACACTCACACGCACATAAAATCATAGCCTCACACACCCTGTACTCGACACATCCATTGACCACACAAGCACATGACATGGTCCTATTACACGTTTAAATATCCAGATTTAAGCAATCATATATCAGTATTTTATTCATTATTCCATGCTGCTCTCGACCATGATTTCATGCATATATTAGACAACATTTATCCACCCATAGGCCTTATAATAGCGACCCAAAAGGTGAACATAACCAGAATCAAAGTGTGTTTATTTACTGAGTCTTATAGTATATTAACATATTAATTATCGACCTATATTTCCCTTATTACCAGTGATTAGAACTCATCATTTTAGGCGTTCGTTACAAACCCTCCATTCCTTAGTATCATGATCGATAAAGAGCTTGGTTTTAGATTACAAGAGTTTGTACTTCATGTGATTTAGTCGAACAGAAAAAAAATGAGACTAGAAGGGTGATACCTTGTCGACTGGAAGAACAAAGTGAGGCAAGGAAAAGACCATAATTCAAACTCATTGTAGCCCTACTTGCACCTCCTCCACTACTACGACCCAACACCACTGTACGCCCAGAAACTGATTCGAAACAACCCATCTTTAGTCCACCTTGCTACTCGAATGAATGGGGAATAACTGCTGCCGCCACTCAAGTTTGCTGTAGGGTTTTTGGTGTGTTTGTTGAGAGAGTAATTCGGTTGGTATACAATCAGTAGGATGGAGAAATTATAGGGATTTCCAGCCGAGTATTAAGGGAGGTTTAAAAGCCCATGATCTCCTTTCTACATTCACATTTTATTCTAGACTTTTTATTTGTAATATGTTATGTACAAAATTATTTCATTTTGGTCTAGACATGGGCGTGTGACGTATAATGTATGATGTATACATGTGTCGAATATTATGAGGTTTATTTATGGCTTGCATATTGTATAGTTCTCATGTATTAACTTGTAATTACTTAGGTTCGTTTCCAAGTTCAAATAAATATGTATTTTAAGATTTACGTTCTTGGGTCATCATAATTGTTTACTTAGTTTAGGAACTTAGGTTATGGGGTTCTCTAATTCTTTCATTATAATTTATGTGCTCTTGCAAAAATTTGAATTAGAGGGGTAATTTAGGGATTTCAACTGAATGAAAAATGAGGGTTTTACAAGTTGGGAACCTTAGAGAGAGAAAGTGAAGTTGTAAGATTGATATGTGTGAAAGGTCCAACCCTCTCCTTTGGTGGAGAGGGCTTTATATACTACTACATAGGGTGCCCCTAGTGGGCTGTGGAGCGAGCTGACAGTGGGCAAAGACCCGACCCACTCCACAATAATAATAATAACTAATCTACTACTAATATTATAAATAAACCTACGAGCTATTAAGTGCTAATAAGTACTCGGGGTAACCGAGTCTTCAACTGAATATTTATATTCCTAACACTTTCGCATATCGATGCACATATTGAGGGGGAGCAAATGGTTTGTGATTACAAAAAGGATGTGGCATCTTACGTGAGCACGACTCAGACTTAACCAATGAATTGACGAAACATAAACTGTCATTAATCGAAAGGATGCGTCCTGGCCGGGTAATAATTTCAAGCTGGTCTAACCAGTGATGTAAGCGTGTCTCAAAAAGGATGCGTCTGAGTAGAGTGTACCGTTTCGAGAAACTTTCTGTGGACTTGACCAGGCCGGGTAATAATTTCAAGCTAGTCCAACTAGTGATGTAAGTGTGTCTCGAATCGGTCATGTTCACTGAAAGTGGATCAATTCAAAAAGTGCAATCTCTACCCAACATGTGCAAATTTTAAATTAAAACATATGGGCACATGTTAAAGAGGGAGAATTTGAAAAATATAAAACTCTCAAAGTGTTAGCAAAATGTGTTTCATAATCATGAGCACTTTGAGATATTTTTCAAAGGATTTGGTAAATGGCAACATAGGATAGTCATGAAGTTATAAGGTGGCTAAGGTTAGAAAAACCGTCCTATGATCCGCCAAAGCCGGAGGGATCTACCCAGGGACAATACCAAATAGTTAGTATTAGAAAGTCCTTAGGTATGATAATGAAAAAAGGAGTAATATGAGAAAGGAGAAAGAAGGGGTTGAAGAATTAAAAAGAAATGAAATGAGAAATGGTGAAAAGAAATAGCCCTCCAATTATTCAACCTCAGGGCAGAAACCGGGTTCAATTCATATGTTACTGGTGGTTACTAAGGTAACACCGGTATTGAAGATAAGATGTCATGGACCCAGTGACGCACTGCACTAACCTTCTAAACCACTCAAGTTCTCTTAAAAGGACTTGTTTCATTCTCACGGGGAACCCTGCATAATCTATCGACCGCTCATTACGAGTTATGTTGATATTGAAACAGGAGACACCGCTCCAGTCTCCGACTACCAAAAATGCACTTATCGAGTCTAGAGCCACGAGATGCATCATAAGATCTCATAGGAACACGTGTTACTTCTACACTGGTTGTTCAACATTAAGGACACCAGATGTAAACTTATGAGTCCTACGCAGATCTTAGCAGGTCACTTCAGTAATTCCTTGTGGATTACGCTTAGTGGTCGCGGCGGTTTCAAACGGTCTACAGTCGTGGAGTGAACTCCAGCGACTCACCTAATCGTTGATTTACTACGGTAGATCTTTAAAGCCCTCTGTGGGTTTCCGATTTAGGAACGGCCTTGGTAAGGATTAGAGAGAGTTTTCACACTATGCTGTTAACAATCTCGAAGTCCGAACCTGTAAGTACCGGACGTTTTATTGCTAACTGTCGTATGCAGGAACACCTGGCGGTTGTAGCTGATTGCTGTTGCAGCTGATTGCGATTGTAGCTGATTGCAGAAAAGATGCCAATCCATCACCACATGCTCACACTTCACCATCATCATATTCAAGGAAGTCATGATAAACTAAAAGACCTTCAACATTGCTTCCGCAAACTCTGATGCTGACAATCATGACCCAGAATAGTGTGAGCATGTCGGTTCAAAGTGTACAACATCACATGGAAACATTCTGCTAAAAGATAACTTGAAGACATACGTTGGATGATGACATCAAAGAATCACCAAAGATCATCCAAGACAGAAGAACAGTCATCTAAAGTTCGCTGCTGAATGTACAAAGATCAACGACATTGAAGAATCAAAGACTACGAGCTATGAAGTCAAATTCATATGAAAGAATGCTAGAATTCAAAATATTATTTCCGAGGTGACCTCCCTTAGGGGGAGATTGTTAGGAATATAAATATTCATGTGAAGACTCGGTCACCCCGAGTATCTATTTAGCATTAAGTTAGCTCGTAGGCTTATTAATATTAGTTTAGTTTTAGTAATACTAGTTTAGTTATACTAGTATTTGTGGAGTTGGGTCGGGTCTTTACCCACTGTCAGCTCACTCCACAGCCCACTCGGGGCACCATATCTTGTAACTATAAATACCCCTTCCCACACTTGGGAAGGGTTGGAGCTCTTAATCATTCAACACATATTTTCTTTCATTCTCTCTCTAGAACTCCCACTCTCTTATCTCTCTCTCTCTCTAGAATTCATCTAACATCAAATCCAAGTATGCATATGTTACAAGATTGTTTGAAAGATCTTAAAATAAGGTTTTCCTGGTGGTGTATATGTTAGTGGTAGAAAAATCAATAAATGAGTCCTATGATTGACTTTACTTTCACCATTGCGTTTTCTTTAATTTGTGATTACATCAATGATTTTACAATTCTAAAGTATGATTGTATGAATCAATGTTAAATTTAGGGATAGGAAGGTACTCATCACACAATGTGGAGTGAAATTGCAAACAGTAACAGACACATATGAACGTGGGTATGTAACATAAATAAAGCTTAGTAGTGTAAGAAATATTTTGATCCATAGCATATAAATAAAACTCAGTAGATGATAGCATGCACTATTGTGAATTGAAGGATATTTGGGTGTATGATGTGAGGAAGTGAAAAAATGATGTTTTTATAATACACAATGAAGTACACGTGGTTATTAAAGTCACGTTACATGAGCTTCAACATTCTTTTGATTGTCATATAATGCAATGCATTCAATGTCTGATTTGAGTCTGCAAGTTCGGGTATGGGCTTGTAGTTCTAATACGGGGTGTTTGTTGTTTGTTGGGTGAACTGAGTTTTTCCATCCCTCTTATGGTTTAGTTTAGCTTTGGGGTTGAGGTTGGTTGGCCTTTGAACTATTTCACCTCTTTGTTTTTCGGCTTCAAAGAGACAATTATGTGGAATATTGGTTCATATCTTTTATGTTATTTATTAATGATTTTGGAAAGAAAATGATGTCAAATGTAGCTTTCTTGATGGTGAAATAGTGTCCTTGCAATAATCTTTGTTCTAAAGAAAAATAAAGGCGATGATAAGAGAATGAACGAAACAAATATGCCTCTAAAAGCTCTTTCCCAAAAGGCGAAAAAGGATCTCAGTGAAAATGCGGTGATTTGATGCTTTTTCAGGTAACTATTGACGCCTCATTATGTTACATCAGTTTTATATTCTTTATTCATTGTTATCTCTTATCTATGGAACTCAAACTGCCCGAGGTCACATAGCCATCTTTTTTGTAGGTATAAGCACAATCACCTGAGCCATTACAACACCTCTAGATGTAATAAAGACTAAATTGATGGTCCAGGTACAATAAATAAGTTTAACTATTCACCAACTACATATCAGAGTTTTTTTTTTTTTTCTTTTTTTTTCTTTTTTTTTTTTTCACCAACTCGGTATATTGCCAATATGATGAGAGGGATATTAAGCGCAAGGGGCAGGACAATCACTTTTCTAAATATTTATTAAATTGAGTGCAACCGTGCATGTATAAGATTCTGGAGTGCGAAGATGATTTTTTTTCTTTACATTTTTCCTTTTCAATCTTGGTATATTGCATATACGCTCGACGTATAAGATAATAATATCGTTATAACATAGAAGCCTTATGCCCACTAGCGTATGATAAAAAATACAATAGGCAATTTATACTGTCATATCTTAACATTCTTTATAATGGGACATATTGTACATGAGTTGAACAAAGATATATATGTTAAACCCAACACAACCTGTATTAACCTGTACCACCACAAAACCTGTTATCAACACCAATGTTGATCCGTTTCAAAAATATCATTTTGACCCATACCTGATGTACCCATATGACACGCCACGCGTTAACTCACCCTATTTTCATCCCAAGATTTATTTATGAATGTCTTTTGTGCGGATTAAAAGGTTTATTTGGATAAAAAAACCAAGAGAGTGTCTAAGATGATTTCTAAATTGTGGTTATAGTAAGTTGTTTGTTACATTTTTTTTTTAATTTTTGTATTTAAGTTTATTTGGTTTGAATATGTGCACCTATTTTGATTAAAATTCAAAATGTTGAGTGTTATGATTCATTTGTTGTATTATAAATTGAAGGGGGTCTATTTTCACCATGTAGAATCATGACACTCGAGAGACCATGGACTTAAAATATGTTTTTCTTTGGAAACAAATGCTTGAAATTTCTTTGGAAACAAATGCTTGAAATCAGAAATTGAAGGGATGTATTTTTTAGGCTGATTAGTTTGTTTAGCAAAACTAAGGTGATCTTAGTGTATGAATGAGCTTATAAATTTATTTATGGGGGTTTTGAGAAGCTAATAATCATCATAAGTTACTTTTTATATTTCTAAACATTCGTTTGTACATGGCTAAATTTGTAGATTAAGGATTGCATCGTGTAAATAGTGTCTTGGCTAATACTATTGTATCAAAGAAGATTTGTCAATTTCGGTAGCTATTGATGTTAATGTGTTAACTATATGGGGCTGTTTGAATGTGAAACAAAAATTATCCATGTTTAATGTGACGGCATACACAAGTTATGAAAATTCGGTCTATTGCTTGAAAACTTTTTTTAGAATGAGACAATGAGCGCAAAGGACATCTTTTTGTTGAAAGTGATATAAATGAAAGACTATATGTATAGCATATATAATGGCATACCAATATTTTCAATTGGGCTAAACTCAAGGTAAACTCATTGTGCATAATTTTAAACAACAATCTCATTCTTATCTTAGTACTTTTAACTTTGTTTTTTAAGATGGCTTTTTCATGATTTTGAAATGCACATTTATGCAATAGTACAACGTGGATCACCTGTGATTGCAGCATCGACACTGGACTCATTGCTTGATCTCATGGTAGATGGTTTCTGTAGTTCACTCATTGCTCAATGAAATGCCCTATTGGAAAATTTAGAGTACAACCTGTTGGAATTATCATTTTTTGCAGCAATTGCGGCCACTATTGGTATGTTCTTGATTCCTATAATTTTAAAGTTAAAAGGTTATATGCGTAATCTTATCCCTTATATCACACATATGCAGGGTTTCAAGTACTAATAAAGGGGTCAAGCTATTCATCAAGACTTCACCATCTGAAAAGATGAGTGAACTTTTAGTTTATATTGTTGTATGCATCATACTGGCTGCTACCGGAGTTGAACTTATACTCCGTACTTTGGATATATTGTAGAAGCTCGGGTAACAAAATTATTCCGCTTATGTGAACATGCCATTTATTATTTATCTTGGATCTTTATATACAAATCCTAAATGGAAATATATGAAGTAAATTACAAGATTAACCCTTTGTGCGCTGACTTAACTCTCCGATATGTGACTACCAGGACCGTTATTTTGATGTTGTGAAAATGTGATTGATTTAGCTGTCGCGGAACTTGGTGATGAGTTCTACCGGTGGACATTCAAAGCAATTGGTTATCCATCTATAATGGAGAATGTAGGTACTCTATATTCTCACTTATATTTGCCACCATTCTCTTAAATTACAATGAATGTAGATTAAAAATTGTGTGACGATTAATTATGATGAAATGGGGTTATATTCGCACCCAAAAGTAATAGCTTTCTAAAAAGCTCAATTATGACAATAGGAAAATTGGCAATTGTAGGCTTAATTGATTTTGGAAAGGATAAAAACTGCAACTTCTTTGGATTGACCTTGAACATTTTCATTAAGATGACAAGTGTCGTTGGGAGGACTAGACTCATAATGATTGACAATGATCATCTCAAAAACATATGCCATATTGTGAAATAAGCAAGATCTAGCTCTTACTGCATATAAAAAACAACTTATCTCTAGGTGTTTGGATATTCAAAGCTGATAAGTCATAACTTCGGGTAATGCTAAAATGTTTTATCGTTTCGGTTAAAGGTTTGACTATTAGTTGAACATTTAAAATACCATCTCCTAACAATGAACATATAGAGAATTTTCTGTTATGATTATTGTGTAGTGATGGGGACAAAAAAAGGCCCATCAAATAGTCTTTGTTCAAAAACCCCCTATTTGAACTTTTCTGTCCAAGCAACCTCAGTACAGAATTTTCTGCAGAATTTGAGGTGGTTTTTTACAGGTAATGATTTTTATATACCATCATATCACTTATAATTAAGATTCCTGAAATAGACCATATCCTTTCACTACTTATTATCTGTTTCTTTTCGTGTTCTTTCAGATTAAACTTTGTTTGTTTGGGTTATTCTTTTTTTTTTTTTTTTTTTTTTTTTTTTTTTTTTAATACCAAATATGATGTTTTTTGTGTTTCTAACTGAAGGTTCGTGGCTCACATGGTTATAAGTTGTAAGTCATTCTTGAAAATGTTATGCGGTATTTCTAACTGGTAATATGTAACGTTAACCCACTCACATTAATTACTCAAGCATGTGTGTTTTACATTAACAAGTTGGTAATTTACACTAACTGGATTATCACATTTCCCCAATTTGGTATTTTGCAGGTTTATAACTCAGGTGAGTAGGGAAATGGGTAAAAATAGAGCAAGATATTATGAACCATGAACTATTGATTTTGTGTAAGAAGAGTGCCTAGGCTTTAACAAGATTTCGTGAATGAGCCAAGGAGTTTTGCTTTTGGTGGAAGAGTGCTTGGTCATCGACTTTGTAGGGGAACATCGTTGTGGTCGTACTTAAGATCAAATGGATTGAAAATCTAGGTTGTTCCCTCAGAAGTGGACATGAATAGCATGCTTTGAAAATACCGGCATCAACGTCGATTATTGAAAATACTAACTCAATTCTTTTCATATATATATATGCATTTCCTTATACTTACGTTGTTATATAAGCTCGGCATACCATTTTATCAATTCAAAACTTCATACAAGTTAAACTCCCACTGCTAATCATAATATGATGGTTACAAATACAAAATGTATAACCATACGTTTTCAAATAACTTAAACTCTCTGTTTCGTATCCGGTGTGACACAGTGCATTAGTTTTCACAACTATTGATAATGTTTCTTCATCAGTAACAGCAGAACCGTCTTCGTCAAACAACATCAAGTAATAACACATCTTTCTTATTGGGGCAATTTCATATCTCCCCTCCTTTTAGTTAGAAATTTCATATATACTTAAACATGCATTAAAAACATTGTACATTATACATTCAATACTTATACTTTGGGTATATATAAAATTAATCATGAAAGTATGGTGATATATGAAATTACTCCTTTCTTATTTGTGTGACAACAAACATTTGACCCAAATTCAATTCAAACAATTATAAACCAAACTATATTAAAATAATTATAAAAAAATATATATGAACCATTACTACATTCGTAAAAAATAATTATAAACCAAATTAAGAAACATAATTATAACAAAAATTAAACTATTTGTTTTTTAATAAATAAAAATACATTATCAAAAAATTTAGAAAAAACCCCGTGCGTGCACGGGTTTTATAACTAGTTATGTTATTATAAGATTTCAGTAATTCAGTTTTAGTTTGCATATCAAAAAGAAATTATATGAGTCGTTGTTATGTGTACAATGTCGTATATTAATTTACATATCAAAGAAACTCATGTTTCATTTTTATATTGATAATCCCGTGCATATACGTATTTTTTCATATCCAATAATAGAATTTATGTTTAGCCGTATTTAATTTTTTTAACCCGTGTACGCACAGGTCACTAAACACGGATTGTAGAATAAATTAGTTTTCAATTACATAAATCGCCGATATATGTAGTTGTGTACAATTTCATGAAGTAACCCGTGCTTTCATTTAGATATTTATAATCCCGTGCATATACATTAAATCTGTTAATTATAATAATATTTATAAATAACAATAATAATAAACAGTATTTAAAAATAATAAATAAATAAATCTAGGAAGTATTTGTTAAATTTATAGGTTATTAAGAATTATGAAAACTAAGAAATTTAAATTTAAGTCCATAAAAATATATTTAAGATTAGATTATTTTATAAAGTTTAGACATTTATATAAATTATATTAGACGATCATAAGATAAAGATATTCTAAATTCCCATAAAGTCTTATAAATTACCTTTTTTAAGTTTTTTTTCTCCCCGCTATTTGACCTATTTTTTATAGTTTTTTTTATCCTACAGCTGAATAAATTATTGTAATGTTGACCATATTATCTTAATTTTGACTTTTATTTAACAATCGGCTCGATTTCTAAATCCTACTCTGTTTTGGTAAATCAAAAACCAATTTGTTAATTTTAGGTTTTCCATTATATTATATAAATCATTGCTTGAAAATTAGTTTTTTTTTTTTTTTTTTTTTTCTTTTTCCCTAAATCGATCACTCTGTAAAAATATATCTCTTGTTCTTCTTAAAAGAGTTAGTTTGTGACAAAATATTGTTAATAAAGGTTTGGTTTAGCATTAAAAAAAAAAAAAAAGTTGAATCCATCATCATAATGAGAATAAAAATATCTTTCATTTGAGATCACACATAACATATTGCAATGAACCTTTTTATGTGAGGTTAGGGTTTATGTTTAGGTTGCGTGAATTTTAGTTATAAAAAATCTAAGACGCAGACTTACCCGCTGAAGGATGATATTGTTAAAAGAGAAACATAATGTAAAAATTCAATACCTATAAAAAAGATTTTGAAAAAGAAGTTTATTAAAAGTATATGTTGTGGAATTAATTTTATGCTCGTTATAATGATATGATTATTTATTTTGATCGCCTAACCGTTTTTTTTTTTTTTTTTTTTTTTTTTTTTTTTTTTTTTTTTTTTTTTTGTAGATTTTTTTATATAAAAAGAGGCTGGATGTGGGTTTTTATTTTGAGAAAGTATTTATTTTGATCAAGTTACTACAAGAGCTTTTTTTTTTTTTTTTTTTTCAAACAATTACTTTATTGAAAACAAAGTATTTCCTTCAAAGACTTGAACATGCTTAAGTCACTGGGAGCAAAAATTCATGATGCTCAGTGCAGAAAAAAATTTAAATGACTTATTTGAATAGAAAAAATTTACTTCAAGCATGCATCGGAGATGCGCTAAGTCATTAGTCTGCAACATACACATGTACTGTCAGGGGCAGAGGGAGGGGTGACTATCGGGTGCTAGGCCCCCTCCAATAAGCCCCGTTTACTTGTACAAAATAGCCCAAATTGTCCACAAAGATTAATAATATATGCATAGTGAGCCCCTCCTATTCTCACTTGATAGTCTTGCTTACCATAACAATTTGTCAATTTTCAATACCAAATGCTTTGGATACTTCTGATGATTTCATCATCTTTCGCGTTTTAGATTGATATTGGACGATCACATATATCGTTTTTTAGCTTTTGTTATCAACTTTTTCAAAGTAGATACACGTTTGGTTTAGAATATTCTTTATTTCTTAAACATATACTAAACTAAAGGTTCACATTAAATTTGTAAGTCGATGTATTTCTGGATATATGGTAAAGTTAAGGGAACTAACATCCAAATAGAACTGAATCTTGTATCGATATTCAGCTATTCTGTGTTTATGCCCGGACTAATTATGCGATACTAGCGGCTTGGTTCATGACACACCATATTACTACTTAGGTTGTCACAACATTTTGAATGTTTTTTTCAGTAGATCTTGTGTGTTTGTTAAAATATAAGTTGTTCTATTTCAAAGATATTTTGTATTTTGCGAATTATCATATACCGTTACATTGTTCGGTTTATATCGTCACTATTTTATAATGAAGTTTGCCCGCTTAACCTCAAATCCTGGCTCCGACAGTGCTGTATCATGAACTAACAAGAGATGAACTACAAGCAAAAATTAGTAGTCACTCTTCGTTTTAAAATTTTGTTCTGAATTAGAATGAATTATCATACCAGCGAACAAATCAATTAGTGTCATTTTTCTCACGCTTTCTCTTTTGCAAGAGATAACATTTACTTTTATAACTGTACGTACAAACGACGGTAAGTGCAATAATCTATTCCTTTAATATTTTTGAATCTAACATACTACTCCGTATTACTTTGTTTTGAAATTTGCAAGGTTTTTTTATGTTATGCATATAGTATGTATCAGTATGTTGTATTTGCTACATTTTGTTTTTCTTACAGAAATTTCACTTTTGTGTAATATAGCATGTGTTATTGATGTACATCAAACATAAAATGGAACTAAGAACCAATATTTCGGTAATGAACCCAAAATGAAACCAAAACCCATCTTATCTTTTGGAATATCCTAATGGTAACTTATGTTGTGTAAGAAATTTCTCAATCAAATAGTTATGGGTTCAAGTTATGTTTTAGACATGTGAGATGGATTTGTGGGGTATATATTTTGAAATAGATAGTTGCTGTTAAAAAAAATAATAATAAATAAAAATAATAATAATAATAATAATAATAATAATAATAATAATAATAAAAGAACGGAACCTAATTAACCCGTGGTTATGCATGCGGTTATTTAACTTTAAAACAGATTCAAACTCTCCATGTGGTTATTTAACTTTAAATGTTTGTTAAAAGTTGATCTAGTTAAGAGCAAATGTGAAGAAACAAATATGAGTTTAAATGCACAAAGGGAATGAGGAACACAGCTTGGCCCAAGACCGATAGAAGTCATACAACCACTAACCAGGATATGAGCTGAATTATTACTGTAACGAGAATGGCGACGGGCCGCCGCGTTGCGGGCGGGCCTTTTTTTTTTTTTTTTTTTTTTTTTTTTCTGGCTGGGCTGAGCGGGTTTTTTTTTGCCGTTCTCGAAAAGTTAACAATCATCAAATATAATACAAACAGGCCCTAAAACTAAAAAAAGATTCAGTGATCATAAAGTATACAAATGGTTCAAGATATACTGTTGTAAAAAGTAAACAATACTTGTACATAAATAAGCATAAGCTTAAATACAACATCATCCATACATTGAAGTTTAGTTACACACAGAAAGACGCTTGAAAGTGCATTTTTTTCAACACACTTGTAAAAACAGCATTGACAGAAAGAACCGTTCGTACCTGATTTGCAGCATCACGCTTTTGGCTCAAACGCTTTGTGGCCGTTTCTGAAATGGCCGGAGCTGAAACACAGGGCTCTGGCAGCATTTCTCTTCGTTCCTGTCAGCCTGAGGTGTTTTTTTAAACACATATGAGGATTTAAACCTTTTTTAGTAAGTTAAGAAGTCAACGGTGGAAAAAACTTTGGTTTTGCATCTTAAATAAATGCATAATTATAAAGTCTACACTGATCGTTCGGTTACAAAAGATTAGTTGCTGTTTGGTGTGAGATATATAGTGCAACCGCTTTATTTCTTTAGTAAAAGGAGAATATATTAAGTGATGATACAAAGTTAGAAGAAACAATAGGACACAGAGTGAGCTTAAAAAACAGGTTCCAAACACTCTTTTAACTACGTTATAAGGGTTATGAATTATCACCTGTAATTTGGGATAGGATGTGGCTCGTGCTCTATCTGTCTTGGTACTGGACTGTGGTCTACCGTGCGGGAGATCGAGGCCTTTTATTTTTGTTGGTGTCATCGTTTGAACCAAGCTTGTTGGAACAGGACTGATATATGGCTCAATCTCCCACAGAGAAACCCTTTTTTATCTCACTATAGATGTGGGATCATCCAACTGGACCTGAAATTAACGGCAGAAAAAAGTAGATTATATTCAAGTCAAAGGAGAAGTCTCAGACTAAAATAATTATAGATTTAACAGATGTTTTATGTTGTATGTTAACGTTCGTGTTCTGTTTCTAAAGACAATCACCTAAGAGCATCAAAAAGTAACTTATTATCTATTGGAAATATAAGGATTTATTGTTTCGAGCAGCAAGGCACTCAGCGCTAGAATCTACCCGACCATGTGGGAAACACCCGTAAGAACTGAATTTTGGCAGGACAGAGAAATACCTCATAAAATGACCCTGCGTACAGTAGCAAGATTATGTAATTGTGCTGAAAAAACTTTAGCAATAGAAAACCATCGATCAATTTGATTATAGCAACAAATCGTAAAGTTTGAACATTCTGAAATAAAGATTTAAGATATATACCTGCATAAATTCCTATGTGGTTCTCTCCACACCTATAACAAAACTGATGATCACACTTGCAATGAAATGGTAACCGTCTTCATTGAGCTGAAAAAGATCACATTTTCAATAAAACTTTTAGTAACGGCTTAATACTCAAACTATCGCGTTCTCTACAGGAAAAAAAAAAAGGTACCGCGGTCTCTAGAAGATTTCAGTAAGTCTTTAATATCAAGTACACCATTTCTGAAACGGCTGGCAGTCGACATCAGTATTCTATCCTTGGGTTTACGCGAGTCTGATGCTCGTTTGCTACGGTTTCCACGATTCCCTTCAACTTGTCCAAGTATCATATTCTAAAAAAAATCATTGGCAAATTTCTACTTATATCATCTAAAGTGCACAAAGGATTTTAAGAAAAAGTTAACAACCTCTTGTGATGTCTTTTGATCCCGTTCTTTCTCTTTTTTTCATTCTTACTCGTGTAATGCTTAAAGGCAATTTCTGCTTCTTGGGAGCCTTTGACAGCAACGTTGTTGTAGCAATAAAAAATCAATTAAAAAGAACTCGGTTCATGGAACATTAGAACAAATAGTTGAAGACGCGTGTGTACAAAAAGACTTAACACACGGTATAATGAGCTCACCTTTCCACCAAGCGAATGTACTTTCCGACTTTCCATAGCCTACTTTTCTTTCCATATCATATGCGGATGTCCTGGATATGTAAATGACAACAATTAAATCACAATAATTTCATACAATGAATATGCACATATATCTGTTATTTATTAAATCAACAGAAATTGAGCCTAAATGTTAAGACCAACATGGTGAAAGAGATCATGCTTCAGAAGTTACAGGTGCCATAAACTAAAATTTTAAGTGTCATTTTAATCAATGTTTTCCTTTACCATCAATTCGACCTATAAAGGTAAGTGGTACTCACAACATGTTTATTATCAGATTCTGCACAGCAGCTCACTATATTGTGATGATGGGGCTTCCGGTTACTCTCATTAATTGTTTGACCATATAATTTTCAAAATTTAAGTTCTATATCGTCTCTGCTAATGAAGTCACTTTATCTTATTCTGCTGTTACAAACAAAACAAAAAAACTGTACAACACTATACACTTATTTCTCATATTGCTTTCCTATTTGGTCTCTCCATTTCCATCTAGGGACTAAAAGAAGACATCCAGAAAATCAGAGAAAAAAACCCAAACTTCAATCAAATATCAATTACCTTAAACTTTATTAATGTCTATTGTTTTTTTTCGTCATATTTGCGTTTTAAAATAACATTAATACCAAAAACAATAATACTAAAAAAATAATAACAAAAATAATAATAGCAATAACATCATTACCCTAGCAGTAGCTCGAGAGATGAATCTCCAATTTTTGAACTTCACCATCTTCGCTGTCAACTTTAATTGCTTTAATCGTACAGTTGGCGACATCTTGCTGTGTGTGAACAAAAATGAGTGTAAATAAACATACAAAACAGGTATGACGCTATAACGATGTCAATGTCTTAAGCTACGACGTTAGCATCATCAAATTCTATAAAAATATCTTTAACCACATATGTTGTGTTATAACAATAAACATAAAATAAAAACTATTAAGATTTCATTTACAGATATGGTTGATGTCTGATATTACTAAAAATATCTTGCTGTCAACAATGTGGGAACTTCTACTATACTTTACAAAAAAAACAGCCTATCATTATCTAGTACTAATAAATTTCAAGTAAAATTGACTTCTTTTTAAACCTGTTGAAAAATGATTTTATCTCTAACCCTTTGGATCATACAACTTCGTCATTAGCTAATATTACCCACGACTACACTACAGCTTTTAAGTGTTGTAACGACAGAGAAATCCAAGAACCTACTAAGATAATTGGATAGGACCTCTTCTCCCTTATCCTAGACTAACTTAATATGAAAACAGCGTCTACTAACTGGCGTGTCATGCTTCTCAGCCTAATCCTTATACTTCTTCTTATGCATAGTAAAACCCGCTACTACAACGGCTTAACATCTAACAAATCTGAAACAATTCCCAAACCTTTCCCCTTCCCATCTAACTCCTGATAAAAAGTAACTCTCGTTCTTGAACAGCGTACTAATCAAAGTAAAATCAGATACCCAACACGCTATTTTGACAAAAAGGAAAAAGAAAGAGGTTAGATGCTCACTCTTTTGACGGAATCAGGAGTACATAGGTGCATACCTTTTGCAATCCAAGCATTTTTTTTGCGTAAACTGTATCATTGCACTCCTGTATTAGGAAACCTACGAATTTTCAGCAACTGAATACTTTACAACGGGCGGGTAAGTCAAAAAGGACACATAAATGTGGTAGCAATATCACCTTCCTCCGACTCCTTTGCCAAAATGTGGTAGCAATATCAGGTTCCCTATAGGATAAACTGATACATAGTGAACAATAAAATAAGAACTATGCATACAAACTACAATAAATCATCAACCAAATTATAATTAAATAGATTTAGATAGAGAACAAAGCATAATATCTCTAAATTTAAATAGATAACAAACCAACCCCATAAGCAGCCATAAGCTCAACAAACCAACCCCGCAAGCCAAAAATAAGCCAATCCAAACACCCCCTAACAAAACAACAAAGTTAATCAGGCATCCCAAAAACCCCTAAAATATAAATAAATAAATAAACACAAAATTAACAAAGAACCTAAATTAAAACATAACCCTAATTTTACCTACATCCCCCATGATCCTAACTCAAACCACATCGTCAGGCGCAAAAAATAGCCGGCAAAAACCTAGGCAGCCACATACTCAACCGAAGAATTCACCAGCAAAAAACCAATCGAACCACAAAACCTGTTTAGTGACAGAGCAAGATATCAGCTGGGAAAAACAGCCGCAAAAAAAAAAAAAAAAAAAAAAAAAAAAAAAAAAAAAAAAAAAAAAAAAAAAAGAAAAACGTGTTTAGAGAGACAGCAAGAGAGCGCATATCGTATTCTTCTTCCTGATCTTCTTGAACCGATCATTTGTGGGTATGTGTGTGTTTGTGTTTGTGTTTTGTGGACTAGATGTGGATTCGGTTTGGTAATATTCAAGATGTGTGTGAAGCCGACAACAGATCTTGTGAGGACTGGATGTGGATTCGGTTTGGTAGATTAATGAAGATGAATTTGGAAGGTTCGGGATTATTAGCTATGCATACACGGACTAAAAGAAACGGAAGGAAAAAAGTGGGAGCCCAAAACGCAGCCATCAGCCCAGCACTGTAGTTTTTAATTAACGCTGCATTATATATAGAAGACCTAGGGTCATTGTATTGTTACCTCTTGTGCACATACTATACTCAAAGTCTTTCTCTCCTCTCCTTGTGTTAAAACCGATCGGCCAAACCCTTCTTTTGGGTCGATCCACTTTTGTTTTTCATAAACAAATTGTTTTGTGTTCTAAAACTAGCATTGCTTCAATTTGTTATAGTATGTGTATACAAGAACGTGATTCAAACACATTATTGTTTGAATCTTGGATTGAATTACAAAACGGTAAAGGGTAATTCTTATAATCCATTTAAACCCTAATTAGGGTTCATTGATTGAAGAATTGCTTGGAATTGATTGTTATTTTGCTAGAATCAAAAGGTACGCATACTTTTATGTTTGGTTAGTTATTTACATGTTATATGATTCTATACGCTTTCGTATGTGTACTTGATGTTTATTTTTTATAGAAAAAATTACACGTTTGGTCCCTGTGGTTTGCTCAGATTTCATGTTTAGTCCCTAAGTCGTTTTAATTACACCAGAGATACCTATTTTTGAAACCTTGCACTCATTTAGTCCCTATTTTGGATGGGTCGTTAGTTTGACCGTTAAGTGTTTAAATAATATTTGCCAGTTAGTCCCTTCGTTAATACTTTTTGCACCGTTAATCCTCATTTTCTAAAATGAATTAAAAAGGGCAGCATGGCTCGAAATCGGGTCTTGTAGCCCAAAAACCTACGCCGCAACCACAGGACTAAGCGTCCAGTGGTGTAATTATATCAAAATAAATCATATTTAACCTTTTATTGGCTCAAACTCGTTTTTATCCGTTTTCGTCTGTTTTATACGTTTTCGCCGTTTTCGACTGTTTTTATACGTTTTCGACCTATGGTTATATGAATATTTCCTTGGGTATTTTATTTCCTTGAAAAATTGTATTATCGAAAATACTAATATTTGAACTTTTTTATCTGTAGAAATGGCTCAAAACGATAACACTACTTTGGGTTCGGCGTTCAAAACTTTCTTTGAGCGAGAAAAATTGACTGGCTCACAAAATTTCAGTGACTGGTTTCGTTCACTCAGGATTGTCTTGCGAGTGGCTGAGAAACTAGAATATTTGTATAAGCCTTGTCCTGCTGAACCTGCTGCAACTGCACCTGATGCAGAAAAAGCAGAGTGAAAAGTTGAATACAAGAAACATAAAGATGTGGCTTGCTTGATGTTGGGAGCAATGACACATGCTCAACGAACTCAGACGTATGTATGAGAAGCCACAAGTTGTTGAAGTTTATGATTTGATCGATGCTCTTCATAGCTGTAAGCAGGCAGAAGGTAAACCTGTAAGTGCACAAGTGTTGGAAATGAAGGGTTACATGGACCAACTACAAGCACTTGGAAAAATCTATGAACAGGATCTTGCTATTAACTTAATCAATAGATATTGTAATACCTCGTAAAAATCCCATGTCATTAATAATGTTAATCACCGAATAATACCAATTTATGTTAAATAACCTTTTGTGCGGTCTATATTTTTTTTTACATATATATATATATATGGCAAAACTCACGTTCCATTTTTACTGGAACCGCACGCGTTCCGACACCATGATAGTATGGCATATGTCTAATAATTTAAAACCAAGAACCAACAGAAAGTCATGGTATATTAGAAAAATATTTATGAACCCGGGGATAAACTTTAAAAAAATATATATATATCTGACGACCCTAAAATATAGACTCTCGGATTAGAAACATTTCAGGACGGATCCAGACTTGTTACTGTTCAGCGGGACACGGGCTACAGTTAATACACTAATAATACTAATAATATTAATAATTCCCTACCTACACCTATAACGCCACATACTTTTCTTTTTCCCTCTTCCTGGTTATGTTGACATCTCCCTTTCCCCACCTAAAATATGGCGCCTCCCTTTTTGGTGAAAGATCAGTTTATGCCATCTCCATCATCTAGCGGGTCAAACAAGAATATAGAGGAGAGATCGATCTATCACCATCCCCAAACCCTGCCATGTTCACGAGTCTAGGAATCCACCCAAGTCAACCATAGGATAACTCAATTGAGGTAGAAAGAACACCCATTTGGAAACCCCTCTTTCCCATATCCGGAAAGTAACTATGGAGCTATTCTCCATATCCATCTTTTTAAGCTAATGTTCCAAGGGAGATCGAACCACATCCCAACAAGAGTTCCGAAAAAAAAAGTTTAACTCACTCGAGGAAGAACAAGGATTTGTGGAGCTTGTGGTTCAATTTGGAACGATTGAGTTGTGCAGATTGGGTTTCATACGAGTTCATCACCTCTCAACGATCACTGTAAGATTTAGCTTATATTCGGATTTAGTTTTAAATCTTTCAATTCCATTTATGTTAAGTGCTTTTAGAGCAAATAAAAGATTAAAATAGGTATCGATGGATTAGGTTTCGGTTTGATTAAATTACCAGAATTGATGATTTATTTTTAAGAGTAATTTGTGGGATTAGTATATTTGAGTTGTTGTCGTTGGTGTGGTTAATTTTAAAGAAAAACTAATAACAATGTTAATCTTGGCTCGTTCTAATGATATTTGGTCTCGTGTTGTTACTTTTGATTCGTACAAACATTCGAGTTCGATTTGTTGTTATGAATAGATTCGAGTCAAGTATAGGTTTAGCTTGGTCACGATCTTGTGATGTTACTGAGTTGTGGTTGTCGAATGAGATCACCAAGATTGAGTCGTACTCAATATTGGTGGACCTCTTCTAGATGATACTCGAATGGAGATATAGGGTCTTGACTACCCTAAGAATTCGAGTCGTCTTGGTGCTAACTTGTGGCAAAATCCACCCCGTTGGGTGTCCCATTGATCGGTTATATGAGCCTCCAAAAGGCTCCTCGTTGTATTTCTAGTACTCGACGATCTTGTGAGTCTTGTATTACACTCACAAAACCATGTCATTATAACCAAAAATCCCTACAAACTATCTTATTTTCGAACCTCAAAACCCACTCCTAACCTGCGTTAAGATGGGGTATAAGTCACAACTAATATACATTTTTCTTGGTGTTAATATAAGGGGTCATGAGGTAAACGATTTTTGTTAATAAGTCAAAGTGTGAAATACAATAATTTTTGTTTTGTTCCTCCTGTGCTTTGCGTCAACAGACTCACCAAAAGTCCCTTTAGTTTCTTTTGTGATTTAATTGTTGAGTAAATTCTTTGCCTTTTTTTTAGTACAAGACTTGTGGGGATAGACAGTAGTACACAAACCTTTTGTTCTCCGTTGGTCCTTCGGTCAATATACCAACAGTAGGCAACCCAAGTGTAAACTCATTTCTTGTGTAATACTCGTTGAATAGCTACGTTAATGGGCGAGTTATTTTTCTTTTTGCTCCCTTTGTTCCTACTGCCACATTTCGAAATGTAGAAAACACAAGTATAAATTGTTACCTTTTGTTTCTATGGCTTGTGGCTAGTCCAAGCAAACTCTTAGTTGGGCCACAGCCCACCAAGCAAACCCACTTGTGAATCTTTTCTTTGTACACGGTTTAACCCGCAAACCAAATGAATGAAAGGCTGTTTTTAGCCCATTCGAACCTGTGGGTCACAGCCCACTTGTGACACAAATTGGTGTACGTTACTCGTTCCGTAAAATTATGCCATCGTCACTACACGTCAAAACACGACAACTCTATATTTTTAAAATTCCATGAGTTACTTAAATTAATAACACTACTCGACATATTAATACATATCACTATAAAAATTTGTCAACGCCATAGGTACATGCACATAAACTTGACTTGTACATTTCGTATTCAAAATATAAGTTATTTTCACAAATAGAGAAAATGAGAAAAGCCATTGTCTATATATATATATATATATATATGTCGCGATTATAAAGAATTCAAACTCACTCCGTTAACTTAACAATATATATACTTGAAAATCTACATGTTTTATCAACGCTATTAATAAATTTAAAAGCTATGAAATGGTTTTCAAATTCTTTTCGTAAACCTTACAATCTATTAACACAAGTTTATTTTCAAACCATACCGTTATAATAAATGACTCATATATATGTATACACACACACACACACATAACTTTTATTTTATTTCTCAGAACCACACGCACCATGTAAAGATCATATATACACGATTATAACATTCTCCGGCATGTCACCAAAGTCGTACCATTATTCGTCTCTTCCGTAATCGTTAGTCATTCTCAAGCTAGGGATTTTCGTTCTGGTAATTCGTGCGTAATCTCAATGAGCCAATAATTTTTATAACTCAGAAAAGACTTTTAAACTTAAATGCTGCCACACCAGCAACAATAACAAAAAAGTTTTGAAAACTTTTTAAACTTATCGAGTCTTAAATCAGAACTGCAAACTAAATTATGCCATACTAATCTAGGTCACGCGTCGGAACTACCACCTACCATTTGACTCTATTGCATTTCAGACCACTACTACACTGAGGTGAGTTCATAGTCCCACTTTTTACTATGTTTTTAAACCCGTGGGGAGATACATGCTACTACTTTTTATGATCACAATTGCTTGAAAACTATATGTCTATCTAAATGTGTTATTGCCTAAGTACAACTATTATTATATCGATTACTGTCGATACTATCAACTACTGTTGACACGATTATTATATCGATTACTGTCGATACTATCAATTACTGTTGATGCTACTGTTATATCGAATTATGTCAATACTACCAATTACTGTTGGTACACTGTTAACACTTTGGTTTCATTAGCTTAGTGCAATAATAACTACTTTCGATTTATGGGTGTAACAACGGAACCCATTACCTCTTAAACTTGAAATCTTGTGATCAATTATTTTACTACTAAACACTATGGATTCACTCAACCTTTGTGTTGACTCTTTTAAGCATGTTTTATCTCAGGTAACTAAGGAATCTCAAGGCACGGAGTTGGCAAGGGCATTGGAAACCTACCCCTTTTTATTTCAAATAATTATATCATTAATTCTTTTCAAACTTATCATCACTTTTGTGAAAAGCTATCCCTTTTGGAAAACATTATGTAATGTCGAATATTGAGCTTTCATTGAATGATATAAATTCTACTTTTTAACAATTATCTATGCTTACGACTGTGATCTAATTGGTAATACCCCGTTTAAGTCTTCCGCTGCTATCTAAATTTTTAACGGGGTGTTACAGATTGGCATCAGAGCCTAGGTTATAGAGAACCAAGTGATTTTCAAAACACTGGACTATAACCACGATTTCTAAAAGGACCATTTTAAACCTTACCACCTTATGCCCTCCGTGCCAACACCTTGCTAACGCTTGCATTGAGATTTGCTTGGCAGATTATGCATCACTCATGAACTTTTGCATTGAGATTTGCTTGGCAGATTATGCATAACGAACGAATTTTTATCACTATATAATATAGCATTGAGATTTGCTTGGCAGATTATGCATAACGAAATAATTTTATCACCTACGAACATTACTACGGCTAATGCATGTTTATATTATTAATGACTTACACTTATATATGTTGGGATATTACAGTACCATGTCTTCTTATTCATCCTACCTTACCGAAACCATCCCCTGTACTATTCGCACTTCCCCAGTTATTCAGATCATACCAAACTCAGATGATTCCTATATGTTAACGTCTCAGACTCCCTATACCTAAAGCCCCGACATCACGGAACCCATGCTCACATTACCCGACTCGGTATCATCCATACCCTTACTCCCACACTCACTCATCCACTTACCACGGTCGGAGAAAATCGTCATGCCACAGAGTAGCGAGATGTTGGAGGAGGTGCCCAGTACATTCGAGATTGGTCAGAGTTCAAGGAGAACTCAAACAGAGACAGAGGATGACATGGTATGGAGAGATATACCATGTATAGACGACCGCATTACCACTATGGAGAGATCGAACTACATACCTCACTTATCATCGTTCAATTCGAGCCTTCGAACACTCTATACCCAGAGGCAACTCCAGAGGGTACAGAGGCGAATGTGGTTACCCAGATGCAGACCCAGTTGGACTCGTTGGCTAGGAGAGTAGAGCTTCACTCCGAGTATCTAGACGAAATACCAGCCGATCGTTTTGATTCATACGACCAAGACCTTAGTGCATTGTTCAGGAGGATGTCTATCAGGAGACAAGAGATCTCCGAGGTGAGTTTCAGAGTTGATACCTTTGAGCAGGCACAGACTGTAGCCCAGGGGGCAGTCCAGGGATTACAAGATAGGGTAAGAGATGTAGAGAGAACTTTACGGGTGGCTAGAGATACAGAAAGAACACAGAGTCAGAGGATTTCTGCCTTAGAGGCTATGTTGGCTGCCCAGTTGAGTATAAACCAAGTATTCCAGAGACGCTTCGTAGATGATGAGAGGATTGAGGAGTTGACAGAGACAGTTCAAGCACTACAACGCCGCTTAGATGGGGCATCGGGTAGTTCTTAGATTTTAATGTATCAGTTGTGGTTAGACATCTAGCGTACTGTTTGTGACGTAATAAGGAAACTTGAATTTGATTGTTTTGTAAGCAAACGAATCAAGATTATGAAGACAAATATTGTATGTTATGATTTCCAGAATTTGATGTAAAATTTATGATTACCTTGTTGTTTCATCCTATTTGTATGTGTTGTGGATAGTGCTCGAATATGTTGTGATGTATTTATGATTGTGAAAATTATTGATGTAGTGCAGGGGCGATCACTTCATGTGTTTACATGATGGTGACATATTTATCGTGATTTCTTTTCCTCAGCATCGACGTGTTACATTATGATAGTTTTGTTATGAAGTATATACGATTACCTTGTTAATTGTCCATACTCCAACACCAACTCAACCACGAAATAGATAAATTCTAAATATGTGTTCTTGTGTCATTGTTAGAACATGGCTACCCGCAACAGAATAGATGCAGTCGCCGGAACAATCATGACCCCAGAAGAGATCCGCCGGTTGATCACTGAGAGCGTAACCGCTGTGTTAGTGGCTCAAGCTGCAGCCACGACTCCCACTGGCAGTGCCACAAGGCCCACTGACGAAAGCGAGACAGTTGTGACTCGCAAATGCACCTACAAAGAATTCATGAGTTGTAAACCACCAACTTTCAAAGGTACCGAAGGAGTAACGGAGTTAGCTCGATGGTTTGAGCGCTCAGAAACTGTTTTCACAAGAAGTGGTTGTGCAGAAGGCAGTAAGGTCACCTTTGCTACTGGCACACTATAGGATGACGCTCTATCATGGTGGAACTCCACTGCCCAGAAAATGGGTACTGAAAGAGCTTACCAACTCCCTTGGGCCGAGTTTAAGCAGAAAATGTTGAAGAAGTATTGCCCACGTACTGAAATCTGAAAGCTAGATGATGAGTTTGATCGCTTGGAAGTAAAAGGGTATGACATCCGGACCTATGACAGAAGGTTCCAAGAACTCTCTCTACTATGCCCAACTAAGGTGCCAGATTTTGAGAAAACCTTAGAGAGGTATGTTGAGGGATTGCCCAAAAGCATAGAAGGGATCGTTACTGTATCCAAACCACAAACACTGGAAGAAGCCATGGAGACTGCTCAGAAATTACTGGAGAGGGAAATTAAGCGTAATCAAGCTCAGGGAGGCAACGATCACAAAAGAAAATTTGATGATCGTAGAGGCAATCACAACAACAGCTCGCATCACAACAACAACACTCATCACAACAACAACAACCACCACCACCAACAAAACAGAGAGCAAAAAGTCGCAAGGGCTTATATGGCTGCACCAACAGAAGGCAGAGTTTATGCTGGGAACCACCCACTATGTGATCAGTGCAATTGGCATCACTCAGGGCCTTGCACTGTTAAGTGTGGAAGCTGCCACAGAGTAGGCCATCAGACCAAGAATTGCATGGATAGAGGCCCCGTTGTTGGGAACGACTTACAGCGAGTAGTGACTTGTTTTGGCTGTGGGGAGCGTGGACACTACAGGAACGAATGCCCTCAGAACCGTGGGCAAAAATTCGAAGGTTCTCGCGGGAGAGCATATATGTTGGAGGGAAGAGAAGCTCACCAGGACCTCAACAACACGACGGACTGATGAAGTTTATAATTTAGCAGTCCTATTCCCTTATGTATTATGTTGTACTAAGTCTACGACATCCCTAGTATCCGGATTTTTAAGACTACTTTCTGTTCTATAAACAACTTGCTGTGATAATTCCCCATCTATTGTACTTTCTATTCCTTTCTGATTTCCATATTATCAACAAATTTGTTATCACTCATAACATCTTTCCTTAAATTGCCATTTTGTAAACGGCGTGGGTTGAATCTATTTAAACACTGAGAATTATAACGACTAAACCGAACATCACATCATTGTTCCTAAATTATACATAGCCTAGCTACCTATGTCTAATTCAGGAGGGATCATGTTATGCTGGGAGCAGTTATTTATAAATCCTAACACAAACAAACTGATTCATCATCTACAAAAGCTGAAGATTAGCAACTTTCTCTACATTCACCAAGTTCTCGACCGGAACCCTCATTGTTAAAATTTGTTATTAACAAACTCCTTTGTCTAACGGGTAGGTTACCCCCACAGATTTTTGATGAAACCCTGGTCGTACCTTCGAAAGAAATTCGACTTGACGATAAGCTAAATTCTGTCGAAGAACCAATGGAGATTTTGGATAGAAATGTCAAACAATTAAAACAAAGCCGTATCCCTATTGTCAAAGTTAGACGGAACTCTAAGAGAGGACCAGAGTACACATGGGAACGCGAAGATCAAATCCGTTCTAAATACCCCCACTTGTTTGATAACACAACTCCGACTACTACCACATCTTAGGATTCGGGACGAATCCAGTCTAACGGGTAGGTACTGTAATACCTCGTAAAAATCCCATGTCCTTAATAATGTTAATCACCGAATAATACCAATTTATGTTAAATAACCTTTTGTGCGGTCTACATTTTTTTTACATATACATATATATATATATATATATATATATATATATATATATATATATATATATATATATATGGCAAAACTCACGTTCCATTTTTACTGGAACCGCACGCGTTCTGACACCATGATAGTATGGCATAGGTCTAATAATTTAAAACCAAGAACCAACAGAAAGTCATGGTATATTAGAAAAATATTTATGAACCCGGGGATAAACTTAAAAAAAATATATATATATCTGACGACCCTAAAATATAGACTCTCAGATTAGAAACATTTCAGGACGGATCCAGACTTGTTACTGTTCAGCGGGACACGGGCTACAGTTAATACACTAATAATACTAATAATATTAATACTTCCCTACCTACACCTATAACGCCACATACTTTTCTTTTTTTCCCTCTTCCTGGTTATGTTGACATCTCCCTTTCCCCACCTAAAATATGGCGCCTCCCTTTTTGGTGAAAGATCAGTTTATGCCATCTCCATCATCTAGCGGGTCAAACAAGAATATAGAGGAGAGATCGATCTATCACCATCCCCAAACCTTGCCATGTTCACGAGTCTAGGAATCCACCCAAGTCAACCATAGGATAACTCAATTGAGGTAGAAAGAACACCCATTTGGAAACCCCTCTTTCCCATATCCGAAAAGCAACTATGGAGCTATTCTCTATATCCATATTTTTAAGCTAATGTTCCAAGGGAGATCGAACCACATCCCAACAAGAGTTCCCAAAAAAAAAGTTTAACTCACTCGAGGAAGAACAAGGATTTGTGGAGCTTGTGGTTCGATTTGGAACGATTGAGTTGTGCGGATTGGGTTTCATACGAGTTCATCACCTCTCAACGATCACTGTAAGATTTAGCTTATATTCGGATTTAGTTTTAAATCTTTCAATTCCATTTATGTTAAGTGCTTTTAGAGCAAATGAAAGATTAAAATAGGTATCGATGGATTAGGTTTCGGTTTGATTAAATTACCAGAATTGATGATTTATTTTTAAGAGTAATTTGTGGGATTAGTATATTTGAGTTGTTGTCGTTGGTGTGGTTAATTTTAAAGAAAAACTAATAACAAAGTTAATCTTGGCTCGTTCTAATGATATTTGGTCTCGTGTTGTTACTCTTGATTCGTATAAACATTCGAGTTCGATTTGTTGTTATGAATAGATTCGAGTCAAGTATAGGTTTAGCTTGGTCACGATCTTGCGATGTTACTGAGTTGTGGTTGTCGAATGAGATCACCAAGATTGAGTCGTACTCAATATTGGTGGACCTCTTCTTGATGATACTCGAATGGAGATATAGGGTCTTGACTACCCTAAGAATTCGAGTCATCTTGGTGCTAACTTGTGGCAAAATCCACCCCGTTAGGTGTCCCATTGATCGGTTATATGAGCCTCCAAAAGGCTCCTCGTTGTATACTAGTACTTGACGATCTTGTGAGTCTTGTATTACACTCACAAAACCATGTCATTATAACCAAAAATCCCTACAAACTATCTTATTTTCGATCCTCAAAACCCACTCCTAAGCTACGTTAAGATGGGGTATAAGTCACAACTAATATACATTTTTCTTGGTGTTAATATAAGGGGTCATGAGGTAAACGATTTTTGTTAATAAGTCTAAGTGTGAAATACAAGAATTTTTGATTTTTTCCTCCTGTGCTTTGCGTCAACAGACTCACAAAAAGTCCCTTTTAGTTTCTTTTGTGATTTAATTGTTTAGTAAAGTCTTTGCCTTTTTTTTAGTACAAGACTTGTGGGGATAGACAGTAGTACACAAACCTTTTGTTCTCCTTTGGTCCTTCGGTCAATATACCAACAGTAGGCAACCCAAGTGTAAACTCATTTCTTGTGTAATACTCGTTGAATAGCTACGTTAATGGGCGAGTTATTTTTCTTTTTGCTCCCTTTGTTCCTACTGCCACATTTCGAAATGTAGAAAACACAAGTATAAATTGTTACCTTTTGTTTCTATGGCTTATGGCTAGTCCAAGCAAACTCTTAGTTGGGCCACAGCCCACCAAGCAAACCCACTTGTGAATCTTTTCTTTGTACACGGTTTAACCCGCAAACCAAATGAATGAAAGGCTGTTTTTAGCCCATTCGAACCTGTGGGTCACAGCCCACTTGCGACACAAATTGGTGTACGTTACTCGTTCCGTAAAATTATGCCATCGTCACTACACGTCAAAACACGACAACTCTATATTTTTAAAATTCCATGAGTCACATATATTAATAACACTACTCGACATATTAATACATATCACTATAAAAATTTGTCAACGCCATAGGTACATGCACATAAACTTGACTTGTACATTTCGTATTGAAAATATAAGTTATTTTCACAAATAGAGAAAATGAGAAAAGCCATTGTCTATATATATATATATATATATATATGTCGCGATTATAAAGAATTCAAACTCACTCTGTTAACTTAACACTATATATACTTGAAAATCTACACGTTTTATCAACGCTATTAATAAATTTAAAAGCTATGAAATGGTTTTCAAATTCTTTTCGTAAACCTTACAATCTATTAACACAAGTTTATTTTCAAACCATGCCGTTATAATAAACGACTCATATATATGTATACACACACACACACACACATAACTTTTATTTTATTTCTCAGAACCACACGCACCATGTAAAGATCATATATACACGATTATAACATTCTCCGGCATGTCACCAAAGTCGTACCGTTATTCGTCTCTTCCGTAATCGTTAGTCATTCTCAAGCTTGGGATTTTCGTTCTGGTAATTCGTGCGTAATCTCAATGAGCCAATAATTTTTATAACTCAGAAAAGACTTTTAAACTTAAATGCTGCCACACCAGCAACAATAACAAAAACGTTTTGAAAACTTTTTAAACTTATCGAGTCTTAAATCAAAACTGCAAACTAAATTATGCCATACTAATCTAGGTCACGCGTCGGAACTACCACCTACCATTTGACTCTATTGCATTTCAGACCACTACTACACTGAGGTAAGTTCATAGTCCCACTTTTTACTATGTTTTTAAACCCGTGGGGAGATACATGCTACTACTTTTTATGATCACAATTGCTTGAAAACTATATGTCTATCTAAATGTGTTATTGCCTAAGTACAACTATTATTATATCGATTACTGTCGATACTATCAACTACTGTTGACACGATTATTATATCGATTACTGCCGATACTATCAATTACTGTTGATGCTACTGTTATATCGAATTATGTCAATACTACCAATTACTGTTGGTACACTGTTAACACTTTGGTTTCATTAGCTTAGTGCAATAATAACTACTTTCAATTTATGGGTGTAACAACGGAACCCATTACCTCTTAAACTTGAAATCTTGTGATCAATTATTTTACTACTAAACACTATGGATTCACTCAACCTTTGTGTTGACTCTTTTAAGCATGTTTTATCTCAGGTAACTAAGGAATCTCAAGGCACGGAGTTGGCAAGGGCATTGGAAACCTACCCCTTTTTATTTCAAATAATTATATCATTCTTTTCAAACTTATCATCACTTTTGTGAAAATCTATCCCTTTTGGAAAACATTATGTAATGTCGAATATTGAGCTTTCATTGAATGATATAAATTCTACTTTTTAACAATTATCTATGCTTACGACTGTGATCTAATTGGTAATACCCCGTTTAAGTCTTCCGCTGCTATCTAAATTTTTAACGGGGTGTTACAGATATGCATTGTGTGGGGAAGACAGTAAGTGAATTACACGCATTGCTTATTGATTACGAGAAAGGTTTACCATAGAAAGCTCCTAAACCACAGGTACTTGCTATTCAAGGGGGTAGAATTAACAAGCTGAATGCAAACAAGAAGGGTAAAGGAAAGGGAAAGGCTGATAAGGGTAAGCAAGTTATGGCCTATCAACCTGAACCTAAGAAATACCCTCCTAAGAAGAAGGATAACCCAAAGAAGGATCAGGCTTGCCACTACTGTCATGTAGTTGGTCACTGGAAGAGGAATTGTCCTCTCTATCTCGAAGAGTTGCGAGCAAATAAGAGCAAGAAGTCTGGGCACTTGGGCGCCAGCACTTCAGGTAACTTATTTATGATTGAATTATTTACTCTAAATCATAAAATTAATTCCTGGGTATATGATACTAGATGTGGTATTCACATTTGTAATGCACTACAGGGGTTTAGAGTGGAAAGGAAGCTTGCCTATAGGGAGCAATATCTGCACGTGGAAAATGGAGCACCTGCAGCTGTTGAAGCCATAGGAGTGTTTAATTTAGTTTTGCCTTCGGGCTTAGTACTGTCATTAAACAATTGTCATTATGCAACTTCTATTATTAGAGGTCTTGTTTCCTTTTAATGTTCGTTGGATTTGGTTTTTATTCACACTATCACTAGTAATGGAATTTCAGTTTCTTTAAATGGTATTTTTTTATTTTAATGTTATTGCTGTGAATGGTGTGTTTGAAATTGACATGAATGATTATGTATCCAATAATAATAATTCAATGTATAGCATTAGTAAGAGAATAAAGTCAGACATGAATTCTTCTTACCTTTGGCACTGTAGACTTGCTTATATAGGCAAGACTCACATTGAAAAGCTACAACGTGATGGGCTTTTGAAAAGTATCAATGATGAATCATATGATAAATGTGAGTCTTGTATATCTAGGAAGATGACTAAGAAACATTTTCATAGTAATATGGAAAGGGCTTCTGATCTATTTGGTTTAATACATACTGATGTGTGTGGACCACTTAGACATGTGTCAATGAGAGGTGCAGCTACTTCTTAACATTTACAGATGATTTCAACAGATATGGTTATGTTTACTTTCTTAAACATAAACATGAGGTGTTTGAAACATTTAAGGTTTTCAAAGCAGAAGTAGAATTGCAACTAGGAAAGAAGATTAAATCTCTTCGATCCGATAGAGGTGGTGAATACTTAAGCCAAGAGTTTAAAGATTACTTAGCTGAGAATGGAATTGTCCAGAATCTCACATCTCCATATACACCATAAAAAAATGGTGTATCTGAGAGAGGAAATCGTACATTTTTAGTCATGGTGCGATCAATGTTTAATCTTACAAGTCTTCCTTTATCTTTTTGGGATTATGCCTTAGAATCTACTGTTCGCATTCTAAATATGGTTCCCACTAAGAAGGTTGATAAGACACCATATGAAATATGGAATGGTAAAGCTCCTAACTTGTCTTATTTAAAGGTCTGGGGTTGCGAGGCGTTTGTTAGACGTGACTCAGCAGATAAACTCCAACAGAGATCTGTAAAGTGTATCTTCGTAGGATACCCAAAGGAAATGATGGGTTACTACTTTTACTTCCCACCTGAAAACAAAGTAATTGTTGCTAGATATGGAGACTTTCTTGAAAAGGAACTTATATCTCAAGAATTCTGTGGGAGAGTTTATGATCTAGAAGATGATCATATAGATACATTACCTTCTGAAAACACCAGCGAATTTCCTGTGGAACCTGAGAGTCTGGGTCCTCCACCTGAAGTTGTTCCCATTCACAAGTCTATAAGGACTGTGAAAGCTCCTGAACGTCTATGTCTTAACGTAGAAGTTGAGGAAACTATATTAGGGGATCTTGGAGAGCCTACTAATTATAGAGCTGCCATTAATAGTCCTGAAAAGGATAAATGGATGGTAGCAATGAATGGGGAAATACAATCCATGAAAGATAACAAAGTCTGGATTGAAGTAGACCTTCCTCCCAATGCTAAAGTCGTTGGAAGTAAGTGGCTCTTCAAGAAGAAAACTGACATGGATGGCAATGTACACACCTATAAGGCTCATCTGGTAGCTAAAGGTTTTACTCAAACTTTTGGGGTTGATTATGAGGAGACTTTTTCTCCTGTAGCAGACGTTAGAGCTATTAGGATTCTCATAGCTATAGCAGCGTACTATGATTATGAGATTTGGGAAATGGATGTCAAAACCACCTTCTTAAATGGTCGCCTAGATGAAGACATCTATATGGCGCAGCCTGAGGGGTTTGTGAATCCACAATTTCCAAACCGTGTATGCAAACTTCAAAGATCCATTTATGGATTGAAGCAAGCATCACAGCAATGGAATAAGAGATTTGATGCAGAAATCAAAAGGTTTGGATTTACTCAGAATCTTGATGAGCCATGTGTATATCACAAAGCTAGTGGGAGTGATGTAATTTTCCTTATCCTATATGTCGATGACATATTAATTATAGGAAAAGACATTCCAAGTTTGCAAAAGGTTAAGGCATATCTTGGAAAGTGTTTTTCTATGAAGGATTTGAGGGAAGCTGCATACATTTTGAGAATCAAGATCTAAAGGGATAGATCACGGCGGTTAATTGGATTAAGTCTAAGTGCTTACATTGATAAAATATTGAAGAGATTCAATATGCAAAATTCCAAGAAAGGATATTTGCCAATGGAAGTAAAACATGGCTTAAGCAGTGAGTTATGTGCTTCAACACCTGTAGAGGTGGCATGCATGAGTAAAGTTTCTTATGCTTCGGCTGTAGGATCTATTATGTATGCGGTGAGATGCACAAGTCCAGATGTGGCGTATGCTCAAAATATCACCAGTCAATTTCAACAGAATCCAGGATATCGTCACTGGATTACTGTTAAACATAGTCTCAAGTATTTACGAAATACAAAAGATATGTTTCTAGTGTATGGTGGAAATTCAGATGCAGAACTTGATGTTACAGGTTTCTCTGATGCGTCCTGGCAATGTGACAAAGACGATGCGAATTCTCAGACGGGTTATGTCTTTGTTATAAATGGAGGAGCAGTAGACTGGAAGTGCAAAAAGTAGAGTACAATTGCGATGTCTGAGACAGAAGCTGAATTCATAGTTGCTTCAGGTGCTGCTATAGAGGCTGTTTGGATTAGGAAATTCATTTCAGGGCTTGGTGTTATGCCTTTAATTGAATCGCCTATTAATATGTATTGCGAAAATTCTGCTGCAATCATATTTGCCAATGAATCTGGAATCATGAAGGGCACCAGATATTTTCTATGGAAATATCACTATGTTCGACAACAAGTCAGCATAGGAGAAATTAATCTCTTGAAAGTTCACACAGATGACAACTTAGCTGATCCTTTCACCAAGGCTTTACCTAAAGAAAAGCTTACTGAACTTGCCAATGGCATTTGACTTCGTTTAGCTAGTAATTTCATGCATGTCTGTGATTAGTATTTGGATAAAGGATATTATACTATATACTAATAGCCAAAAAATAACGGGGTTAACAGTGAAATATTACGGAGCCCGTTTTCGGCTAAGATGGCCTCTCATTGGGGGGGTATTTTAATTTGCATCACAACAATAAATGCAAACAGTGCTTAGTGGACCAAGTGGGAACTTTTTATTGGCTGGAGTGTGGTTGGGTTTCTACTGTTCACTATACTTTTTCCGTAATTACAACCTAATACACTCCTAGAAATTTCCAGGCCCTATCATTCTTCTATATCTCAATCCGAATAAAAAATAAATGCCTCTCTCCTTCTTCTCCCCTTCTCTCTTCATCTCAACAAACCCACTAAACCCAAAAAACTAACAACAACGAGTGTTCGTAATGGCCACCAAGAAGAGAATGATTTGCAACAGAAAATTGAAGCCACTGATGAAAACAATACTACTGGTAATTCATTTTTTGGTATTGAATTTGAAATATTCTCTACTATTGTAAGTCTTTATTATGATGTTGGTTTAGTTTATAATTTTAGATTAGTGAGTGATTAATTGGTTTTATTTTTGGTTTGTGGATGCATGAGTTATCATGATGTGGGATAAGGGTGGAAAGAAAAAGATATCGACATTTGAGAACGTACTTGGTTCCAGAGGTTAGTTTCGGTTTCTTGGATTAACCTTATTTTGAATCGCGTATTCTTTCCTTGTTGTAAAGTTTTATTTTATTATAAAGATCTATAGCATATTCAATAACGTATAACACACAAAGGGTTATGATTTGGCCGAAAATCTAGAGAGAGAATGAGAAGAGTTGGGAACTAGAGAGAGAAAGTAAATATGTATTAGATTAAAATGAGAGGAGTTCCAACCCTTCTCACACATGGGAAGGTGTATTTATACTACTAGCATATGTGCCCCGAGTGGGCTGTGGAGTGAGCTGACAGTGGGTAAAGACCCGACCCACTCCACGAATACAATAATAACTAAACTATTACTAATAATCCTACGAGCTACTTAATGCTAATGAGTACTCGGGGTGACCGAGTCTTCATATGAATATTTGTATTCCTAACAAGCTCCCCCTAAGGGAGGTCACCCCGGAAATTACACTTTGAATTATAGCATTCTATTATATGAATTTAACTTCCTATCTCGTAGTCTTTAATTCTTGAAAGTCATTAATCTTTGTACATTCAGCAGTGAACTTTCGATGACTGTTCTTTTGTCTTGGATGATCTTTGAGAATTCTTTTGATGTCATCATCCAACATACGTCTTCAAGTCACCTTCTTGCAGTATCGTTTCCATGTGATGTTGTGATCATTAGACCGACATGCTCGCACTTTTCTGGATCATGAATTTCAGCATCAGAGTTTGCGAAAGCAGTGTTGAAGGCCTTTCATTTATCATGATTTCTTGGATTATGATGATGAAGTGTGAGCATGGGGTGATGAATCGGCATCTTTTCAGCAATCAGCTGCAACCGCCAAGGATTCCTGCATAAGACAGTTAGCAATAAAATGTCCGGCACTTATAGGTTTGGATTTCGAGATTGTTAACAACATAGTGTGAAAACTTTTTCTAATCCTTACCAAGGCCGTTCCTAAATCGGACACCCCCGAGAGGGTTTACAAGATCTACCAAAGTACATCAACGATTAGGTGAGTCGCTGGAGTTCACTCCACGATTGTAGACCGTTTTGAAACCGCCGCGACCACTAAGCGTAATCTACAAGGAATTACCGAAGTGACCTACTTTCAGGGTTGTTTGATGTTGACCCTGGCAGGAATTTCCATTTAATCACTGAGAATTACATTTGTAAATTCCCTCATAAATGTTCTGGTAGATTGCTAAGATCTGCGTAGGACTCATAAGTTTACAACTGGTATCCTTAATGTTGAACAACCAGTGTATAAGTAACCTGGCTCTGATACCAATTATAGGATCGATTCATATGTTGATTTTGTGGGATTCGGGAGGTCGGGGATTATGGAAGAACAAGTTATCCATTGTTAGAGAGAGGAAGAGTAGAGAGGGAACCTTGTGAGAGAAAATGTAGAAGGTTAGATTATAATGAAGGTACAACCCTCTCCTTTGGTGGGAGAGGGTATTTATACACATTACATAAACGCCCCACGTGGGCTGTGGAGTGAGCTGACACTAGGTAAAGACCCGACCCAACTCCACTAATACTACGATAAATAAACTAATACTAACAAAACTAAGAGCTACGCTAAACATGAAAATACACGGGGTGACCGATCCTTTTTCTTAATCCTAACAATCTCCCCCTAAGGGAGGTCACCCAAAAAAAACAAATTGAAGCTTAGCATTCTATAAATAGATCTTTAGCTGCTATCTTTGTACGGCAAGTAATGATCTTTGAGCATAAGTTCCTTAGACTTGCGTGATCTTTGAGCTTTCTTTGAGATCATCAGCCACAGTGAATCTCTTAATCATCCTTGATGTAATATTGCCTCCATGTGATTTTTGTGACCTTTGGACTGGCATGCTCACACTTTTCTGGATCATGATAACTATCATCAGAGTTGCGGAAGCTGTGTTGTAGGTCTTTCAGCTATCATGATGTCTTTGATAATGAATTGGAAGTGTGAGCATGGAGTGTGGATTGACACGTCTCTGCTGGAATCAGGTACCACCATCACCATCTTTATATGAATCTGAAATAAAACAGTTAGCAATAAAGTTGGGGAACGAATATGGCTTTTTCATTCGCCCGGTGTGGTTGGATTAACCTTCGGTTCCATGAGGACCGACCTGTGATCAGGTAGAATCCCCTTTAAAGAAGATTCTCCTTGACAGGACTTTCTAGCTTGTAGTAATGAGTCTTCCAACAAATTAATGTCAGAATCATCATACTAAGCATGTTCTCATACCGGAACGTCTCAAAGCAGACAGCACGGTAGAGTGAATCAGTGAATTAAAATTCACTGATTAATGAGACCGTCAATTCATTTCCTGGAACAAGATTGATTCAAAAGTGAATCACCTCATCGTTTCTTTCCAGTTGTTACAAGTTTGATCCATGAAGGATCTCACATGTCACCCACCAAGAGCTTGTTTGATGTTGGCTCTAGAAGGATTTCCATCTTCATTGTGAATACTTTACGTATCACTTAGATGTTCTGGCAATACCACAAGGATAATGCGTAGGACTCTTAATATATATTTTCTTACTTTTCACGGTATATGAAACAGCAAGCATAATGGAAATGTGTCCTACTGAGATTTATGGATGATCTCTTGGCTCTAGACTCAATAGTGCGTTTTGATTTAGTGATCGGAGGCTGAAGCAGACTGCCACCTTTTCAATATCGTCTAACTCGGAGTGAGAGAGACGATAGAAATGTATTGATCTCCGTGACAAATGAAACAAGAGTCCTTTGAGGGACCTTGAGTGGCTAGGGAGGGTTGTGCAGCATATCACTGGGTCCATGATACTTGTCTTCAATGTCAGCAATCAACTAAGTGATTCTGACAGCATATGTATTGACCCGATTTCTGCCTAATGTTTAAGGAGGGCTTCTTTCTTTTCACCCTTTATCTTTACATTTCTTTTTCATTCTTCAACCCCTTCAGCGCTTACCGAGACTTCATCACTAGTACCTTGTTGGGTTTGTTCCAGTACTAGCTCCATCTCAGTCGGCACTCTTCCCTTATTCTCACATTGCTCCTTTTTTAATCATACCTAAGGACTTCTATACTAACTAGTGGATTGTCCCTGGGTAGATCCCTCCGGCTCTGGCAAGATCATGGGAACTAATACCTAACCTTACCTTCCTTATAACTCCAGTACATTAAATAAAATGGTCGGTCTTTGGTATTCTTCCACAATTGCCATCATAAATCATTCGCTCCCCCTCAATATGTGCATCGATATACGAAAGAGTTTAGCACATATGAGAGAGCCTACACTTGAGTTCAAAAGATCACATTTTATCAGTTTTCATATTTAAATCACATTCTCTCCCCCGATCAAAAATTTCAAACCTTTTGAGATTTGTGATCCCAATTGATTTAAATAAGTTTAGAAATTATGGGAGAAAATGTAGTTTGATTCAATATATACTGATAATGGAACATTACTATGCTCCCCCTCAATCAATGAGGGAGAATGTTTGTATCAGAAATGATGAGTTTATAAATGATTTGGAGTTTAGCGAGAAACTCATGAAAATATTCATATCCTGACACATAACAACACATGTTTATTCATAACTTGAACCATAAAAAGATACCATTTGATGATCTAAAATAAAATTTGAAATCACTCTCCCCCTCAATCTATGACCCGTTATAAATTTAAAATTTTATGAAAAATTAAACCTTTTGTCTTAGATTGAGTGGCAAATTTTATGGAGAAATTTTTTTTAGGTTCGGTTGATTTTCAAATACTGTTTTAAATCACCATTTTAGATACAAATTACTTTCCTGAAGAATCATAGATGGGAAAAAATTTGTTTTGGTAAAAGAAGACTTCTCTTCTCAATCAGGAAATAATGCACTGAAGCATACACTAGATCGAGGGTGCACGGATGTAAAGTAATCCATGCCCGGGAGAACTTAATCACCCGTTGATTGGAACAGCCATCTTTTTGGCGACGTGCTTTCCTCATTTTGAAAAACGGGTTGCATATCTAAAGTAATAGCAAGCCATTTAGGCATGTTTTGAAAAACTTTTTGAACTTCTGCTCGAACTTCATTTAAAGACCCGTGTCATTATTGAATGACATTTCTAGGTCCGTAAATGTTATCGATTCCAGAAGACATGCCTTGAAAAACTATTTTTGGTATTTTCTATTTTTCTGATTTTTATGGATTTTGTTGATTTTATATTTTTGTATTTTGTTTTTATAAAAGTTTTATGAAATTGGAAAAAATATTTTTGAGTTTTTATGATTTTATATATTTACAAAGGATACATGAAGAATTACGCCCAGAATATGAAGAAGTCTTTTGATAACCAAATGCATGTCGTCTTTAGTCTTCTAACACACAGCGGAAAATGTAGAACAGACTGTAGACTCGACCTTCTTCAAGATTGTCCATTTGGGGAACAGAATATCAATATCTTCATCTCACCAAATGCATTCCAGTAATCTTACATATAACCCATCAGCCCGTAACGTACACATGAAATGATAACACCAAAGTAACAAGTTGAAACACTGATCATCTTTAATTTGTATCATGAGACATTAAGCCCGATCATGTGAACTTGTTGTGCGTCCTTGGTGTACACATTTCTCTCCCCTGATGGTTACGATTGATCAGCCCGTGAGGTACACATGAAATGATGATGCCAAGGTAACAAGTTGAAACACTGATCATCTTTAATTTGTGTCATAAGACATTAATCCCGATTACGTGAACTTGTTGTGCGTCCTTGGTGTACACATTTCTCCCCCATGATGGTTACGATTAATCGAAATCATCATAATTATGTGTACCTGAAGCATTAACTGGAAGCACTTTATCACTAATCATATCAGCCCGTGAGAAGATGTCGATAAACATCAGGGGTCATCAAATTAAATGCGGGACCTGAACTGATTTGTGAAGGAGCCGTATGACCATTCATGTAGTATATTCACCCTTCTCCCCCTCAAAAATTGCATGTGAATGCTATTTTTGATTCAACGAGTGAATAAGAATACCATCAACGTTAAGTAGATCCACTTGATAAACTGACATTTTGTTTATTCACCCTTCTCCCCCTCAAAAATTGCATATGACTGCCATTTTTGATTGAACGAGTGAATAAGAATACAATCAACGGTAAGTAAATCCACTTGATGACTGACATTTAGTTTATTCACACTTCTCCCCCTCAAAAATTGCATGTGAGGTTGCCATTTTTGATTGAATAAGTAAATAACGATGACTCCAGAACGTTGATTCACTTGATGACAGAATGAGCATGGGAAAAGCATGAGACATGTTGATGATAGTGGTCATAAACAAGAAGATTTCTCATCTTCTGAAGATAAAGTGCACTCAAGCGTACGCCTTTCTTTTCTTTGAAGAACGGGGCCTAGAGTGTTTTCAGCAGACGCCATCTTTCACTGAAGAACGAGGCTTGAACTGATGTGTTCAAACGTCATAACTCTCTTTTCTACTTCTCTCAGCTAACTCGTTACCAACCCCATTATCATTCTATCGGCTCTTTGTCGTGACTACTGATGGAGAAAACTCAATATGATGAACTTGAGACTGAAGTAAAATAACCCGAACTTGTGACTTATACTTGCACTATTGTCTGACTAAGAACCAATACTGAGAATTTCAATAAAGGTAGAATCATATACCCAACCAACCATCCTTAACTGTATATGAACTTCTCTCGAATTATCCACAGCTTTTTGTGACACTTGAGCACTACAACGTAACTCCTTTAAAGTGATAGCTATACTCTGTGAGCACAACAACGTAACTCCTTACATCAGGTATAACTAGATAACTCAAGTCGTAATCATTCTAACGGTTATAAGCTCGAACAAGGATCTCGAAGAATCATGCATCCAACCAACCCCGATATCTTCAGATACTATGTAAACACACCCGTGAAATTTCACTTCAACCTCAAATAAATAATAGTGAATTAACGCCGTAGTCACATCTTGTGGTTTAAATGCCCAGATCTAGCCATTTTTGATGTTTTAAATGAACTTTGAAAATGGTTTTATCCCATCTTTGTCAAAAGCGCATAACCCCGTAAAGATTTGTAATAACCAAAATGCCATGAAGTATATCAAAAAAATCATCCAATACATGAAGTACACACTTTATCCCTTCTTCAAAGTTGAAACCGTAACACCAGAATCAATTAAGATCCGAAAATGCACTTTACTTTCTCCAGGATAATTCCACCATCACGGGATTTTACAAATCTATGATTGATGTGCGTGTGTATTGCTCTAATTCTTTTATATCCACGGCAGCAGCTCCAAAGACTTGGTGCGCGCGTGATGTCGTTGTGGTTTTAGCAGTATTCAAGTTTTAAATTTATATTTAGCCGACTTATCAATAAAACGCACACTTTAACGAGCAGTGTACCCGGTCAGTATGAATATAATGGTAAGTAGAGTGTCGATCACTAAGAGTGGAACGTATTATCTAGTTATTCTAATCAGTATTTTAATATCTTAAGTTAGCTGTACAACCTAATCTAACGCAAGGGGGTTCAGCCTGAGAGACTGGCACGGTTTGGTTATAATTAAATAGAAAATTAAACTAATGAGCACGAATCAGCGATTAGCACACACGTACACAGATAGATACTCGAGACAATAAGAAGACCTGTCCTGATAATTAAGTAGCTTGTCACTTGTTTTATTGCTAGTTTTATATGAAGTGTATAGTTCGATGCGACGCATCGAGAATTAAACCTTTCTCGTTGGCTCTAATCTTATCGGCGAGTAAACCCTTAATGATTACTTATGTCTATCCTATTTATTAAAGACACGCTGAAACAAATAGGCGAGGAAGGGGCATGGCGACCCAAGCAATGCTCAGCTAGACACAGAGGTTATCAATGCACTAATAAAAGTCACCAAAGACATCAACATATAAACTTTAATTAATGGGAAAGCAATTTTAAGGGGTGCCCATGGTTTTCCGTAGTCACATGGAATCGGCCCATCAATCCTGATGAATTAAAGTGTACTAATACAATAAAACAAAACTACTTAATGAATTGAATACATGCAGGACCTTCTTACAGCTCTTGTATCTTCGTTCAAGGTGTGTCTTGTGCTGCTAATGCGTCTGACTTCGTCCTAGGGTTTCTTCTGTCTTTTGCTAAGTCTCGTACTCAGTATATTGCACACAAAATTCGTCTGACTTTGGGGTATTTATAGTTTCTGTCTGAGGGTTAGATGCGGCGCATTGACTTAACTTCGCGTGGGGTCCAAGATTAATATATTCAGGAATATTCGTACACCGCCTTAAGATGCGGCGTAACTCCATTTATCTATGCGGCGCATGTCCTTTGCTGTCTTGGATCGTAACTTATGAAATCTTGATAGTGATGCGCCGTATGGAAGAAGTGTGATGCGGCGTATCTGGAGCAGAATGATCTTGATCTTGTACATTTCAATAGACTCTTAACTTCTTGCTTGTTTTGCTCCATAATTAGTCCAAAATCGCCAAGTTTCACATAGTACTTGTTTTTACCTGAGAATTACAAAAGTAAACATTAACGTATCAATTCTCACAGATAATATAATAAAACAAGTCAAATAAATAGGATAAATGATGGTAATAAAATGTACTTATTTGAGTTCATCAATGATTTAAACCGAGAAATAGATTCTTTCGCGGGATTTTACAAAACCAAGAAGAAACCGTGAGACAATGATAAATTGAATATGTCATGACAAATTTGGTTTTGGTGAATATCTGTTTGGGGGAACATGCAAGAGATCAGCAACAATTCTTCTCCCATATGTAGAATACTTCACAAACCATACTAAGTAAAGTAGTATAAACTACTTCCCCCTAGAAATTGACCTTATAACATCAAAGTACACATTTCTCCCCCATGATGGTTTCGAACTTTCGGAAGCATCATTGACGTGTACGGCTAGATACACGAGAAGTTCTTGTCTTAAGCAATCATCTTGAAAAATCATGAATGACATTGAAGATTCTTGAAAGATTTTGCTTAGACTGTGAAGTATCATTGACGTTCTGTAGCGTCGAATGTCCCATGAGAATTGTTGTTCACATCTCAACCTTTAAACTCTTTGGCTAACTTACCAACCTTGGATTCAGTCGGCTATTACTGTGACCACTTGGTGAAGGAAACCCGATATACCCAACTTGAAAATGAAGTAGAATTCCTCAAATTTGTTACTTAAGCTTGCACTGTTGTTGGAAGAACGGTGTAGAGAATTTGTGCACCATGCAAATCTCTAAGTACTCAATACTATCCCGACAAGGTATGAGACTTTCATCACCTCTTGCGATTATCCACATCGTCTTCTACGTGTGACACTGAGTACTATAATGTAACTCCTTTAAGTGATAGTTAACCAGGTCTTCAACCATCCACCCCGACTTCTGGAAACTAGATAAACCAAGTCTTCAACTTAAATCTTAAGCACGAGCAAGTTATCATTGAAAGTCATGCATCCAACCATCCCCGACTTCAATATAAAATAAGTACGCGCCTTAGTGAAATTCCACTTCAATCTCAAATTGGTAATACCAAATCAACTCCGTGATCACTTGATAAAATATCAATTGTAGCCGTGAAATATGTATCCCCGTGAAATTGTGAAACCAAATTACCACTCATGATCGCCAAAAAAATTTACCAAAAATTAACATACCATGTATTAAAAAAATACATTTGATGACACTAAATAAATTTTCAGCCCAATGTATGTTATTTATCGGATCCAACAACCCATCCAACACCAAGTAAATTTCTATCTCAAGACAATTTGTTAGATTTACTCGTTTAAGCCCAACACATTTCAATAAGCGGATCCAGTCCATCACAGCCCAATGCAAATTAAAAGTTTAACCCGGGTCTAAAGTGTAAATACCGATCCAACACCCAATTACCCGGTCAAACTATAACCCCCCTTATAATACCCCAACCCAAATAATTTGTCATTAGCAAACCCTAATCACAAACACAAACTCTAGCGCCCCCATCTCCTCCTCACACCAAACGCAGGCAAAGATTAATATCATCTGCTCACAAACCCATCAAGATAATCATCTTCATAAACTGATCTCATCATCTTCAATCCGTACACATAACAAATCGAACAATCAAACCACAAACACAACACAATCTTCCTTTTCAATTATCCTCATTTCGTTCATTGTTTACAGGAAAGACATGCCGCAACAACTTCTGCTTCAAGATCAAGACTTAAAGCCAAAAGATTGTTCCATCTTCAAGATCCTTTAATAGGGGTCTCGGTAGGTTCTACACGATTGATTACACTTCATTTTGTTTTGTTTTGTTGTTATTCACCTTTGAACGAACCAAAGAGGATCGTAACCAAATTGTTACATATCCGTCTTTATTGTGTTCGGATATAAACGAAGCTAAGCTTCAAAAGAAATAGATCGATGATGTGTTGTCTCTTGTTGCACTTGTCTTAGGACTTGTTTATGATTACCAAACAAGAGTTAAACTGAGATCTAATTGTTTAAAGATCTGTGATGATGTGTGGTTCAAAAAATTCATTGACAATTTGCAAATGATGTTGAATCGTTATGAGATCTTGTGACTTTTCACGTTTTCATATCCTAATAGAGATAGGAATGTTGGTGTTTTAGTATTGATGTAGGCTGATGAAGTATTGTTTGTAATTTGTATGATGAGGGGTTAGATGATATTGGATTTGGTGATGGATGTAGGCTGTGGTTGCATCGATAAAACAATATAACAGTCTCGTCTTGTTTGTAATTCTGTTTTGCTTCGGTTTTAACTTAGTTTGACTGATGATGGTAAAACTGAAGTCGTTTGAGTTTTGGTATTTGGTTGTGGTCAAAGTCTTCATAATTAGCAAAACGCAACACCTCTTGAAATTTTGGCAGCACATCACCTTAGTAAATCGCAATATTTGGTCTTTAATTTATCAAATCGGAAGATCAAATCGCAACCATAGTCAAATCGCAGTTGACCAATCAAACCGCAATGAGCTGTCACTTTCGTACCAGTTTGTCCCTTTCAAGTAAACAACCAAAACTGCGTTTTGGAAATAGGCAAAACGCAACAATAAACTGCTCTTTTTGACACAAACCGCAGCGAAGAAATCCGGCAAGATTCCGACCAAAAATTCCGTTCACCCATTTTGACCAGTTTCTGACCTTTATTCAGACCATATATATTGACCACAGATTCACAGGTATGGAACAAAAAGTCATTAAAAGATGAGTTGCACAAAAATCTTATATCTTGGGACTAAGAAAGGCACAAGAAAAAGTTAAGCAATAGACTTTTTGACCATATGTTGGATACAAAAGACTGTTTCAAGATTGTTAACCACAAAAGATGGAAAAAAGAAAAAAAAATTCCAGATCCGAAGAAAATGGGGTAAAAAAACAGCTTCAAACATATTCGAACACCACACAAATCAATGATATAACATAACCTGTCTCTGATGCAAATTGTAGCATATTCAACAACGTATAACACACAAAGGGTTATGATTTGGCCGAAAATCTAGAGAGAGAAAGAGAAGAGTTGGGAACTAGAGAGAGAAAGTGAATATGTATTAGATTAAAATGAGAGGAGTTCCAACCCTTCCCACACATGGGAAAGGGGTATTTATACTACTAGCATATGTGCCCCGAGTGGGCTGTGGAGTGAGCTGACAATGGGTAAAGACCCGACCCACTCCACGAATACAATAATAACTAAACTATTACTAATAATCCTACGAGCTACTTAATGCTAATGAGTACTCGGGGTGACCGAGTCTTCATATGAATATTTGTATTCCTAACAAGATCCAATCTTTTTTGTATTATCTATTTCGTTATGGGTTTACTCTTTTTTAACAGGAAATATGGAAGACGAGATGGGAAAAAAGAGTTGATATTAGCAAGAGAAACTGTGGTTGCATCATTTAATTGTTTAGGCCATAGAAACCTGAACGTTAATGTTTTTTGTTAATGCAAACTGACAATTTCACAAAGAAGGTAGATGAAATTAAGTGCTTCAGTTTGATTAGGGACCTATTGTCTTAACAATTTCCACTGTCAACCATCTACAGTTTCTCCAAATGATAGACAATTTGTTGAAGCTTTTGAACACCATACAACGCCGTAAAGAAATGTAACAAATGACTATAGCAGTTATGTTTCTAAAAACCAAATATGTGTTTATGCTTCACAGTCCGTTTGTAACTCACTTATTTTGACAAGTCTTTATGTGCTGGATGGTACTTGGGATAACCTATTTAAGTGCTTATTTGCTTATTTCCTTAACTAGATAAGTAGTTGTGAGTGATGTAAGTAAATTAGCGGTTGCTAAGTTCTTAATAATTTAGCTGATAAGTAGTTGAAACTTATAGTTTGGCTCTGATATATGATTTTAAAACTTTTAATTAGTTCGGATCTTGGTATCTATGGGATTACTTTTGTGGCCAAGTGTTGTTCTTTAGCATCATTAGATTCTCTAAAAACTTAAATACAGACTTAGTTACCCAGTTTGACCAACTATATAGTCTTACTCTCCGTTTCACATAATCGATTTTGATATTTGCAGGGCTATCTTCGTCTATTTTTGCAGAGGAGAGTTACACTGAAGCCAGTAACCGCTCTCAGGTTTGGCATGGATATAGCAAGGTAACACATAGTAAGTCAGTAACAGAGTGTTGTGGTGTTTGTTGAGCCTATTGTGCAGGCACAAGAGTTTGTGTAAATATGAAGGGCGCGAGTGACACACAGCTTGGAAGAAAAACTAAAAAGGGTATATTTCTTTTTTAATTTATCGCTTTCAATATCCACATTTTGTGCTTATGGATTATCCTATGGTGTATTTTCATTAGTCCACACGAACAAAACTCAGAGTTTCTTCATTTGCAGTGAGTGGGTGGGTGGTAATCGAGAAGACCTGGTGAGGATATACTTGCAGAGATAAAACCAAAAAACGACGAGGTAATAATATTTTATGTGCTTTTCCTAAACATCTTGAGATACATCATGTATTGTTTTATGGTCATTATTTTCTGTGTATAACAATGCATGTGGAGTACGCTTTTCAGTTTTGTTATGTGTTGCTGCAAGGTTTGATAAGCACAACTGTGTTGATGTGTGCTTCGTTGACGATTGCTTTGCTGATGCTTGGCAGTAGCAGGCGATACACTATTATTAAAAAGGTACTCAATTAAGGTAAAATACTATAGCTTAAGCCCTTTTTATACAGGTTGGAACTTGAAAGATGGTTCGGCTGGATTTAAAGTCAAAATGATTTTGGGTTGAAAAGAGTCACTTTTAGGGGGGTTTGGACTTTGGGTTAGCCTATATGAAAAGGATTGTGCTTAGTAGCTTATGAGCTCAATAAGCTCTTTCAGATAAATCCATAATGGGTTCTATGGAACAGCTTATGTGTATCAAATAAACTGTTACGCGTCAAGTCTTCTGGATATTCCAAAAGGGTTAGTGTGTTTGGATAACGCAATAAGGTTAAAAAAATAATAAATAAATAAAAATAAACTTTAACTAGCTTAACCAAACACTTCTTTAAAAAGGGTCAGAACAGGACAAGTCGGGTTGAACCACAAACTCATTTCGGCCTCTTAAAACTATTTTATACATACTTAATGTGTTGACTATGATTTAGGAGGTGGCCTGCTACTTTTAAACCCACTCGACAGCATGAAACATGTATGTATACGTACCATGGCTATTAGTAGTAAAATAAAGTTTTATTGGTACAAGATATAGCTGATTGTCATACTAATTCTATGCAACACCTTTTTTTACAACAATTAATTGAACATCAGAAAAAAAATCTAGGTGACATGCATACCCGCAATGGATAAAGACGTTCTATGAATCAAGGCAAGCGGAATTATTAGTTATTATCTGAACAAGTTATTGCATACAAGACATAAATGGCGGTTCAAGTTATACCAAGTTATATTGATTCTTTGAAATCTGTTGTTGTTACAGGTATTAATCAAATGCCAAAAAGAGATTTTGACTGTATACATCAGAATAAGAGATGTTATTAGTTCCTGTATGGCTTGCTTATTGCATTATCAGTATACATTTTCTCTTAATTATGCAGAGCCACCTTTAGACTAAGTTTTTGTTGGGAATAATTTGTCGTTTACTTGAATTCCTGATATCTTTTGTTGTTGCAGGTTTCATAGATATCGTAAAAGTAGATGGCTTACAAAGTGGATTCAGGTTTTGTTATACGAATCGATACGTGCTTGGTTTTCAAAAAACGTTGATGGTACTTGATATGCGTGGGAAATTTGGAAAGGTACGTATGAGTATGGGTATCTTTTACATGGCTTTAACTTTTACCGTTTAGAGCTTATTGATACATAGCGTTTACCATTTCAAGGTGTCTTGGCTGGGTAACTACTACTGTTATGTAGGTGCAGCCATGCCAGGTTCGTTAAGTCGCCCAAGGAATTGCAGATTTGAGCTTCATTAAAATTTTGTTGACTTCTTCGAAAAAGCATTTGTTGTGGGTGTAGAGCAGGCTCTTATGATGAACGAAATAGTTTGATATACCACATAACGTTGGATGCAATATCAGTTACATGGGCTTTAATAGTTCAACAGCCATGGCTGGAAAACCAATTGAAATCATATTGTTTTAAACCAGTGTGAAGGCCGTTGTACTATTAAAGCCCGTGTGACTGCAAAAGCAGAATTAGGGCATTAGAGCTGTGCAATGGAATATTAAGTTGGTGTAAAACTAAAGAGAATGCTGTGACAGCGTAGTTTTTCCTCTTTGTTCCGATACCTTCTTACATATCTGAGCCTCCATTTTGTTATAGATATAGGTCTTTGAGTTCGAATGTGACATGTACAAGTATGGCTTTTCAAAAAAAATGTGGATATCATTTTATGGATTGATTTTAACAATTAATCTGTTGTTCTTCATTTGCGCAGGTCAGTCACAGAGCAATCTTCATTACTCTGGAGATTTATTGATTCAGATTGATATGCAATTGAAGCTATGGCGTAAGGTCGAGTGCAATAGGAGTCAATCTTTGTATCAATAAGCCGTCTTTAGTTTTCAAGGAGTATGAAATATTAGTGTCTGCAACATAGTGTTTGGCTTTTGACCCATCGAAGTGCTTATTTCCATTGGCTTAGAGGATCTGTTGATGGTAGTGCCACATTATCAGACATGTCTCCAACCACATGTGTATTTCATGCTAACACAGTTTGCGCTCTACCTGCACTGGAAGCTACATCAGATTGTACATAGGTGGTCAACAGAAAGGAGAAAACAGGTCAGTTGTGTCTCTTAAATGGAGGGAGTTTTATACTTCGTCCATGTAATCACTCAACTTTCAAGTTAAGTTTCACATCATGGGTTTATACCTTTTTTGAATTAGCGTATTTTGTTTTCTTATCTAAATTGAGTATTAGTTTTTAGTTTACAAAATACCAGATTTGTTTTCATAATCATTAGTAGGCTATCTTCTATTAATTGAAGATCATTTTTTTTGCTGTCAAGATGTATTATATTAATGATTTCTGTACTTGACATATGTGCTATTAGATTTGTTACTTAATAATCTAGGAACTTTACATCGTCAAGAAGTGCTGTCAAGATGTATTATATTCACAGGCGATGTCTCCATCAGAGGACGTATTCATGCTGATACATACTGCCTTCGCATTGCAATTTCTTTAACAAAGTTAGGCTACCAACTCCAGGTAATTTTACGTTAATCATATAGCAGCAACATGTAACTTTCAAGGAAGTGAATGGATGATCAAGCCGCTTTAAAATGTTATGTTATACTGGTATCGGAAAAAAGGTATAACGATTGTTTGGATATGAGTTCAGCGACCACTTTTGTGTTAAGTATAGTTTCAAGTTTAGTAGCTTATATATATATATATATATATATATATATATATATATATATATATATATATATAATATATATATATATATATATATATATATTCCCATTTATTTTAAAAAGGTGACATTTGGGAGTGTAATGACCCTTCATATGAGAAGCTTAATAAATGACTGGTTTTGTGATAGTGTTGTGGTTGAATTGTTAACTAAAGAGATGTGCAGTAATATAAAAAATTATAGAATTTGTAACTTATTGTGAAACTAAAATTACTTTTCATTGTAATATAGAACCACGAGACATGACCCTCATCATGTTATACTATGAAAAGCATAAAAAAAACTAAACTCAATAAAAAAATTAATCCAAGTTTTTCAACATAGTAATACCAACAAAATTTAAGGTCCCTTTACACATACCAACAACCACCTATAAACACGAAAAAAAAAACTCTCGACACTAACGACAAAGTGCTCCCACGGCAACGCGCGGGCTACCACACTCGTTGTAAACAATTACTATCTTTAATGAAATAAAGTATTTGTTATGTTTATTTTTCATTCTTTAATTATTGTGTCCTATATTTGCATGTTTAATCCATAAATAATTTAGTTATTCTAAATTGTCCGTTGTCAATTAATGATATGGGAATATCATTAAACTAAGACAAATCTAAGTTTTGTGTGGAAACCGTGAGGGGGGGTGAATACGTTTTCATTTAAAAACTTAAATCTTTTGTATCAAATGACCAATCAAGTTTGACGTAATATGAGAAGTGTCAACAAAAAGTCATGTGATAATTAGTGATAGTGGAATTCCATAAGTGAATCATATTACCATAACACAAACATAGACACAACATAACTACCACACAATATAAGAAATAAGCCACACAAACATAAAAGCAATGCAAATATAAACCGGCAAATGAAAAGATAAAAAGTAAAGAGATAAGTAAGGAAAGCACAAACCGGGCACGATGATTTATATTGGTTCGGTCACGAAGCTCCTCTTCGCCCTACTCCACTTCCCGAGTACCCAACTCGAGAGTTACTTCACAAATCAACAAGCTCCCTTCTTGGCAGAGAAAACCATACAACGTCGCTTACAATATTTTTTGACACTAAGCTAAATGTCGAGTTCTTCTTCGGGTACAACCAAACCCGTTATGTTTTATGGCCCAACATAACAAACCTTGTATTTTGAGGCCTAAACACATAAACCGCGTCGCTTACATTATTTTCCGACATTAAGCTAAATGTCGAGTACTAATCTAGCTAGTACCAATCTCACTCACGATCTACCCGATCCTCACAAATCACACAAGCTACAAGATCCACATGATCTACACTCGATCTACCCAATCTACTCACGATCTACCCGATCTACCTTATCTTCACACGATCTACCCGATCTACTCACTATCAACACAAGTGTTGGTCCACAAATCGTATGTGGATCTATAAGTAGCCTTGAATACTTAGTAGATGGTTGGGATAAATCCAAACCAGTCTAAGTGAGAAACCCTTAACGATTGTTAATGTTAATGCGGAAACTTAACAAGAACAATGAAGAACAGAATTAACACTAACTTCGTATAATTCTATTAATCACAATTGTGAAACTCGTACAACTCTCTCATCGAACTAACAATCTTAGGGATCCTTTTATAACACCAAGGAAACCCTAATACTAACCGACTAAGAAGATATTCACGAATCTTCTATAAAGATACTTACACGTTTAGTATCTTTTCCTAACATATCTCTAACAAACTTTCCTTAAAACATGACCAGACTTAACATAATAAGTCAACCAGACTTAATATAGACTACCAGACTTAACTTGTATTACCAGACCTAATTACAAAGACAGACCTAACTCTGACATATTACCAGACCTAAGTTTGTCTTTTCTTGAATCGTATGATAATTCCCAACAACAAGCTACACAAGATCTCCCCGATCTTCACAAAATCACAATGATTCACACAAACTAACTAAACAAGGTGATAGACTACTTGATGTATATCAAGATACAACAAGTACGTAACGAATGTTACGAGTGCACTACACTAACACTACAACACTTTGTATATTCTTGATACGAAGTGTTCTTCTCTTGCACTTGTAGAGGAATGAAGGTGATCACTTGAATGGATGATTGGATCACTCTTAAACAAAGATAAACTAACTACATGATCAAAGGAGAGTATATGTGATAGGAGATTTGAACTCAGAAAAATGTGTGAGAAAAAGGATGCCTAAAAACTGTGAAATGGACAGGTATTTATAGGAAATAAAGATTTGACCGTTACAGGGGGCACGGTACCACTAAATGCCCGACGGTACCACTAAATTTAGTGGTACCGTGGTACCGTCCCAGACAGAGACGCTCCAAAATTTGTTTTTAGTGGGGAAGGTTTATTTGGGGAAGTTTGGAGCTGATTTGGGGGGAAAATAGCTGTTGGTGATTTTAAACTTATTTTTCAAATTAAAACATTTCTTTTTAATTCAAAAATATTTCGTAAAATGTATTTTTGAAAAAATGTTTTGTCACATTAAAAATATGAAGTTTAGAGAAAAATATAATCCTTTGATCATTAGTGAAGTTGTAGATTTGTTTGTTCATACCTTGAGTGATTTACGTCGGGATGGAAATCTACGACTTTGTTGAAGCATACTTGAGATGTCGAGAGATGTTGATGTAAGTATGCATTGATGATTTGTGTTTACAAGTAACTTGTGCATTTTATGTTATGCATTACATGTTACATGTTTGTTATTATTAAAACCGAAGAAACCGTTTAGTTTAAATATCGTAATATTTACACTAATAATCTCCCCTTTTTTGATGATGACAAATATGTAAACCGTGACACATAGTAAAATGTTAAAGTTACCTATTTACACTTCCTTCTCCCCCTTTTGTCGAAGCAAAAAGGTAGTTGCCTCGAGCTCTCCCTTGAATTCACTCCCTACTTGTGACAAACGGTAAACTTTCCCACTAATATTTTAATAATAAATGTTAATTTATTATTACCTAATTGTAAAACTAAGCATTTGTGTGCTTACATAACTATTACGGGAAGCAAACCCGCACACTGTAACATACAGTAACTCACAAAACTATTTAATCTCACCAGAAACAGTGAATTTTCCCCTTTCTCACATTCACAGACTATAACATAATGAAAGTGAGAGGTTATCTCACTTTTCCTGAAAAACGATACCACACGTGTACCGACACCATATTAGTAACAGTTAACCTTATGAATTATTTTCATAGTCAATAAACTTTATTTTTATGCCAAATTTATAAAAACGTTCCAAAATTTTATTTGTCACGTTTATATCAAACCGGAGTACCACGTTTACACCGGTGCTCAATGGGACACGGGGTACACACGATATACTCATTAATAATAAAACAAAACCTAATAATAAAAACTTACATTGTTTTTTCTCTTAATCGCCACTACTACACACACAGAGATAAGAAAACGTTTCTTCTCTCTCCCCAAAACAGCTATCATCTTCCCCCTCCTCGAATACACCTCCCACCTCCAAACACAAAACAACAAATCCAGACCTAATCCATCACTCTCATCCTTATACATCACTCTCCTCCTTTTCTCTTCTTCCTATGAAGAATCACGAGGGAGCCTTTGAAGATCTAAAGGGATAGCGAGGAGTGCTCACTATGGCCATCCCCAAGATCGAGAGCAGGAAAGATTGGTCAAGATGTTCCTCATCCTCTCCTATTTAATCTACCAAACGGTCCATAGGCTAAACCATCTCTCAAACTTCACTAATATTCAAAGAGAAGCTGGGGTGGGTTGCTCGCTTGGTTTCGGATTTGGATTGCTCGATTCGGGGTTAGGGTTTGATTCTTGATTCTTCTTGTTATCAGTCGCTATTGTAAAGGTTTATTTATTTTTATTTTTTTATTATTGATGAATCTTATTTTGTTAATTATTATTAAGTTTATGATTTGAAATCTTTTTCGAGTGGTGATGAGATTTGGATATATTTTTTTTCATCGATCTGTCGATCTGCGAATGACTATATTTTTGGTTGTTGTTATTCATCTTGTGTGGTTATAGATAAATAGACTATATGAGTGTGTTTTTGCTCCCTCTTAATCGATGATCATCCGGACAAGATGTGTTGGAAAAAGAATAAAAAAAAATAATGAGGAAAACAAACGTTGACGGAAGCGATGAGCTTAGTAACGTCATGACAAGTGGTGGATAACATACAATAAACTTCACCTTTGAAGTCACGTAGCTCTTCTCAATCATTGTGAATATTCATAGAATATTCATATGATGAGGCATGTGATTACGTGGAAATGTGCTAAGGGTTAAGAAGATAGAATCTTCAAGGTTGTGAAGTTAGTGATAAGGTTCTAGTGGGGTTATCTTTTATAGAAGAAACTATGTTGATGAAGAAGGGTTATCTCAACTTATCATAGCGGTTCTTCGCTTGAAGTGTGTGGAAGATGAGTGGGATGCGGAAGCATTGGTAGTGTAGAATGAAGGTTGAGAATTGTAGATAAGTTGAGAATATAATGGATACGGAAGTAACCAAACATATGGTGTTTTTAGTACCATGTGGAAGTGAAAGGGGAAAAAGCTAAGGAATCAGAAGATAGGCATAATCTATTCTGATAGGAGACGGTTCTAGTTCAAGACTACAGCGAGTTGGTTTTGATAGTGCTTTTGAAACAGTGAGAATTGAAAACAAAATAAACTGTCTCAGCAGACAACGGTCCGACGGTACCGTTAAAGTTAGTGGTACCGTCCCCTATTTAAGGGTACCGTGACCTGCTGAGGTCAGTTTTGTCCCAGAATTTGATTTTCGACAAAGAAATTTCACATATGTTGTGATTTTTCTAGACCTTATATTAAAGGAATTTATACCAAATAAATTCTTTTATGAATGAATACAACGAGATTCAATGAACGTTGATCGAGAACGAGAGATGACATTTAATTGCATTTCACAAATTAAATAAACTTTAAATATTTCGGGTGAAATATTTAAGTTGTCATTGGAATTTAAGAGGATTTTACGAATAAATCTCGCTGATTTAGTGAGACTTTTTGACACGAGGAGAGAATTTATACCTAATAAATTCTTTTTACGAGATGAACGAGACTATACGAGAATAGATGACTTTAATATTTCTAAGAAAATACGTAAGTAGTCATTAGAGGGATATGAAGGATGACTTTAATATTTCCAATGAAATATTTAGATATTCATAAGACTAAATTCGGAAGATGTTCTTGAACACACGTAAATTATAAAATTCACGGAATGTGTTCCATCATTCCTAGACCTAGACGTAGATAGTTGAATGGTTCGCATTTGAGAGGTTTGGCTAATTTATGGATTTCGATGTGCTTCGCACGCGAGTGTTTCACGGGGTTTTAAAAGGCGTAAAGCAAGGCCTGTGGTGCTGATTCGCAGCATGGTTTAGGATCTAAAAGAATGAAGTATTTAACTGACACAACGGTGGTAAATGTGTGGGTGAGACTCGATTTGGAACATAAGGATGACTTAAAGTTGATTGAGGTTTGGTGTTTTTAGGGTGATTGATGAGATTTTTGGGATGAACATCCGTTGTTGTTGTGAGATCACTGCACGTTGGTAGGTGATCAAGATTGACAACGAAAAAGAAGAGACTTAAAAATATCAATCTTCGTATAGGCATATTGCCCGTTATTCGGAAGAAAGAGAGTATCAACGGACTCTTGGTGAGATAGGATGATACGTTGGTTTTCTACCCTAAAACCAATGGATAAAGTTCAATCCTCATTATATATGAGATGAGCTTGACGACAAAACACGATGACAAACCTATGGGGATAAGAGGAACTACCGAAAATGAATATACTTGGTCTTAAGAAGTGTATATTCACACGAGGATGAAAGGAACTACTAATCACTTAAGTAGTAACTCGTGAGTCCCTTGTCACTCAAAGGTTGATGTTAGCCTATAGCATTTGGATGAGCGTTTTAACATATGTTGTTAAAAGACTTGAATATGATGTTTCGGATATGAAATTTAACAATTGCGATCGCAAGTTAAACTTACTTGAATATTTCGGATGAAATATTGAAGTTGTCAAACCTACTCCGATTTCTACTAGGTTTGTATCTAACCTCCCCATGACAAAAGGGTGTATTACTTGGATGAAAGCGAAATAATGACCAAGGAATTAGGACAATTTCGCGACTACTTTAACTTATAGATTTTGACACTGGTGTATGACTATATGACGTCTAAGAGTTCATAGTGATAGGCATACCTAATTCATTATGTGTCAAAATGACATAGTGTGGGTGCAAAATTTACAAGCAAATCATGTAAAATGCACATAAGGAATAAATGCAAATATCATGCAAAACATGATAATCATTTAGCATTTAAGAGCATGAAGACATTCAATCATATCTTACGAGAACATGTTATCATTTTGAAACACATATGTGGGATGCAAGTAACCTAGGTTCGCTAAGGAGGATTCTAATTACTACTTGTTCAAAATGAAATCCTAATGGGAGATAAAGTTCACCAATGTAAACTGTCTTTAGCCAAATGTAGGAATGAAAAATTTTCAAGCTGGAGAATGAGTATGAGACTATCACTAGTGGTGCTTAATTCAGGCTAAACACGACCATTTTTACGGGTTATACCACGAACCCAACTTCTCTCCTAGAAGCAATTCAACCGTTAAGTCAAATTGAATTTCTAGTGCAATAGGTTCTCCAGTAGTCATTCTCATGTTAGAAAAATTCAAATTCTTATATTTGCCTATCGAAGTGTAGCAAAGATGATCTTAGCTTATTTCGCTAATACATGGCCTAGTATGACTCAACTAACCATATTTTAAAAGTCGGTGAAGAGGAAGACATGTCTTGCACAATATCCTAACAAAGGCAAACACGTTTCAATTTTGTGTTTGAGATTTAGAGATTATTTGGTTTAGATGGTGCATTTTAAGATCTCATGGATGACATTTTTGTTTGTTGAGTCGTTACATGTTATTTTAACATGATTTGATTTTCTAGAGTCAAGAGATGCCTTAATGTGATACAATATAGAATCTACTACATCGAGAGTGTTTTAAGAATGCTCCTTTGCATATCTTGAGAAAAGAATCTAGTAAAGGTTACTTACCTCAATAGATCTTGTGAGTATTATATGATGTATGATTGAAATGAGACATATTGTATATTTCAACAAATATGCTTTTCTAAGAGGAAACTTATCACTCTTACGAATGCTTAGTAAAACAAGTATTTTAGTGTATGACCAATTTTACTTGTTTATGCAATGACACATGTTGTATTGGGTTATTATTCATATCTAATATCCTATATTTGTTAACAAGATACAATGTATTCTCTTGTAACGCAACCATTCATGTTACAAAGGGAATGAGATGCATATGATATATATTATCCTTTGTCAATCTTTTGATAAGAGAAATACATGTGATTTTCTCAAAGATTGATGTCGTACATAATAGTTAATAACATATTATGTGTGACACTTTTACTTGACATGTGATTTTGAGTGTTGATTCGTTCATGAGCAAAGTTTACATATGTTGTTTGTTTGCTCGTGTTTGGTTTTTCAGAAATGATACATTTACTAATTGCATTGCAATGTAAATTACTTGTATATTTCGGATGAAACATCCAAGTTGTCAATCCTACTTAGTTGTGTATTTTATGCATCTTTTAAACATATTAGTTTAATGTTTGGAGCACAACCATTGGACAAGAAGACTCAATATGGCATCTTCAAAACAAGTGTGAGTTATGATCCGATGCATATTATTTTCGTCTTGAGAGGAAGTCATTATTTTCATAACAACCGAGTGTAATGAGTATGTAGATTCAAGATAATATATTTCGTTATATTTTGATGTTATCTTGAAGCTAGACAAATAATGACTCCAATTTCATGTCCATACTCGAAAACTTGTCAATTAGATTCGATGATGATATCAATCATAATTTGAATAATTAATTGATTTGTACTCGAAATCTTTCTTGACCCTCATGATCACTCCTTTTAAAAAGAAAAAAAAAATAAGGAATGTGTTCCATTTATTCTAATACTAGTTGTATGTGTGAAGTTAATAACATATTAACTTACTACTTCGATATTGTCATTTATTTTTATTTGCGAAAAACTATTTATATTATTAAGTATAGTATTCTTAGTTTTCGACATATAATGAGTATAAAAATAATTATCTTAACAATTTTTATACAACATACGTAAAATACTAAATGTTTAAAATATTTTGTGTGTGTGTTAAATCAATGCAATTTTAATACATTTTCTTTTACTTAAATACTAATGTATTAGTATGATCTTTTATCTTGTTTAGACAACCCATGGTCAACAAAGACAAAATGATGTAATATTTTAGAGATCATGTTACGGATTTAATGAAAGTGTTAAATATTTTGAGGTGATATATTTTTTACATTTAAACCTTTGGAAAATTAATTGTGTAAGACAATATCTTTCGACGCACGTGATCAACCAACTTAGTTTCCATTCCTAAGAAAGTTACTAAAGCATCTTAAAAATTGCAAGATGTCGAAAATACATATGCAAGAAAACGGGTCTATGCCTATATGCAATGCAAAATCAATTATGCATCTTAGTGCAAGAAGTCTAGTCTAAGTCCTATTGACGCATAAACCGGAAAACTAATAATCAACACATAGTAACAAGGCATGTAAAACGCTTGTGATTATAGATATAATTAGCTCAACTAAAGATAACTATAAGCACTCAAAAATATTAACTAACAGTACTAGGACACCAAGAAAAACAAATAAACATTTAGCGTAACACACAAAAATACTTATCGTCATTTTGTGTATTAAGTATAACAATGTATACCTAGCTTGACTTTATTTATTTTCTTTCAAATGAATTTGTTTCCACCCAATTTTAAAGATTTTTACCAAGTTACTTTGAAAATACATCAATGTTCAAAAGTTGAAACGCCCTTTTTCATTTTGGCCAAAAATTTGCGCAAACGGCATAATTAAAAGGATCTTTCGTTACAAATCAAGGACTCTAGTATATTTTCACTTAGAAACAATTCATAAAGATATTTTTTAAATGAAAATAGGCTCAATTACATTTAAAACGATAGATGGCACAACTCCTATGGACTTACGGTTGATTTTATACGAATTTATGAAAATGACCCAATTCTGAAAATAGACAGACACATGCACGGTACCTTTAAATACCCCACGGTACCGTCCTATATTTAGTGGTACCGTCCACTATTGTTACAGTTCTGTCTCAGACTGAATTTTTGTTTCGACGTAACGAAGAGATGTAAAACTTCGTAAACTAGATACCGAACATGTATAATATGTTAAGTAACATTTCCATGTTTAGGACTAAGAAAAACATTTACAAACATATATTTACTATTAAACAAAGAGTTGTCCCAAACGATCCTTTCAAAACCGCATCACTTTACGACTCGTTCAAAAGATATGACCAGACACTTACAAACTCTTTTCTTTTATTTGTTTAAGAAAACTTTCAAGCTAGTATGACAAAGTATACTTAACAACAAAACTTGTAAGTATTAAGCACTTAAATACTTTTCATATTATATTCCCCTTCATGGGTAACTTGATACATGGATCGTACTCAATTTTGAAAACCATTTGTTTTAAATTTTTGAGCGACGTGGCTCTGGTACCAATTGTGGAAACCGTAGAGGGGGGGGGGGGTGAATACGTTTTCATTTAAAAACTTAAATCTTTTGTATCAAATGACCAATCAAGTTTGACGTAATATGAGAAGCGTCAACAAAAAATCTTGTGACAAATAGTGATAGTGGAATTCCATAAGTGAATCATATTACCATAACACAAACATAGACACAACATAACTACCACAGAATATAAGCAATAAGCCACACAAACATAAAAGCAATGCAAATATAAAACGGTAAATGCAAAGATAAAAAGTAAAGAGATAAGTAAGGAAAGCGCAAACCGGGCACGATGATTTATAGTGGTTCGGTCACGAAGCTCCTCTTCGCCCTACTCCACTGCCCGAGTACCCAACTCGAGAGTTACTTCACTAATCAACAAGATCCCTTCTTGGCGGAGAAAACCATACAACGTCGCTTACAATATTTTTCGACACTAAGCTAGATGTCGAGTTCTTCTTCGGGTATAACTAAACCCGTTATGTTTTATGGCCCAACATAACAAACTTGTGTTTTGAGGCCTAAATACATAAACCGCGTCGCTTACACTATTTTCCGACATTAAGCTAAATGTCGAGTGCTAATCTAGCTAGTACCAATCTCACTCATGATCTACCCGATCCTCACAAATCACACAAGCTACATGATCCACATGATCTACCCGATCTACTCACGATCTACCCGATCTACCTTATCTTCACACGATCTACCCGATCTACTCACTATCAACACAAGCTACACAAGATCTCCCCGATCTCCACAAGATCCCAATGATCCACACAAACTAACTAAAAAAGGTGATAGACTACTTGATGTATATCAAGATACAACAAGTACGTAAAGAATGTTACGAGTGCACAACACTAACACTACAACACTTTGTATCTTCTTGATACGAAGTGTTCTTCTCTTGCACTAGTAGAAGAATGAAGGTGATCACTTGAATGGATGATTGGATCACTCTTAAACAAAGATAAACTAACTACATGATCAAAGGAGAGTATATGTGATAGGAGATTTGAACTCAGAAAATTATGTGAAAAAGGATGCCTAAAAGCTGTGGAATGGACTGGTATTTATAGGCAATGAAGATTTGACCGTTACAGGGGGCACGGTACCACTAAATGCCCGACGGTACCACTAAATTTAGTGGTATCGTGGTACCGTCCCAGACAGAGACGCTCCAAAATTTGTTTTTAGTGGGGAAGGTTTATTTGGGGTAGTTTGGAGCTGATTTTGGGGGGGAAAATAGTTGTTGGTGATTTTAAACTTATTTTTCAAATTAAAACATTTCTTTTTAATTCAAAAATATTTTGTAAAATGTATTTTTGAAATTTTTTTTGTTACATTAAAAATGTGAAGTTTAGAGAAAAATATAATCCTTTGATCATTAGTCAAGTTGTAGATTTTTTTGTTCATACCTTGAGTGATTTACGTCGGGATGGAAATCTACGACTTTGTTGAAGCATACTTGAGATGTCGAGAGATGTTGATGTAAGTATGCATTGATGATTTGTGTTTACAAGTAACTTGTGCATTTTACGTTATGCATTACAAGTTACATGTTTGTCATTATTAAAACCGAAGAAACCGTTTAGTTTAAATATCGTAATATTTGCACTAACATTTTGGTATAATATACTTGAAAGTATATTGATGCGTTGGCATGCTAAATTCACATGATATTCAATGAATTGAATATAGGACTTATCCCAACTACATGATTGTACTTTATGGATCTTATCATTAAGTAAATCATGAATAGTTATCCTCAGAGTTGAGATACTAGATAACTGTCATGAATGTAGTGCATTTTTGTGGAACAATTTAATGTTATACGTAACTGGTAGTCATAAGGATTGTTTTCAGAAGTGTTACAAAGTTCGTGGGTTTTGCTTGTAGTCAAGATAGAATTTGTCCCTTCAAATTTATTTTTGAGTTTAATACTACTAGGCCCCGCGTGGGGTTGACAAGATATTTGCGTGGCCACGCCCAAGATCTTTCTTGAATATGTTCAGAAGATTTGGTAATCTTACTCAATCACAAACAACGAGAAACAGAATAGTTGAATAAAGAATGACTTAGATCCATATCTTTATTTTGCATGGTATTAAGTGACAAAAGGATAATAATAATGATGAATCATTAAAAGGTTTTTCCAAGAGACCTTACTCGAGTTGTACTAGAGGCATCGAAGTGTTGCTAGACGTTAACCGATGTGATCACACTATTAAAATATGTCCAAGTGGGAGTTGTTAGTTTTGTGGACATAAATTAGTAGATGTGTGTTAGGATCGAACTCGAGATCACGGGATTGCACACTTTACGTATGAGAATTAAAGTTTAATAATTTAATATAAAATGTTATATTGAATTATTAATTACACAAAACATATAACAACCGTTAGTAATTAACAGATATTGACTAACGACCGTTAAACTAATAAAAGGAAAGGACTAAAGTGAAATTAGATATCAAGATGGTTCTAGAACTCCCCTAAGGGATTAAACCGATCGGCCATAGGATTAGGGATTCCTAATCCTTGTCTAACTTGGACTCTAAGTTTCCTTTAGTATATATTGAGGACCTGGGTTCATTGTATTGTTACCTCTTGTGCACATACTATATTCAAAGTCTTTCTCTCCTCTCCTTGTGTTAAAACCGATCGGCCAAACCCTTCTTTTGGGTCGATCCACTTTTGTTTTTCATAAACAAATTGTTTTGTGTTCTAAAACTAGCATTGCTTTAATTTGTTATAGTACGTGTGTACAAGAACGTGATTCAAACACATTATTGTTTGAATCTTGGATTGAATTACAAAACGGTAAGGGGTAATTCTTATAATCCATTTAAACCCTAATTAGGGTTCATTAATTGAAGAATTGATTGGAATTGATTCTTGTTTTGCTAGAATCAAAAGGTATGCATACTTTTATGTTTGGTTAATTAATTTACGCGTTATATGATTCTATACGCTTCCGCATGTGTACTTGATGTTTATTATTTATATTTATTATTAGTCATGTTATATAATTTCAACAACTTGAAACGTTTAAAGTTGGTGTACTTCTTTGCGAATTCCATTTTAAAAAGATTGTAATGCATTCTATAATATTAAGTTCTTTTCATTTTCATAAACTATCATGAAAGTGACATAGTCAGTGGCGGACCCAGGAAACTAAGATGTGGGGGGCAATTTTTTTTTTTTTTTTTCTTTTTTTTTTTATAATAGCAACGAAATGCGGAAGAAAAAAATAGGATCGAAATAATAAAACGAGTATTGTTACTTGGAGATGAATGATTTATAAGGTTTGAAAGTGTTTAATGTTGGATTTTAGTATGTAGGTAGGGGGTAATTTGAATTTTGGTTGGGGGCACTATCGAAAAAAGGTAAAAATTTTAAAAAAATTACACTAGTATTATAATGTGAAGAGAATAGTTTGGAGAGAATGATGTATATTACTGAATGATGCATTAGGGTTACAATCATAGCCTTGTATATATAGGCTCTAATAGAATATTCTAGAGTATAGAATTACATAAATAAGGAAGTGAATATACATTCTAAAATATTATAATACTCCCCCTTGGATATTCACACTAGATTATACGCAAAGATGATGCTTGCTGCCTCATTAAAAACCTTACCAAGAAAAACCCAGTGGGATAAAAACTCGGTGAAGGGAAAAAGAGTGCAGCACGTATAATACTCCCCCTCAATTCAACATATATTCTTCAATCGTCGCATTCCAATCTTATAAGCAAGTTGCTCAAAAACTTTTGGTGGTAAAGATTTTGTGAACAAGTCTGCCAAGTTCTCGCTTGATCTAATTTGATGAACATCGATCAATCCATCCTTTTGAAGATCATGTGTTGAGAAAAACTTCGGTGAAATATGTTTTGTTTTATCTCCTTTAATATATCCTTCTTTGATTTGAGTGATACATGCAGCATTATCTTCATACAACACCGTTGGAGTTTCCCTGATTGACTCGAGTCCGCATTCTTCTTGAATATGTTGAATCATCGATCTTAACCATACACATTCTCGACCGGCTTCATAAAGTGCAATAAGTTCAGCATGGTTTGATGATGTAGCTGTAAGTGTTTGCTTGGTTGATCTCCATGAAATTGCAGTGTTACCATATGTGAAAACATAACCTGTTTGTGACTTTGCTTTGTGCGGGTCTGACAAATATCCAGCATCAGCATATCCGACCAACTTTGATTTCGAATTCCTTTGATAAAACAATCCCATATCACGTGTACCACATAGATAACGAAATATATGCTTGATTCCATTCCAGTGTCGCCGTGTTGGCATCGAACTATGTCTTGCTAATACATTTACAGAAAATGCAATGTCGGGACGTGTATTATTAGCAAGATACATTAGAGCTCCAATTGCACTTAGATACGGTATTTCAGAACCAAGAACTTCTTCATTACTCTCTTTTGGGCGAAATGGATCATCTTCCCGATGGAGTGATCTAACGACCATTGGCGAAGTTAATGGATGAGCTTTGTCCATATTAAACGTTTTCAATATTTTCTCTACATAGTTAGATTGATAGACAAAAATTCCATTCTGAAAATGCTCAATTTGCAAGCCAAGACAAAATTTTGTTATGCCAAGGTCTTTCAGTTCGAATTCATTTTTCAACAATTTCGCAGTATGTTCAATCTCTTCTGAAGTTCCAATAATGTTTAGATCATCAACATATACTGCAACAATAGCAAAACCCCTTTCCGATCTTTTGATAAAAACACAAGGACTAATAGGATTAGTCTTATATCCTTCTTTCAAAAGATACTCACTCAGGCGATTATACCACATTCGCCCTGATTGTTTTAATCCATATAAAGATCGTTGTGATTTTATGGAAAACATCTCACGGGGTTTTGATTGATATGCTTCAGGCATCTTTAGTCCTTCAGGGACTTTCATGTAAATATCACTATCAAGTGATCCATATAAGTATGCCGTAACAACATCCATGAGGCGCATTTGGAGTTTTTCCATATTTGCAAGACGAATTAGAAATCTTAAAGTTGAGGCATCAACAACAGGTGAATATGTTTCCTCATAATCAACTCCGGGTATTTGAGAAAACCCTTGTGCCACAAGTCTTGCTTTAGATCTGACAATTTCATTTTTCTCATTCCTTTTTATCACAAATACCCACTTATAGCCAACTGGCTTAACATTTTGTGGGGTTAAAACCATGGGGCCAAACACTTGACGTTTTTCAAGTGAATCTAGCTCTGCTTGAATAGCTTCTTTCCATTTTTCCCAATCTTTACTTTGTCGACATTCTTTCATAGATTTGGGAACATAGTTTTCATCATTTATTACATTACTTGCTATAGCATATACAAAAATTTCATCAACACGTGTTTTATTTCTTTCCCATGTTGTACCATTTTGTACATAATTAATTGAGATCTCATCATTAGGTACTTGTGTCTCTTCCAGAGAATCATCCACATCAATTGTGGAATTGCCATTTTCTTTTAGGATGTTATCCACCTCTTTTGGCATAATATCAACATTTTTGCCAATCTCATTGTTTTGTTCTTTTCTTTTTCGTGGATGTGTATCCTTTGACCCAATTGGTCGTCCACGTTTTCTACGTATAATAGACTCATCCGATATTTTCGGAATATCAATTCGTGCGGGAGCATTTGCAGCCGGTATATGTGATTTAGTAACTCGTTTTGCATCAGTGAATGCATCCGGCAGCTCATTGGCTATTCTTTGTAATTGAATAATCTTTTGAACTTCAAGTTCACTTTGACAACTTCGAGGGTCAAGATATGATATGGATGATGCATTCCATGTTAAACCTTCTTTTTCAGGCTTTTCTTTTTCTTTTTCTCCCCTAACATCGGGAATATTGTCTCATCAAAATGACAATCAGCAAAACGTGCTGTAAATACATCTCCAGTTAATGGTTCCATATATTTGATAATTGATGGAGATTGAAAACCAATATATATTCTCAAACTTCTTTGTGGTCCCATCTTTGTACGTTGTGGAGGAGCAATTGGGACATAAACAGCACAACTAAAGATTTTTAGATGAGACAAACTTGGTTCTTTGCCAGAGACCAATTGTAGTGGAGAATACTTGTGATATGCACTTGGTCTTAATCTAACCAATGCCGCAGCATGTAAAATAGCATGTCCCCATGCCGATGATGGGAGATTAGATTTCATAAGCAATGGTCTTGCTATTAGCTGCAATCTTTTAATGAACGATTCAGCTAGACCATTTTGTGTATGCACATGTGCAACCGGATGCTCCACATTAATTCCAATTGACATACAATAATCATTAAAAGATTGGGATGTAAATTCTGCGGCATTATCAAGCCTTATGTTCCTGATATGATAATCAGGAAAATTTGCCCTCAATTGAATTATTTGTGCCAATAATTTAGCAAATGCAACATTTCTTGTTGATAATAAACAAACATGTGACCATCGAGTTGATGCATCAATTAATACCATAAAATATCGAAATGGTCCACATGGAGGAGTAATTGGCCCACAAATATCACCTTGAATACGTTCCAAAAATTGTGGAGATTCATTTTCAACTTTGCATGTAGAGGGCCTGAGTATCAATTTTCCAATAGAGCAAGATTTACATGATAAATCCTTTGCTTGCATGACCTTGATACCTTTAAGTGGATGTCCATTAGAATTTTGAATAATTCTTGACATCATTGTATTGCCAGGATGCCCCAATCTATCATGCCATAAGGCAAATAATTTTGGATCTGCTAGCGTTTTGCTAGAGGCCATATTAATTTCTGGCTGGCATCAAGGTGAGTTCCCATATTTGAGTCATTGAGATCAAGATCTCCTTTTGGAATTGAATCATCATTTAGAAAATCTGGAATCGGCTCAATTTTGAGAAAATTTATATCAAAGTTTCCATCATTCTCGATGAAATTTGTCTCCACACCTTTCATTTTTTGTTTGAGTGATGCTTGATAGAGATCAACAAAATGTTTAGGTGTACGACATGCTTTTGAAAGATGATTCCTCATTCCACATTTATAGCAAGTTTTTAAAAGCTTCTTCGTAGGCTCATAATGTGAATTTTTCCCTTTTTCAGCCTTACGCTTATTGTCATACGACCTAGAGCTTTCACCATCACGTCGCCAATTATTATTATTATAACCACGTTGACGACCATTATTATTGGTATTTCTATGGTAGTTACCACGTCCACGATCGCGCCCTTTCATGTATGTTGCATTCGCTTCAGGAAGCGGATTAGAGCCAGTAGGGCGCGACTGATGGTTTTTCAACAAAAGCTCATTATTTTGTTCAGCAATAAGGAGAACGGCTATGAGTTCATGATATTTTTTAAAGCCACGTTCTCGATATTGCTGCTGAAGAAGCATATTGGAAGCATGGAAAGTAGAGAATGTTTTCTCTAGCATGTCAGCATCTGTGATTTTTTCTCCACATAATTTCAATTCAGATGTAATGCTAAACATAGCAGAGTTATACTCGCTTACACTTTTGAAATCTTGCAACCTAAGGTGCATCCATTTGTTTTGGGAGTAGCACTTGCCTTTGATGGTCATATCTTTCTTTCAAGTGTTCCTATAATTCCAACGGGTCTTTCACCGTTAAATATTCTCTTTTTAGATCCTCATGGAGGTGATGTCGGAGAAAAATCATTGCTTTTGCACGCTCTTGCAAAGTGGTCTTATTACCAGCTTTGATTGTTTCACCAAGATTATTTGCAGTGAGATGGATCTCAGCATCAAGAGTCTAGGGAAGATAATTTTTTCCCAATATATCAAGAGCAGTGAATTCTAGCTTTGTAAGATTTGCCATTATATCTCAAAGGACTGTCGGCCGAAGGTTTATTGCTAGGGTTTAAAGGCTTTCGAGCTGATAACGTATTATAATGTGAAGAGAATAGTTATGAGAGAATGATGTATATTACTAAATGATACATTAGGTTTACAATCATAGCCTTATATATATAGGCTCTAATAGAATATTCTAGAGTATAGAATTACATAAATAAGGAAGTGAATATACATTCTAAAATATTACAATAACTAAAATCTTGTCTTTTTCGGCTAGTCATGAGCCCATGAGGGGCAGCGCCACCCCAAAACTCACTATATAGGTCTGCCCCTGTACATAGTAATAGTAAGATAAGTGATGTCCTCACAAGGCTCGCCCTCCCAAGTAACCTGAACGAAAAAAATGTCTTCCATTTACCCGTTTTAGGTACACACTGATATAAATTGTGAATCATACCCTTAATGGACTATTAAAGCTCGATCTAATCCGTGTATCCTGTCCTAGCATTAGTTTTGCGGGCTTATCTATTTGGAGCAGAAAGGCACAAATGTTGGACGATAAATGCCATAAAAGTGAATTTGGTGTAGGTTGGCAAGTCACAGACATAGGAAGATTAGATTGGACCAAAAAATGGTACTGGTCACGTTCATTTCACTCGATCTTCACCTAACACTTCATTCTAGCAATCACCAAAGTAAATTCACTCTATATATTATATATATATACTAAAGATGGGTATGTGGAGTGTACATAGTAGTGTGAACACAAAGTTGCCTCCACAGTGCTTCGAACATTACTTTTGTAAGTGTAGACACTGTTTGCATTTTACTGTAGCTGCTACAGTAATTTTTTTTTTTTTTTTTTTCTAAATAATTTTGAAAAAAAAAAAAAAAAAAAAAAATTTTGAAAAAATATTTTCAAAGTAGCTACAGTACCTTTTTTTTTTTTTTTTTTTGAATTTAAAAAAAATAATGAAAAATAATTTCGAAAAAATAATGTTTTGAAAAAAAAATATTAAAAAAAAAATTTATTAATAAAATATTTAAAAAAAAAATATTTTCACTCTATTGTAGCTTTTTTTTTTTTTTTTTTTTTTTTTTTTTTAAGGGAAAATAATTTCGAAAAAATAAAATTTTGAAAAAAAAATATATAAAAAAAAAAAAAAGTTTTTGAAAAAATATTTTCAAAAAAAAAAATATTTTCAAAAAACTTTAAAATTAATTTTTCTAAAAAAATTAATTAAAAATTTTTTTTTAACAAAAATACAAAATAATTGTGAACCTACAAAACGTAAAACAAACATGGTACAACAAAAAACAACTATCTGAACAACCCGCTGCAACGCGCGGGCTACCCTGCTCGTTAAAACACTATATATTAAAACACAAGTCTGACACATATCTTATTATATTGTTTTTTTTAGCCTGCTAAGTCAGCCCACCTGAGGCCCAAATGTAATCCAGGAATGGTATGATAATATCTTCTACCCATGAACAACCTTCTCTAATCTTCTACTGATCTCTTTCTTCAACCCGAAGATAATCAAAACCTGTGCCGCTTTATTCTCTTTTGGTAGCCTGGTAGGTATAGGTTTTCTACGCTGTTTTCAGTTTTTGTATATGTTATTATCGATTGAGATGTTGGGTATAGCCGGTTCGTTATGATAATACCTTCTACGCAGGAACAACGTTCTCTAATCTTCTACCTTATCTCTTTCTTGAACGCGAAGATACTCAACACCTGTACTGCTTTATTCTATTTTGGTAGGTATAGGTTTTGTAGGTTGTTTCCAGTTTTTGCATCAAGACATCATAAACTCTTTTGTTAGATTTTAATTACTTTTATCTTTGATAACAGTACCATGGAGGAACTAATTTTCGTAGCTCTGCTGGAGGCCCTTTATGACTATTTCTCCGAAAACCAGAGAAGAAAGGTGTAAGATTATTTTTATTTATATATATTTTAATTGTTGCGTTTAAAGGTGTCAAGTTATTGGTTCGTTGTTGTTCATTTAACTGCTAAATCGGTATATAGATGAAACATTACATAGGTTCAAGAAAGTTTGATATAAATGAAACCAATGTTTTAAATTGCTGGAATTTTGATTATCGATTTAAGCTTATATTGTTATATATTTTATACAGTGGCAGGAACGTGTTGAGAGAGGGCTTTTTCGCTATCATGTTACTGCCTGTGAAACTAAGGTAAAACATCAATTTCTTGGTATTCGAATGATTGGAAAGACTATACGTGTTGGATATTAGCTGTTACTTAAACAACTATATATATGACTATGGGTTTGTTGCTCAACTAAACGAGGGTCGTCACCTTAAGAAGCGTCCCACAGAATTTCGCGTGGATAAAGTTCTTAAGCCATTTGATGTGAGTAAGTTCAGCTTTACGAAAAACCTCATAAGGTATGGTGACGTGCATACGTTGTTATTTATTTTCGTAGTGTAAAAATTAGAACTCCAAGGAATCTTGTTAAATTTTGTTTGCATACGCTGTTGGTATTTGACATAGGTTGGTATGTAACATAGTTTAGAACTCCAAGGAACGCAGGTTTGGAACCTTCCCGTTTATAATGACTTATTGAGGTAAAATTACTGTAGTTTTCACAAAATACAAAGATCTTTCGTCTATAATAATGTGATGTTTCATATGATTGAAGTGGCTACTCAGAAATATTTAGTATTGTCTGTTATAAATGATTGTTGCTTAATTTGATAGTTGTTTGTTACATAGAATTTTCTCACTCAACGTGGGCATGACGTTTGATAAATTTGCAGGTTGGAGCCAATATTGTTAAGAGGGCTTTCAGTTATCCTCTTAAGTTGATTGCAAAGAATGCAGGTGCGAATGGCAGCGTTGTTAGCGACAAAGTATGCTCTATTGATCTACAATTTGTATTTCACTTTTCTAAACGATGTAATTACGTCACACTTTGATTATGTGATTGACTGTTCTTTCTCTCTTTTGTCTCTGTTATAGGTTTTGGCGAATGACAACCCCAGATTTGTATATAATGCTGCAACTGATAAATATGAAGATTTAATGTCAACTGGAATCATCGACCTAACAAAGGTGAGTTACTGCAACACAAGTTCCTGTTAGGAACATTTTATTCATTTGCAAAAAGATTATATATACAGCTGTTTTTCCCAACTGTTTTTCCTATTGTGGTTCACGTGTTTGGTTGTATTTCAGGTGGTGAGATGTTGTCTGGGGCATGCTTCATCGGTGGCAAAGACATTCTTGAGAAAGCGAATAAAAAATAATAATGGGATTCTGCAACAACGGTCCAGGCAACATCTCCAGACAACATCTCACCATCAAGTGAACCACAAGGAAAGGTAAGATTTGTACATAATCTGTTTTTTTACTTCAATTTCACTATTTTGTCCATTCAATCAACCATAAGAAAATGGAAGCAATTAACATTTTTTAATCTTTATTTCTTATTGATTATGCTCATATCTTTTTCCTATTGAACTAAAACTTACAGGGCTGCTATATTGGTTCATGCTGTGTGGGAAGCAAGGGATAACCTGAAGCAAGGGAGAAGCCAAACATGGCAGCAGGGGCACATAGGCAAACAGGTCAGCTGGGTTAAACGGGTCGGCTGGATCACAAACGTCAAGTAAGGTGTGTGCGTACATACCCAAACCTCTATACGATTACCCACGTTTTACCAGTGCATTATTAAAATTTAAAAACAAATCATCGTTGTTTTTTAACCATTTTATTGGAAAAATATCAACCTGCCACGGTTACTTAAAGTTAAATCAGACGCATTGTTAGTGAATGTAGATACTTTGTCACTTTCTCAGTTTGACTATCCAGGTCAGACTTATTAAAGACTGTCGTGAATTTAGCAGCTCTTTATTGCCATGTAATATTTTTAATTTATCTAATTTTACATCAACGAGATTGGCGGCGGTCCGGCGCGTTGCTGCCGGGCGCCATTTTATCGCGTTGGTTATTGGACGGTAATTTTCTACTCTACACCCTAACAGCAGCAGTCAAACGGGGGCGTGAATGCGAGATGCCAGCGGAAAAGAAAAGGATAGGAAAAATTCCTGCTCAGATCTCAATCCTAGACTTTTTCTCTTAATAAATTACCTTAGGTGCCATTTCTGTCCACCGCCCTTCTCACGGAGCCGTACTTTGTCAACAAAAAAAACATCGTCAGATAGGATATTAAATATATACAGATGGATGTCAAGTACTGTTAGATAGGATATGACAACAACGAATATTGTACAGGTAGCCGAACCTTCCTCCAGTTTGGTTGGTCATCACAGGGGTAAAGAACAGCCAGAATATATTGTAGTTATGTAGTTTCATACCATCTGATGTAGTTTTCATGCCATCCATGTGGTCCTAAGGAACAACCACCTACAAAATTGCACGTTTTTATGCTTGGGTGACTGGAGTAAGTATAATTGGAAAAATTCATTATGAAGAAGACCGTACCATTATCGAATGTGTAACTCTTTTACTGGTGGGTCGATGACTATTACAAAGGTTCCTTCCATACTCACTACTCAATGAAGTACCTGTACGAAGGTACCAAAGGCAGTAAAAACATAATGTTGATACTATGTGGGTAATAACACTTTAGGTACCATTTGGTTTCAATTATTATAAATAAGCATTATAAACAAATGAAATGTGATAGATAATAGCAAATTTACCTTCCACGTAACTTCTTTCTGCGACTGATGATTCGCCGAGCTTATTTGAAATCTCGCACCCTGCCTTTGAGCTAGAAGAAACTGTGGGTCCTATTCAAAGAAAAATACAATACAGGTTAGAAAAAATGCAGTTAAAAACGAAGCTAGTGTTTGGATATGTCAAAGTGATAGTTATATAAGAAGAAGAAACAAACAGTTAGTTGCCTGCTTAACCTAATTAGCAATCTTTATTTAATTTAGTTTTCTGAAATGGTGGTCTTACATGTTAGCTTCATGTTTACCTTCCACATGAGCTGCTGTTTGGCTGTGAGTTTTTAAAGTGATAGCTATATAAGAAGAAGAAACAAATAGTTAGTGGCCTCCATAACATAACTAATAATCTTCATTTAATATAGTTTTCTGAAACAGGGTCTTACGTGTTAGCTTCCATTATCCAAACCATCCTCGGATAAGCTTCCGCTTCCTGTTACATAAACACGTAAAATTAATGTAGGAAATATTAATAAGACATTCGGACTTTAGCAGCTATATATGCATTCTGACCGCAATTGAATGTTAAATGTTTTGACCCTAGCACAAACCATTTGACCCATGTCAGATTGAACACGGAGTTGCATTTTTGTTTTTTGGTTTTCAAATAAGCATAGTTATTGAAATATGCTTATTTATCCCATTAATATAAGTAGAACATAACCTGCGAGCTTCTGATTATAAGCGAAGGAAAGGTAATAAGCATTTTCTGAGTAGGTCGCAAGTTGATTAGTTCAAAGTGCTTATCTGATATAATAATGATCTTTCATTTATTTAAAGTTAATAATAAAAGGGGAGAAACCTTAAGTTCCAGGGTTCAGCACTGGCATCGGAATTAGTAATACTCCATATAAGCAAACCGTCCCATGCATTGCTGCTGCATTTCACTGAACCTTGCTGTTGTATTTCATGGATCGATGGTGGTGTTGTTGCCGATCTACTGCAACCGTGAGGTTCATGATGCCATTGCAGAAGGCGCCTAGAACCTGAAAAAATGGTGTCGTGCTATCATTTGAAAACTTATGTTATAGTTTGAGAAACATATAACTGATAAACTAAAGACACCTTAAAAGTTTAAAACCACTTTTTGTTTGCCATCTCCTTTACATTTTTTTGCGCTGTTAATGTGATTCGTAGGTAGTCATACAATAAGCTAATCCAAAGCACCCATATAACTGATTATATGCATATAAGCTAATCCAAACACCCCTAAGTATCACAGATAAACCATTACCTTGTCAAACGTACTTGTTTTTTTCTAATTCTCTTTTTTTCAGTTCCCCATGTATGCGTGTCTGACAATCTGCACTTCCAAAGTGGGCTGTGAGTATTCTTCTCGCTTCACCACAAAAATGCAGAAACTTCCATGTTGAAAGAGCTTCTTTAGAGCTGATCCAATCTGTAAAGCATACAGCCACAATTGAGTTATGCTTCAATCTGATATCAACAAAAAAGAATTTGGAATAGGCAACACAAAAATGCAGAAACTTACATGTAATGTACTCATATCAAGCGGACACTGCACATACTGAATCTTCGGAAATGCTCCACCATCACCAGAATAGACGGCCTGTACTTAAACTGGTAAGTTGTATTATAAATTGGCAGTGTATTAGTTTTAACAAACTTGGAAACAAATCATCTATTTGGCACTAATTTAAACATACCAACTATTCAGTACCTTGGAAAAAAGAAATTTCTTATTCAAAACAGCTTATTTCAATCGCAAATACCCAAAAAGCAAGCCTGATCACAACATTCTCCTTGCAAAAAAGCGCATATATATCACAAACACGGTACCACAATAACCAAGACTATCTAACTTTCGTATTTTTATCTCTTGGTCTAATTATTAACATATCTTCCAAATTTTAAAAAAATAAACACAAACCAAGCTGGGAAAATAATCAATTAACCAAACAAACATGAGAAGCAACCAAGGCTCAAAACAAAAGGTTATCCACAACCCATGACCCTAGCATATCAATCGCACAAAATTAACAAATTTAAGCATGAAGATTCAGTTTTTATACCGAATCAAAGAAAACCTATATCACAAAAGCTTTAAAATAAAAAACCCATAACCAAATTCATTGCTTTTACATGCACCAAACAAAATATGATTGAAATATCTATTCATTACCTTCACATATCAATCAAAGAGACACAATCGTATGCGACTTGCGAGATTTAGATAACATCATTTAATTCATTATCGAACCAATTCAAAGTAATCACAACCTCATATAATCGACATCACCATCAGCCTTATCTAAAGATTTAGATAAACTGATTCAAAGAATGGGATAAATTGTCATACTGACTAAAAAGCTTTGAATAAGTCTAACCTCCGTTGCAAAAGGTTTTCAACAATATTAAAATTTCTAAAAAAGAAAGTCACTCACTCCAATCAAAACAAATCAAAGAATGGGGTAAATTATCATACTGACTAAAAAGCTTTGAATAAGTCTAACCTCCGCTGCAAAAGCTTTTCAACAATATTGAGAAAAATTAATTGAATACTAAAATTTCTAAAAAAGAAAGTCACTCACTCCAATCAAAACAATATTTTCAGTGAATTAGGAAAAAAAAAAAAAAAAAAAAGTGGTATAGTTTTAATTTCCTTACCTCATAATCCACTTTGTCTTCCGCTGCCGCAATAGTGAGTGTGCAGAAGGTTTTAGATCGGAGGCACACAAAGGCGGTGGGATTAGGTCTGGAACAATGGAGATAGTATAGGTGATTCTAGAGAGACAGGCAGATTTTATCAATTGGGAGGGGTGTAAAGATGTTGGGCCATTGGACGGTGTTAGCAGGCCAAAAATGGGCTGTTGAAAAAGGTGACGTCATCGTGCGTCACTTTACGGTGAATTAATATATATAGTAATATGGTTGACAGGGTTATGATGGTACCGATGAAGCTTCAGTGTTTCAAAGGCATTTCATTGGAACATCTTTGACGATTGGTGTAGGTGCAAATCCAGCAGCTGCCGCTGCTCCTTTTATTCACAAGCATGGTTTCATTGATCTTCTCGATATCTCACCTTTCGAGAAACCAATACAAAAAGGAGTTCTTTCTGGTAAAGTCGGAGTTGCAATACTTGATGATGAAATGTAGGTAAAAATGTAAAAGCAACTTTCAAAGTGATTATGTGATTTTATGCTTCTAACACTTCTTACTATTCTGCATTTTATAAATGTAACTTGTTGTCTATCATAACAAAAGACCCTCAGTTAAAGTATATGAAGCAATTATCAAAATATATGTGGCAAATGACACTTATCACGACTTGTGTGATGAGATTTGAGAAATGCTGATTAGAGCACACGGTGTCTTGACTAAAATCCCACGTTAAAGTTTAACATTTCTTGTGTTAAGGGTGCGTTAATAATAAAAAAATAAAAAAATCAAAACACCCCCTTAGTTCTTACACGGTACAGTTCGAGCGGGATAACCAAATTCAAATTCAACTACGAGCGGGATTATTTAATTTCAAATTGGAGCGGGATTTTTTCAAATTCAAATTCAAAGCTGCCTATATATACAACTCCACCGGAGTTGTTTATCACAAACACAACTCATACAAACAACTCACACACAGATTCTCAACAATGTCTTGGAAAGACTTCTCCCAACAATTCCCCAGTCAATAACAAGTGCCAGAAGATATCTTCCCAGCAGAAGATGAAGTTTATCACACTCCACCAGAAGATATCTTTCCGGTATTCCAACCGGAAAGTGAACTGGTAAACACTCCACCGGTGGACCACCAAAACAATCCGTTTAACTTTACTGAGGAATATCTCCGAGAACTTGAGCAGGATGAGGCAATACTGAGAGAGATTCGAGAAAACGAGGCACGAGAGGAAGCTGCTCGTATGGAACAGGAAGCCAGGGATACAGAACATC